>JAQMCX010000023.1:16617448-16652573 GCA_029814765.1 Acanthurus leucopareius
TGTTTATTTCTGCTCTAAAGTTGGTCATTTTAACATGGGCTCCAATGGGAATTTGCTCCCTTTTGGAGCCTCAAGCGACCAGTCGAGGAATTGCAAGTTTTTGTACTTCCTGGTTGGCTTCAATGCGGAAGTGGGGAGTTTGCCCCTTGAGTCAAACAGGATCTCAAGCTCAGACAAGCTTGCTAAGGTTTTGGTCCAATCAGGTCGCAGCTAATTTTTTAAACAGCCTCTCAGAGCCAATTGAAGGCTCTGCTATTTCACCTGCCCTCAGGTTTGTCCCGCCTACATTAGTTTACCTCTTTGTGTTTGTTTTTCAGGACTTTTGACAAGAAAAATCTAATATCTCCTACAACTAACTAACCAGCTGACAACTTCTTGTGACTCATGGATGACGGCTGAAATTCAGTGGTCATAAATACTCTAATTTGCATGTGAGTAGTTGTTTTCCTATTTTAATGGTCAATTAATACACATTTAATGTACTCTGGTGCTTGCTGGCTTCACTGAAAACAAAGTAAATGCTCATGTAAATGGTAACATATTCCACTCAGAGCAACAGTGGGGCTCAATGATGTGTGTTTCATAGTTTTTGGATGACAATGGAGCTCTTGGGCACAGAGGAATAAGTTTTATCAGGTTTTGGCTGCAAAGGCAATTCAATTAATTGATAGTTTTGGTCATTTCATGGGTATTGTTGATAATAAGGAAAATATTGAATAAGACCAGACTTATCTTCTAAGCCAAGGAAGCCAATAACAAACCTGGCAGACTTTGCCTGTAATTTGAAAATATGTCTTTATTTCCGGAGTCAATTGCAGGCCGTTACAAGTCAAAGCGAAGGGGGCAATTCTGGCCGATCCCTCTGTTCTCCCCTCCCAGCTGCTTTCATAGAAATCTCTCTTAATATAGCAGCAGAAGTGTTGCAGGTTGGTGTATCTGTGCTCAGCCTTTACAGCCGTCACCACAGGGATCTTTTTGACTTCTGTGAGCTCCGCCTCTCCGAGCCTTCCAGCTACACTAATGACACGACTCGGTGTCATTTGCGAGACATCTGATAGCCGAGGATGAGACGCTCAGAGTGGGGGGGAAACTCCGAAGCTCCATTTAGCCGACGTTGTGCTCGCTGCAGGAGCTGGTGTGGTTTTTCAACACCCCTGCTTACATCCTCTGACAACTCTCAACAAGCCTCAAACAGAGTGATTGACAGAGTGAATGAAAATATACAACAGTGTCTTTTATTCTGCAATTTGTATAGCGAGAGAAAACAGAAATATTGAGTCCTCTCTCAAGCTGTTGAATATTGTAAACAATGATTCAAACACACACACCCAAACAAAAAAAGCCCTCACACAGTGACGGTGATATATTACAAATGGCTTTTCAAATGTCTTTGCATCAAAAAGACATTACTGCTTCAAATCAGGCCTGCAGCCTCTCTAGCTGTGAGGCTGGAAAGAAAATAGATGCTGGAAATTGCACTGCGGCTGTCATTTGTAATTATGCATTTTTTGAAACCCGAGAGCAGAAAATCTTTTCTCTTTTTCTCTTTTTTTTTTGTTTTTTTTGTCTTTTGGGGGTGTTTGTAATTGATATAATGGAGCAAGAAGAGCTTTGAAATGAGAGCTTCAGCCAGGAGAGCAGAGAGAGGAAAGCCTTTGTGAAGCTGCTGCTGCTGCTACTCAGCCTCTTTTGTCTATACGAGCAAAGGCAACACAAAGCGCCGCTGATCTGAGTTACAGCATTATTTTGTAGGGATTTTAAAAAAAGGGCTGAATTCCCCGACAACATTGGCCCCCACGCTACATCAAAGAGTGTGCCCTCTTACTCAGGATAAACAGGCTCCGTGTTGTGTTGGCTTAATAGTGGAAAACATTAATGAATTTCCCCTTTATGCCACAGCATCTTAGGATTACCTCCTTCCCCTCTCTAACAACAACTAAATCCTCTGGATGAGGAACTATACATTATACAGTCGCCCCGCTCTGTTTCCAGCTGAGTGATGCTCTCAGATCTCAAAACGCTGTGTCACGCTGTCACATCGCAGCAGTTGCATATTGTTTGATGAATGTTTCATCCTATCGGCTTTAGAAGGAGAAAAAAGTTACATGTGCACTTGGTCGGATCACAGGACGACAAAAAGCATAAGGCAGAAATAATATATGTGTCTTGGTTTGCGTTTGTGTTTTTCTGAGTGTATCTTTTAATCATTTATTTGATTCATACATTAAAGTAGTGCTGCAAAATGGGTTTTTTTTGTTTGGTTTAATTAAAGTAGCTAACACAGAACTTTTATTTATTCTTTTGTTGATTCTGGTGACCCCTATGGACAAAAGTGGTATGACATATTTGCTTCCTGATTTTACCTAGCTAACTTTTTTTTTTAAGAAGAAAAGTGAAAGACAGAAAAAAAAACTTATTTTATTTACTATTTTTCTTTTTTTAAAACCAGGCTGTTTGCAGGATGTGACAGTCTGACATCCATCCTCGACCTCACCTCCACACCATTACCTTCTGACATCGACAAGGAACACTGGTAATGGTATAATCTTATCTCACCTTTGTGTGACTCGTCCGTCTGGTTACAGGCTCAGACAGCCTGTTGGGAGCGAGTCCCTGCAGTCCCTGGCCTGCGAGTATCCACCATGTGTTAAAAAAAAATACTCGAAACTGTCAGCCTCCCCGCCTGCTTTAACCCTGTTACCTGTTAGCATGACCTCTGTGTTATTACATGTCATTGGTCACACATGAACATGTTAATGCAACGTGGAGAAAACCTGGACACAGCAGGAGAAAGAGAGATGTAGAGGGGAAAAGGTGAAGATGAAGGGCATGAAACAAGTAAAAGCCTTGCAGGAAAGTGACACTAAGTGCTGCGAAATTACAGATCGGTTGAGCACGGGACCTGGAGGGTAGTGCTTAAAGAAATTCATGCTAGCAGGGTCGTGCTAAAGAGGTCACAATATCACGACTATCCTTCCTGAGTTGGTTCTGTGATTTAAGAACTAATAAACAGCATCAACACACGAGCAGGAGACGTGTATGCATGGAAATATTATTAAAAATAATATTTGCATACTCTTTTTAATCAGTTGGAAGCGACTAAAGTTACTCAAAGTTATCAGAGCTTCATTAAAGTCAACAGAAAGACTTGTCATTCAGAGCCCTGAGGAAACAACAGCCACATTCAAACTTAATTATTCCTCCAACCCTTTTTTTTGAAGCAGGTTTCTTGCTCATAAAATTCAAAGTGAAATTAATGTGTGAAGGAAAATGAAGGAAAAACAGTCGTGCCTCTGGGCTTTGCTTATATCTCAAATGCATTTATCAGATGTATTGATGTGTTTATTTGGATCAAGCGTAGGCGGTGGGGGTCGAAGAAAAGCTGGTCAGAGATGAAAAAGGGGTCACACATGAAGGGATGAATCATGGAGGGACCCGTGGGGTCGACGCTCAGGGTGGCTGTAACGTTTTCGCCGATGAGGCATGTCATGGCAGCATCACCCCCCCAAGGTCCTGTATTGAGCAAAAAAAGAGGAAGGGGAAGGTAAAATGTGAAAAAAAAATGGATGTGAGGAGACAAACAGGAAAAAAAATGGGAATAGTTGTACTTAAATACTGCAGGTTGGAGCAGAAAGTTAAATATTAGGCATGTTTATGTTCCTGAACTTGGTTTCTAATCAGTTTCTTTGTGTTCATTTTGAGTAAATGTTAGTGTTTTTTTACTGTTAAGACTCAGAACAAAACACAGAATCCAGTTTCTAAGAATTGAGGTATTTACAGTGCCACATTTTATCTCCTGAGTTAGAAAGTGCCATATGACAAGCACATCAAAGCTGGCGCTGAGTCTGAATTAAAGCCGCAAATCTGTAATTGAAGTACAGAGCCACCTGTTTGGACGCAGTCCTGCACTCCTGGCTTTGTTTGGGAAACAGTTTGTTCGTCTAAAGACACTTTTTAAAGCTTAAAATGATCACTTAAGCCTTGAGCTTTACAAACAACAGCAGCATCTTCAGCAGCGTTATAGAACAAAAAATCTGGGCCCCTCGGATATGCAGCCTTTATGGACCATCTTCTCCTTCTAATAAATCCATGGTCACACCTGTTTGATTACTTGCAACAAGCAGTAAACACATGCATCATTAGCGGATATTATAATCATCTTTTTACACCATGTTTCACAGCATTTTACAACATTATTTTTTGCCTTTTTTCAAGTGTACATTTTAATTTTAAGCATAAGACAAAACTGGACAGCTATTAAACTCTAAACACAAGATATAAAACAAAAGATACAAGTTAGATTTATTATAGTTTCACAACAAGATTGTAATTAGTATCAGTCAAAGTCTTTCTATACTAATTGCTAACATCGTGTCAAATCTTAAACAGTGTTATCAGTTACAACTTGTCTGCATCTTCTTTTTTTCTCCTAAGGAAACTAAATTACAGCTCGACAGACACTTTGGTGCTACTTAATCGTCCAAGAGACTCTGTTTCTGTTTACCGTAAATGTTAATTATTGCTAACTAGAAAACATAAAAGAGAAATTTGTTGTAAACAAGATGCTCTATAGTAAATTAAAGTTCAATTAAATGTGATTTCCTTGACAGGTTATGTTCACCTGCTTCAACTCAATTCCACTGATAGATAGAAGTGTCTGTAACACTGAGAGAGAGAATCACTGGGTTACTATTTATCATTATTATCTATTTTTCTATATAAAAAGAAACTAAGAGGTAATTTGAAGACTTAAGTACCAAAGTCAGTTACAATATAGAGACAATTTGTTCTTCCTGAGTGGATTAAACCAAATAGATCTTTCAGAGGCTTCAATAAACGCTCTAAAAGTCAAATTGTTAATGTATTAGTTCAATTATGATGATAATACCTTGACGTTTTGACTTTGCAGATAAAAATAAATTGAACTAATTCCTTACACCAACGCAGCTCTGATCCCAGGATAACAAAGACAGCAGGTAGACAGAATTAGAATGTAGAAACCGTGGTGCTTGGATCTTTGAATTTAAAATATGTGCCTTAATAACACCGATACGTTAGACCCTTTTTCTTGGCTTTCTGCTCACAGTCGTCACACATGAGCTACCTTTAACCTCTTCACACCTTGTCCACCCGGCCTGAGCTCTGTAAATTGCCTCTTTCTAATTTTAAAAAGAAAGAAAAAAGTGTCTAGATTGTGACAACATGGTGTGCGCACGCAAATTTTTGTAAAAAAAAGATGTAAATAGCAGAAGATGACAGCCGTCCCTTCCCTCCTCCACGCAGCTTGTCCGTCAGTCACATCCTCAGCCTTTACTTCCCACACCAGCCTCCATCAGCCTGCCTGCATCACTCAACCTAAACTCCATCATAGACGACACCTCCCACCCTCTCAGGCTGCATAATTTTTCCTTCTGCACCGCCTGTAAAAACTGCACACACACATACACACACACACAAAAACACACACTGCCGTCACGGTTCAGCGTTCTTGGTTCATCTTTGAACCAAATGGGGGAACAAGCTTCTGTTCTCTGTGCATACGTTTGTATTTATGTACAGTTTGTATATGTTTCCTCCTCTTCAAGTAAAAATCAAAGTGCTGGTTATTACATGAGGCTTATGTTCTATGTATTTTTGTCATTTTTAGTCATGATAATTATTTGTTGTTCATTTGTCAAATCTAATTCTTCAAATCTTGTTACTTCTCATTTTGGTTCGATGCCTTTTAACAGATGTCTTATACAAACACATCATGTTAGATCTGCTTTTCTTAATTTGTTTTTATTCTTCATCATTCTGCACTAATATCACATTTGTAGGTTTTGATTTATTGTAAAATTATCTGTCATCCACTTGTCATTTCACTGCATTTCTTGGTTTTGTATCTTTTGTAAATCACTACAAAAAAAGTCCCATTCAAATGAAATCACTGCCGTAATTATGAACAGCTAAAAATGTGTCCTTTTTCTCTGCACACTTCATACAGTATTGTGCAGTTTTTTTCTCGTCTGGGTGTTAAAATGCTGACAGACACAGAACTGTACATTTTGTACAAACTAAATCTGTGAAGTTAACATAGTTGCCAAGCTGTCTGCAAATGGAGAAGGCACATTCACACACAGAGAGACACCTCGTGATATAAACAGACAATTAATCTCAATATGACGCACATTTGATGCATTTCGCTGCTGCAAAAGTAGTTTTGGTGTCTTTTTAGTCTATGAGAGTTGGGCACTTGTATAACAAATTAAATAACCAACTCACTTCCTGCAAAATTTTTCAACTTTTCAATCATTTTTTTTTATTCCCAAGAGCTTCTCCTTGCTGCTTAAAATGCTGCTGTGCTCATTTTGTTCCTCAGCGAATTCATGAATTTTTCTACTCCAGAGTTGAAGTTTGGCTACAATGGTCCAAGTTCGGAAACTCATTTACTCTGTTTCTCTTTAAATTCTTCTTTATTGTTAATTCTTACAATAAGACGGCTGCATCGTCCCACTTGCATCCAAAGAGTAATTTAAGTTTCTTTCTATCTTATCTGCATCTGCATTGTAGAAGAGAAGATCTTGGTTTTTTAATGTGGAGAAGGCAAAAGCCGTCTGACTAAATCTTATCAGGTCACAGTCTGCATGCAAAGTGAATGCTAATGACGGTTTCAAAACGAAGCATTTATGCTAATTTCTTTTAATCCTCTTCTTTCTTCTATAAAATGGTCCATTTAAAGCAATCGTTTGATATTCTGGAAAATAAAGTTTTTGGCTTTCTTGCACACAGTTAAATGTGAAGATTGATGTTACTCTTGTACTTGCATGGTTAATTTGCTAAAGTCTGCGACAGGTTAGCTTAGCAGAAAGACTGAGAAGCTAGCATAAAAAATCTTCTTAACCGCATGTTTAAAGTTCAAAAACTAAGACCTGATGTTAGTTCATAAAAAAAAGGATTCAGTTTTAATGTTTCTTGCATGTTGGTCACCAGTTCTGGCCCTCAAAAAAAAACCACTACATCAAATACAAAGTGCTGTTTTTTTGAAACTTTTTGTTTTTATGAATTAAACAATACACAGTGTCTACATTAGTGATCTTAAGGTTGCTAGGAAGCAGATTTTGTCACCTTTTAACAGGGACAATTGTCCTCCTGAGAAGAATAATATCATTTGTCAAAACAAAATCTGCCCAATGAGGAAGCTGGAGTCCATAGATGTGTCGACAACACATTTGACTTCGACACCGGCGACTGCTGTTTCCTGTCTCCTACAGATAGTCAGCATTTTTATTTTACAGCATAACCATGATCATCCCCTCACCAGGAAAAATGTCTCTTACTTCGACCATGAAAGCACCTAACATTGAGGAAGCATCATTTTAGGCCAAATCTATGTTTTCTAAGTTGTTATTGTGCTTTTGTACACATAACTAAGCTTTAAACACAGCATTTTCATATTAGAGAACTGATTTAAGCTCCACTTGTGCAGGACAAAGACAAATTACTCATCCTATTTAGAGAGTATGGATGAATGAGATGTCTTTAAATTTAAAGGGCTTGTTAAACAGATCCTGGCTCACTCTTTTCTCTGTTTGTCCTCTGCTACGCTAAGCTGCTGGTTGTAGATACTAATTTAGCAATGCAGACATGAGAGTGGTGTCAATCTTCTCACTGAATTCTTAAGAACATGAATATGCTTATTTCTCAAAATGACAAACAGCGGTGTGTTAAGAGTAAAAGCTGCACCAGATATAATTTTATCACAAAAACACAGCCTGTATTTGTATTTGAGCTGTGGTGTCACAACCACAAATAACTGACATATAAAAACATCCACTTGTGATTGTGGAGAGTGTTTAGAAGAGCTGGGAAACGGAAACTTGAGTGAGTAAGACAGACTGAGTCCTCTGTCCACAAAAGACTGGTAAACATTACCAAGCTGTGCGCATTTGTGGGTACTGAACTCTGTAAATGACCCCTTTTGGAGCTGGCAAAGTACAAAAAAAAATGACCTTGTTCAGATTGAAAGCAGAAGTGTGTAATGGTTACATGAGTTTTTTTTTTATCCGAATGTCGGATGTTTGATAATAACTGTGTTTGTGTGTGTGTTAAAAGATGAAGAGGAGATCAGGATGAGGTCATGCTGGGGAGTCTTTTCATTATTTCGGTGTCATTCAATTCAATAAAAGTATTTGTCTTCTGAATAACCTCTTTCTTAGATTCCCGACATATAAAAAGACCAAAATATAGATTTTTTTCATTTCATTCAACCCACATAACTGAAATAGCCTTGGTTGTAAATCAATACTGACATCAAAAAGTCAGCATATCATTTAGAGATGTTTAGAAGAAAAACTATCCCTGAATAAGTCACATAGATGCCATATATAAAGTTTAATCAGTTAGCCTCCTCGTATAATAATAATAATATAAACAGCTTCAAAATCGACTCACTTAAATCAAGAATCGGGTTAACTGAGCCATGCATTAAAGACACACCTTTAATCGACTGATGATCTGTCTCAGTAAAGGTTATGAGTCTTCTGCTGAAGTCTCGCGGGATGGACGATGGAGTGTGGTGTAAATGACCGCAGCCTCTCTCAGTGCTCACAATCCATCAGGGAAAAGCTCTCCATAACCATTTCTGTGGTTTCCGAGGCCTGATGACCGACCTCATCATCGGTAGGTGAGCTGAGGAGGGATTTTAGTGAAAATTGTTCGCAAAAAATGACCAAAATGCATCCCCCCCTTTTCTGACCTGCCATCCCATCTCTCTGTCTGTAGTAGCAGAGTGAGTGCAGGTCCAGAGGGTTGTTAAGTTGGATGTGTTGGTCTGGTCAGCCTGACTCATTGATCCTCTATCTGACTGAGGTTTGTGTAAGTTCGAATCTATGGCCTTGTCAGCAGCCCTGAAATGTCAGTAGTCTAAATGTGCTGTGCAATTAGAAATCCATGACGCTGTCCTTGGTGCTGAAGTTTGGGATGGATTTCTAATTGCACCTTTTTTTCCTGTTAGTTTAGTCTTGGATCTGTAATATTTCCTAAACTTTATATGTTAAATCCTCAATTTTACGTTGCATTTTGGCTTTTTTGCTACTCTGCACTTCATAAAGAGTAGTTTCTTCCTCAGGATTTACCGTACTTTTCGGACTATAAGCCGCACCCACTAAATTTAACAACTAAAACCACTAAAGCTGTCTTCTTCAGTGAATTTAACAGCCTCAGAATCACTTCATCACACACTTTCTCGTTTGTATTCGTTGATATTCGTCCGTAAATTAGCCGCATCATAGTTTAAGCCACAGGGTTCAAAGCATCAGAAAAAAGTAGCGGCTTATAGTCTGGAAATTACGGTAAATGACAAGTAGGATTGTGTAGTCACAGAAGGATGCAAGGATCATAGAGGCAAACCTCTGCCTATAGTATTCTTAAAATATTCTTATAGTATTACTCATGTTCATTTAGTTGCATCCGTGCTGCTGGAAACACACATCTAGACCAACTACCTCTGTCCCAAAGCAGTCCCCTAAAATATTGTCACCCTCTGGTTAAAAAAATTAACAAATCACAGACTGCTCGTGATGCAGCAACACCAACATCTCATTCAAAGGGACTCAGTTGCCATGACGCCCAGGCCTTTGTTCAGATAACAGATGTTTACCGTTTTTCTACTAATTTTTCTTATGTTATTTGTCTCCTCACCTTCCTTCAAGGAGCTGTAATGCACCGTTTGTGTGCAGCTCAGTAACACTTGTTAGATCACGATGTGCTGGGCAGGAATAAACACCCACTTGCGCAGCTCTGTTGTGCAGCATCCTTGCACCTCCTGGATGTCCCTGGGATAATTGGCACAGAACATCTTGTTATTGGCCCCCATTTCGGTGCAACGCTAACCGTTGTGAAGTCTCTCCCTGTGGAAAAAATGATTATGTTCTCTCGCTTTGTCTGCGCTCAACCTTGGCTGTGTCATGTGACTAGTCATTTCAATCCTCACTGGTTGTCATGCCAACGGTATATCTGAGGCAGTCGTGCCAGTTCAGTGGAGAGATTTGATGTTTGCACTTCACAGACGGGCAGGTAGGTACATACAGTAGGTCAGAGTGTGAGCTTTGCTTTGGCTGATACACGAGTACTTTTTTTCCCCCAGTTTCATAACAACAAAAAATCTTCAATTATTTATGATCTGGAGTAAATGCACAGGCCTGCTATTCACTCTGAAAAACTCTCTGAATCTGCAGCCATATGCATTTTTTTCATTCTGTCCATTAAACATCCTGTTTGCGTTGGACTTTTCTGTTAATTCCCTCAGAAAGTGACAGTTTTATCAGTATGTGATTTGCTTTGTAGTTATGCCTCTTTTCCTTATGCAATGTTGTCTCATGTAAGTACACATTATCATTGCAGTGTAATTATGGATATTAGATTAAAATGACCCTGATCAAATTAAATCACAGTAAACTTTTTATGTCTTATGTAATGCTGCAACCAAAAGTGTAATTATGATGATTAATAAAAGTTGCTGGGTTTTATATTGCCACTATCAACATCACTTTTACTTTCTGATATTTATGTCGAGGGGAAGAGATGCAGATATTTGCTCAGTATTTTATTTTCATGCATTTTTGTTTTGCCACATATTAATAGTTGTTTGTGACCGAATTGTGATCTCAGGGGTAATTTATCATCATCTGTGAAGGCAAAACTCTGATTAGAAGTTACTATGAATATTACAGCTTCTTCACACAACAAAGATCCCCAGATGTCTCAGTGTCTCAAAAGGATTAAATTTGTATATCACTCCTTGCCAATTTATTTCGTCCCTTTTTTAAATACACACAACTATTTAAATGTTTTTTTGTTTTAAAATCGGATTCATATGCAGCTATTGTAGTGAGGAGTAAAATTTAATGACTTCCAGCCTCAGGCATTCCCTGTCCAGATGGGAAACATAGTCCTCCAGAGTGTCCTGGGTCGGCCCTGAGGTCTCCTTCCAGTCAGTATGAGGCGCCCTGCAGGCATCCTCACCAGCTGCCCTGCTCCTATCTGTTCATCAGCACAAAGCCTGGCCAGACAGACAGTCAGACTCACTGTGTTTCTTAAAGTCTCTGAAGAATAATACTGCAAGATGGCTGCTGCCCCTGTCACCTGGACGGAGGAGGCTTTTTTTGTCCTGGGAGGATTGTGGATCCTGACTCAGAGGTGGTGATCCAGCTTTGAATTGTGCCCAAGCAGCGATGCAAGCTGCTTCAGTGCACACTGAGGATTATGGCCCAATGAAGCCATAAGGCCAAATATATCTGCAAACAGCACAAAGGCCATTTACATGTCATCAAACTTTCCCGTCCACACTTTATGACCATTTATTTAAGGGATATCGGGAATGTCTTGTTTAACAGATACATGGAGGAAAACAAGATGGAAAAATTAAACAAATGTAAACATTGTAAAACAAATTAAACAGATGATAATCAGACTGCAAGGAAGAACCAGAACAATAAAATCTGCACACACATGATTGCCCGTAATTTGTGGCTATAAAAAAACAGCTTTTTTTCCCCAGTGGCTGCTTTATGCACTTTATTGTTCTGATAAAACATGATTTTGTTTTAAAAATTAATTCCTTACTGTAACAATCATTTATGAAAACAATGGCTTTTTTTTTTTTTTAATTTTGTGAATAACAACAAAGCAGATGGAGTTTGCTTGGTCAGAAAAATATTGATGCTTGAATGCTTTAATGACTGTTTAAGGTTGCTAAAAAAAACCCAAACTATATCTTCTGATGAAGAGCATATGATGTGATTTAAATTTTCAGAACAATTACATGGAGCTTTAGAATAGATTGTTTTATTAAACAACTGGCAAATGTAGTATATGTTGTCATACACATAAACAACACCTGTCACCTAGATTATATGTACTACCAGATTTGTTTAATCCAAAAGTTTCAGGAATACAAGTTTCAGGAAGTTACAGTTCTCAGCCAAGAAGTAGTCTGACCCCTGTAAAACTGCAAATAGTCACTTCGACACTTTGATTTTTGCATGAGATAATTCCTATAAAACTTAAAAGTTGATTGGCTTTAAGAATTGATGCTACTCTGACAAGTCAGCTCACAATATAAATGTTTATTCTTAAACTTGCAATTAAAACAGTCCTGTAACACACTGTGGGCTACTTTTTCTGTGCCATTATAATCCAGTTCTGCAGTTTTATTGTACACGTGCTTCTTCGGGATTACAGTATCGTTCAGTTGATGGAGGCATGCAATAAAATAAAGTAGATATGAACCTTTTTTTTAACTCGTGATGTTCAGCTCAGAGTGCAGCGTGTTCATCCACATCAGTCATTCTGACTTTTAATTCATAAAATGTGTATGAGGACGCTCGCAAAGGCAACATCATCAGTCCACATGGAGCAGAGAAGAGCTGCTCATCCAAGTGAGACGTCTTAAATTTATTGCATGTTGCATTTTCAGCAGGAACAGGGAGATAAACAAACGCTGATTTGCCCTTTTTTAACTGCTTGCAGTGCAGTCTGTTTTCTATTTTGCTGAAATGTCTCTCTTTAAATTTGACTTATTACTTTATGGCAAATGAATTAACATAAAGTACATTCAAGACCATTACACTGTATACTGATTAACTGAACATATTGAACACTTAAAGATATACTTGGGCATGTTTGTACATGTTACTTCATAAAAAATAACACATGCAGTAGTCGAAAAGTATTTGCCAGTGCATCTCCTGATATGTTACTGTACGTTGGTGAATTTTGACTGTAAACTATGTTAAAGCAGAACAGAGAGTCTCTATTGATGCAATTTAAGTTAGCTTTTGTTGTTATTATGCTTGCAGTCAGCAAACTTTGTGCAACTCGCTAAAAATAGTGAAACTTTAGAAAGAAAAAAGTAATTGAGATGTTGAGTTTTTAGTCAAGCTAGTCGCTGTGTTATCCTTAAGGAGGTAATTAGCAAATAACCTCAATAACCTCGATCAACCTCTGTCTTATGCTCGGAAGACAACAGATATTCTTAATACCAAGAAGTTAACTTTAATTTCAGTTTTCTAAGTCAAATTAACCAATTATGGATGGCATCATCTGGACCTATGGATTTTATGATCGAAGGGGTTTAGAGAAGTCAGTGAAGACAGAACTGCTCAAGATGTTTTTTTTAATCCAGATATTGATATCAGTGACTAAATCTGCAGCTGTTCCTGTGCTGTGACCCACAATCCACTTGTTCAGTGAGTCAATAATGGAGCATAGTCATAAATTAACTTAAGACTCTTGCATGTAGTTGAAATATGAGCCAGTGCCTCATGAACCCAAAAAAAAAACAAAACTCTAAGTTAGTTGAACAGCCCACTGGCATAAAAAAGTGTTTGCTTACAATGCATGTGTCCTACTCTCAACCGGTGTTGACTCATGCACAGGCCATGTGATAACCTTAATCACTGATTCAGCTTATATAGTAAAAGCATGAGCAACGAGCTCTCATGATTCTCAAGGTGGGTAGTGATTTCAGGATTCAGATCAGGGGAATACCAGTGATGAGTTAAAATGAATGCAGGACTCCAAGACAGATTATGTTTACTCAACCTTAATTGGCCTCTCCTATTGAACTGGTGTGTTTGAGGGATATCTGAGATATTCTGGCCTGGATTTTGTCTGTCAGATGCTGAGCCCCTTCCTGAACAGACCTTGAATGGAGAACAACCTGCAGGAAAGATGCAGGATATTAGACTGGAGCAAAATGCACCATGAGCCCTGAGTAAACTCCTATCTGCCTCTCATCCAGCATTACTGTAATATGAACCTTGTGGGGCAAGAGAGCACTTAGTATTTTATGGGTTTAACCTGTTACACCCCTGGATTGTGTTCCACTCGATGTTTGTTATCCGTCCTATGTCCGTCTTAGTCAGTCAGAAAAAGCAGTCAAACAGGACAGTCACTGCAGCAACAACAGCTTCGACGAAATTCCCAAATATAACAATTAATTTAACCACGAGTGCTTTGACTTTGCTTCATTCAAAGTCATATGCAAAGAGAGAAATTAGTTTTTTTAAAAGTGAGTTTGTTTATGTCAGTCATGCCACTTGCAATGAGTGGAAAATATAATTAAACTAACCTAGCAGACTAACATTATTAGCTTCCCCAGATAACATTATTATTACATCTACTTGTGTCATGAAGTTTGTTGTTTTATATGAAATGTAATTTCAAATCTTCATTTCAATAAGCTTTACAATTAAATAGCATTGTTCAGGTAACAATGTACTGTGGTTGCTGTATAACAATAGAAAAAAAAATTCTATGATTGCATGTTACTTTTCAAACTACATCTTTTGTTTTCATTGTATTTATAGAGAGACATCTACCAGCAGAAATGACGTATTTTTGCATTTAAATCGCCAATGTAGCCGACCTTATGTAGATTCTGTCACTTAGCTTGGTTAGCTAGGCAACGTTTACACCTGCAAGTTGATAGATTTAAATATTTAATAAGCAGGTTTATTTTTAAGTAATTAACATAAGCAAGTTTGTGTCAATTTAGCCTAGAGTTAGCCTGCATTTGGCAGTTACTATGTTTAATTATTTAGCTGCTAACCTCTAAAAAAACAAGCCTTTGGCAAGCTAACGTTAATTCTGTCACTTCGCTAGCTCAGTTAGCTATGTTACAGTTAAACTGTGCAGTTACTACGAGTATATAGTGACATATGACCTCTATAACAATTATAACAAGCTCATCTAAATTTTGTTAGATAGCTTAGTTAGCTACGCAACAGTCAGCCTACATCAGGCAGTTACCAGGTTTAAATATTTAGCAACAACTAACCTCTAAAAGAACTAGCCTTTAGCAAGCAAATATTATTCTTGCAAGTTAGCTAACTTGGCTCAATTAGCTGTGAAACTGTTAACATTACATAACTAGGTGTAATGAGTCACTCCTAACCTCTATAAAGCAAATTAACATTATTTTTGTCTGTTAGCTAGTTCAGTTAGCTTTGCAAAAGTTACACCTGGCAGTTTCCAGATGTAAATACATTAAAGGATCTTTACACGAGACAGGGTTAACATGATGAGGCCTGTTTTAATTAATTAAAATATATGCTAATTTTCACTTAGTAAACAAACAAAGCCTGTGACTAGGCTTTAATGAGGCTTTGTTTTTACTCACAAACAACACTGTAACTGCTCCTGTACCTCCATGTTGACATTTCACACACAGTAATGTTGGTGACATGTTTAGAAACTCATTTAGTTTCATTACGGAGGTAATTTCCTATTTTGCATATGCATATTGACGTCCTCAAGAGGCATTAAAGTCCTTACTGAGCAGACCTAAACTGAGGAACATGACATTTAGCGCTGAATAGCAATCAGTTAGCGAAATTACAACTGGATCACATAAGACTTCCTTCCTCTGACTACCCCCTCCCCACCACCACCACCACCACCACCATCAATTCAAAGTGATTCACTGGAGGACAAAATGTTATGTACCACAACTGAAACGCAGATGGCCGTGAGCTTTGCTTGAGCCATCACTCATTGCTCACTCACAGGTTAGCATGCCAACCAAGTCAGAGAAAACTGTCACAGTACACCAGTCGCTTTGGCAAACCAGTGCGCTGCCTAAAGTCTAACCGCTCCATGTGGTGGATATTACAAAGTCTCAGTAGCCGGGATCAAATTAATAAGCTGAGGAATTTATGCTCAGCATTTTAACTGGAACATTGTGTATTCTATTAATATTAAATTTTTATGTTTAGAATAAAAATTACGCTTAAGTCCGTACATCACCTGCAGCTGTTTTATGTTATTTAGACTAGATGTAAATTATATTCATGGGTGCTGCATTTGTAAGCAGAAACAGAAGACAATTAGTTATTATACACATGTGTGATTGAATGTTTCTAGGTGTATAGACTTTGAGACATGAGCCTGACAGAGTCACATTTAGCTGCCTGGCTGTCAATCAAATGGATATGAATACCTAATGTTGCACTCTGCAGATATAACATGCAGGAATATTTAAAAAATCTGCACATTTCATGCTGTGAAATAATAATATGAAGCCAAAGGAAAATCTACCGTTAACATATATATATATTTTGTTGTTGTAAGAACTGGTGCTGTTGATGTACCTTCCATTTCTGGGTTTGTTTTGAGAATAGTAATGTTAGTCGGTCAACCAGATGTTTTGGTCCACTAATTTGATCCAGACTGGAATATCTCAACACACTGGATGGACTGAATTTAAATCGAGTTTAACTTAAACAGGGTCAAAGTTCAGAGCAAACGACTGGAGACTTCACAGAAACTTTTCAGTGGATGTATTGCACATGTAGATTACGATGCAGAGGGAATTGGAGAGCATTGTTTAGATCCAATGCTAGAGGATGGAGGCATGGTGGAGCATGCAGCCCGTCGTGATGGGGTGAGGTGGGACGGACGGGAATAAAAGCAGGTTTCTCACTGCAGATCAGTGGAGGTTTGCTGGGCCGGTCGAGGCTGATGAGATAGTGAACAGAGCAGATGAACCTGAGGCCGAGGCAGATGGAGAATATGTAAAGCAGTGGAACAAACACGAGGAAATTTCGGACCAGGGAGTAGTTTGACTGTAGCGCTGATGCCAAATGAGTAACAGGGGAATCGGACAAGAGACTGGACAGCTGAGCCAGGGAGATTCGCTGCTGATTGTTGATTAGCGGACTGAAGTCAGCTACACATGTTTGCATGCTGATATTAGCATTTGGATCAAAGCTGCATTGAGTTTAATAGGCTGAGAAAGATGATCATGTGGCTGCCATCTTGTCTGATGTCACCGTCAGCCAAATGTTATATAGAAGAATTACTACACTGTGTACTTTTCAGTGATCTAAAACCTCAATGATAAACAGCACATTTTGGTGTTAGTCCCTCTATAAAAATGTTTTTTTCCTATAATCCTGCAATTTTACAAGGACACTGAGATATAATGCACAGTGAAATCCATCATAGAGGTGGCAGAGATATGGATTTTTTTACATAAAAGACAGCCTCAGTAGAGGTCGGAGAACTGAATGAAACTACTTTGTGACCTTCTGCAGATATACACATACAAGTAGGAGGGAAAAAACCCCCACCAAAGTCACCAAAGTCTTCATTGAAAATTGAAGGTACAAACACTGAAATAGAGAACCGCGACACATGATCAAAACGTCAGGCCTTCTCCTACAGGGCGACACAGATGGACGCTCTCAAACAGCGAAAGTGCATCTGAGGATGATGCTTTCCTCCGAAGGTTTAAAAGGCAAGCAGGATACTGAAAGATCATTACTCCAAACCTCTGTACAATCTGAGAAACCCTGAGCAGAGGAAGTGAAACAGTGTTTCTCTCCTCTCAGTCCTTTGATGAAGGCATCTTTTTGCCAGTCGCTCTGCTAGAGCGAATCGGTTATCAACAAGGAAAAGGGCTTTTATTTTGGACCACTCTCAAGTTCGCATCAGTGTAGGGAGCTTTGATCTGTCCAGTCCAGCAGATCGCAACTGCAAATAATGAAATATTTTTTCTCGGTTTAACTAAAGACGGATGTGAATCAGCTTGGAGATTTAAAAGTAACTCAGGTGCTTTCAGTGACAACCAGCTAATAGTCAATTTAGTCTTGAAAGAGAAATAAATTTGCAGAAAAATAAGCTGAAAACTCTTCAACATCCATGTTTTTAAGACATTTCTGTCAAGTAATGACAAAAAAATGGCCTCTTAATGACATCGTGTTAATTTCAGACAGTAACAAGAGCCATTGCTGGGCAATATAGTTAATTACACATGTGATGATGTTAGAGCAATGGCCTCATTTTAGTCCTGAAGTGGCAAACGGTTTTCATATTCTGTGGCTGCAAAATATCCAAATTGTCTACTATGATTTTATCTACAACAATGCAGCCACTCACGTCCTGCCTCCTTGGCATGGAGCACTGATTCTGCCATTGTGTGAGACAATCGGATGAAGAGTAGAGGGAAAAGAAACGACGTTAAAAATATTTGCATGGGCACGGCTAAACGAATACATGGAAATGAGATAATTTATAATCAGTGAATTGAATCTGTATTTATTGAGGGCAAGCAAAGGCCACCGTAGCAGGATCTGATTGGTTAATTTGGCGGTTTGTAATCTGATTGAATATGATGATAACTAGCTGATTTATTCCAAAGAGGGCCGCTCAGGGTGTAAAAGTGAAGCATTTGGCCCTTAATATTTTCTTTTTGCATTTTCATCTGAATGCATAAGCTAACCTGTTTCCAGCACATAGAATATTAGGTCTGGATCAGAAAATATCAGTAAAATAAATATGCTAAAAGGTAAATGTGCTAAAACATTTGTTATTAAATGGGAAATATAAGTGAGGATGATGTTTGCAGCACAGCCAACATCCAAATAATGAAGTCTGCTTTTTTTTCTCTCTTAGATTTTCAATTATTCACATAATAAACAGGCATGCACTGACTAACAATGAAGTCTCAGCCTCTGTCTGCCTCTGAATACAGTCAAACCCATTAGAAAGTTACCTTCACGTGGAAACTTTACTGGAGAAACGCAGCTTTTTGTCCCTGCAAGATACTGAAATTTGGTTCACAATTATCCCATAAATTAGAAAGATAAGACGCTTATTCTAACGCTATTCTATTTTTGGAGGGGGGGGGGCTTTGTGTTGTGTTGATGCTGGTTCTTTGTCCGAACACGCCGTCTGCTCAGAGGAGCTTTGGGAATTCAAATCAGATCCTTTTTATAAGCCTCAACCTTCGTCTCCCTTGTTCCTGTGCAGTGCACTTGACTGCTTCATGGGTTGGGCAGATAAAGCTATATGGAAACACGTGACAGGGCTCGTAGGAGCGACGCTTCATAAGTGTGAAGACTCAGAGGAGAGGAGTGGAGAGACGCAGGAGCCAGCGGCAGCAGCAACCTGTGTCCACGGAGCAGGAGCGCACCAGAGCGACGAAAACCACTCCTACAAACATCTGAAAAACTTCTGCTACACATAGGATTTGAAAAAGAAAGTCAGAATAATGACAGTAATGGTGGTTTTATTCTAACACATGCACGCTGGTTGACTCCTCTTTATGTAAGATCTGTGTTGGTTGGATGATGCGCTCCTGACTTGGATTATTGCGCGGTGATAAAGGGCGATTCTGCGCACTTGGGAAAATTATGTAAGGTAAAGAAGCACTTTTCTTGTTTTTAATGTTTTAATTTCTGCTTTTAATGTTGTTCTCCGGCTTGTTTTAGCATTTTAAGGAGCGTTTTTTTGTTTCAGAATAAAAGCATCAGTATTTTCTTCTGTTTTAATTGTGCGCATTCATGGATGCATTTCTGCTTCCTACATCAAATTATTGCTAAATTTGCACTCCCGCAGACTATAATAGCTTCTCAATAGCATAATACGGACATATAATTATTGCATGCATCTTAATTATGTTATTAGCAGTTCCCCTGCTGTTATATATATCTTTACTGATACACTCGATTAGACTCCGGAAATCTAAGCGCAGGCTTTTGTGTATTATTGTAATATTATAATGCCACAATTATAATTAGCAAGTACACTTTTAATCTTTCTCACTTTTGCAATGTTGGTACAATTTAAACTAATGTCTCTGCAGCTCATAAAAAACGATTTTTTATGGTCAACCTCGTGTTTATTGTTTAAATTGGTAGATTTTCCGTTCTTGCCAAGTGAGCGCCAAGTGACTTATATTTTCTTATGTGTTGCTGGGTACAGAGTGCATTATAAAATATTTATAGCCCAAGCACGCCAGTTCTCAGAGGCCAGATATAGGTTATGCTTTATCTAAGGAATGTATGAAATGTAGATGAAAATTAAACACTTGGTGAAAACTAACAAAGATGTAAAAAAAACAACATTTGCAGTGATAAGAAGTGTTTGCATTATGGAGATAATGTATATCTCATGATAAAGCTTTTTTTTTTTTACATCAGAGGTGTGGATTCAAATATTGCATTGCTGCATGTAACCCTTTCAAAATGTGCATTAGATTCTTTTTTTTAGGTTTTCCAATTAATTCTAAAATGTTTGTCATTAATTTGTAGGTTGTCCAGGCGTCTCAGACTGCCGTTTTACCCTCAGACACAGCCATGAAATCTGTGCTGGACGGTGTAGCAGACACCACCTTCCGGACTATAACATCTGGTTTGCAGTATTTGGGCTCCAACGATGCTAACTATGACGATCCCCTCAATGATGTAGACTTCAAAGCCGGTTTCTCTCTGCAGAAGCCCTTGTCTGCTTTCCGCAGCAACTCCTTCCCAAACAAGGTACCTGCAGATGAGGAGCTCATCCTCAAAGGCATCCCCTTCTACCCCACCAATGCCACAGACTTGTTCGGCAACAGGAGCACATTCAGAGATGAGACTAACAATATACAATGTGGGGAGAACTTTATGGACATGGAGTGTTTCATGATCCTGACCCCCAGTCAGCAGCTGGCTATAGCTGTGCTGTCTCTGACTCTGGGTACCTTCACGGTGCTGGAGAATCTTGTGGTGCTCTGCGTCATCTTGCAGTCCCGCACCCTCCGCTGCCGGCCCTCCTACCACTTCATCGGCAGCCTGGCTGTGGCTGACTTGCTGGGAAGTGTCATATTTGTCTACAGCTTTCTGGACTTTCATGTTTTTCACCGGAAGGACAGCCCCAATGTTTTTCTCTTCAAGCTGGGTGGAGTCACGGCATCATTCACTGCATCTGTGGGGAGTCTTTTCCTCACAGCTATTGACCGCTACATCTCCATACACCGGCCTCTTGCTTACCGGCGCATTGTGACACGGACCAAGGCTGTCATTGCCTTTTGTATGATGTGGACCATCTCAATTGTCATCGCAGTGCTACCTCTGCTGGGCTGGAACTGTAAACGTCTCAACTCTATTTGCTCAGACATATTCCCTCTGATTGATGAGAACTACCTTTTGTTCTGGATCGGTGTGACCAGTGTGCTGGTTCTTTTCATTATCTACGCCTATATATACATCTTGTGGAAAGCGCACCACCATGCTGTGCGAATGCTGAGCCGCACCTCCCAGAAGAGCCTTGTCGTTTACTCGGCAGAAGGGACTAAAGTGCAAACAACACGGCCTGAGCAGGCACGCATGGACATCCGTCTGGCCAAGACCCTGGTGCTCATCCTGGTGGTGCTGGTCATCTGCTGGGGTCCGGTTCTCGCCATCATGGTCTATGACCTCTTCTGGAGGATGGACGATGACATCAAGACAGTATTTGCATTCTGCAGCATGCTCTGTCTGCTCAACTCCACTGTCAACCCAATCATCTACGCCTTGAGGAGCAAGGATCTGCGGCACGCCTTCCTCAGCTCCTGCCATGCCTGCAGGGGCAGTGCTCAGCAACTGGATAATAGCCTCGAGTCAGACTGCCAAAACAGAAATGCCAACATTTCTGCCAACAGGGCTGCAGAGAGCTGTGTGAAGACCACTGTGAAAATAGCCAAAGTAACAATATCTGTGTCAACTGAAACTTCTGCTGAAGCTGTCTAATTGGCCGTCATGAGGGGAACTGTGTAAAGGTCATCTTCCCCAAATAATGCCATCAAGCATAATAAAGCAGAAGTAAGAAATTCAATATTACAAAAAAAAAAAATCCTCTCCTGAAAGTACTGACTTACATTCTCTCATAGATGCTTTAGTGGTTGCATTATTTTATGTCAGTGTGTGAGTACACAGTGTGCCAAAGTGCCAAATGGTATTGGAAGTTCATAGAAAGGACTCACACTTTGAAACGATTATCAAAGACTATCATAAGTCTGCTGTTTACCATAGACTTCATGATATCCAGTTAGTGAAGGCATATTATATTTTTGTACTGTGAATTCAGGTTTTGAAAACAATATAACTTCATTTATGGGATAAGGGGCTACTGACATTTTTAATTCGAGATGTTTTACTGTGTCATTTAGACTTTAACATGTGTCTTGGATCACAAGTATAAAAAAAAAAAAAAACTTTGCGCCTCGACTTTCTACAGGCTTCATGTACATGTTGCATATAAACATTTCATTGAAGAAATTATGAAAAAAAAAGTTGATATGACTCTGATTGTTTATTTCCAAAATTGTTATTAAAGGTCCAATGTGTATGATTTGGGGGGGATTTATTGACAGAATATGGCAGCAGTTAAGAATAACATTTATAAATATGTTAATAGTAGCATATAATCTTTGCATTACGTAAGAATGAACCTGTAACTTCTGCAAAAGGAGCTGAATCCCCATGTTTCTACAGCAGATGTCAAACACTTCGCTCTGAAGAAGGATTTGTGCAAACTTTGCAAGTTTTGCAGCCAATCAAAGTTCTCCTGCAGGCTTGAAAAGGGAGAGTTGAGCGAGGAGGGGTATTCTGTTGTTTGCAATTTGAAACCTCGCCACTAGGTGTCATTAAATCCTACACACTGGACCTGTAAGAATGCCATTTTTCTACTTCATCTGACAACACTCAATGAGTGGCAAATGTGTTAAGAGTTTTTGAGGAAAGAGAGGTGATTCATACTCAACATAATAAAAATATAAATATCACCATTACTAATAAACTATAATAAGATGGTGGTAAATGGATTCATGGCTTTTGAGCAAGTCGAATCTGAAGTGGCATTTTCTGTGGCAGAGTGACAGTTGTCTATGTCGTCCATTTACTGCTCTACTCGCTAGCCGTTAGACTTTGAGAGTAATGTGTGTTTGCTCAAATGTATTCCTAATAACTGTACAGTGTTTTCTTGCAAAATAAAGTGTTTAACTGGACTCATTTTAGCTACACAACCAACGCAACAACAACAACAACAACAACAACAAGCTTTTGGCAAAAGCTTGAACTCATCAAAACTGGATTTGGATGCAGTGTGCTGGTCACTACTGCAACAAACTGGAGTGGTTTCTGACTATAGCTGCTTTCATCAAATGTGTGATTATACTGAATTCAGCCTTATATGTGTGTGATGCCTTGTGACCTGGTGATATATTTCCAACCCCGAGCCTTTTGATCTTTGCAGTGAGTTGTTTTAGTGCTACTGTTGCAGCAGGGCATCATTTCGAGAAATAAAAGCAGCCCATGCACAGGCCTAGTGAAGTATTTTTGGCGTAACTTAAAAGAATATGTCTGCTGTTGATTTTTCTTATCAAAACAATGAGACAAGGGTCTTTACATTAGCTGGTAACTTGAATGGAAGTGTGTATGTATGCATTGTGCAAAGAATCAACAACTGACCCTTCAAAAGATACTGAGCAGAAGTGATATTGTACTTTTGACTTGGAAATCTCACAGCACAATTGTCCTGTAGACATTTATCTCGGTGTAAAGTTATACAGACACCTGTTTATCAGTACGCTTTGCTGCCTCTTGTATTATTGAGTATTGAAGATCAAAATGTCATCTGTCAAGTGGCTTCTGTATAATGGTGGCATAATGAGGATTCTGTGACTTCAAAATCACGATCAGTCAAGTGTTTTTAGTATTGCTGTTATCAAACTTCGAATAAAGTCGCAGCTGGTTGTCATTTGCGCCTGCAGTTTGATTGCTTATTCCATGATGGGAAACAGGAGGTCACATCACATTTTCCTTAATTCACACAACAATCACTGATTCAAGATGAACAGATATCGAGAGAGGAAGCTAAGACCTGAACTGATGGCTCCCTAAACCCATCAGTGATGTTTTAGTGCCCCCTTGTGGAATATATTATGCTGTCAATAGTGGCAGCCTGTCAGATGAAAAAGAGCATTTATACATATTGATCTCAGCTATTACTGAGGTTATTTCTTGTGTCCCTGAAGTGAAAAATTGCAAGGAAATGGCATCATCACAGCATCATCTGACAGCAACATCTGCTCTGCTCCTTTCATCTCTTGGCTTAGAGGGATGGGAAAATTGCAACATCTGTTCTCACAGACGCCAACAGGATTTTGTTAATTTATCTACCAAATACCAAAAAGCCATAAGGCGGGTTTTCTCTGCCATGTGTGAAAGGCTGCATTTAGGGTTGAGAGGAACACATAAATAAATGATCATGTGTTGTAGCTAAAGCTGTTAAAGTTAGTTAAATAATTTATTTACAGAATATAAATCATTGACTACTTTTAGAATTGTTCAGTTTATTTTTAGAGCAAAAATGATCAAACATTACTGAGTTTGGTTCTCAGTTGTTAGTGTTTGTTTTTTAATCTTTGTGTGATGGTAAATTGAAAATTTGGGGATTTTGTATAATTGGTCAAACTAAAAAATGACCCGCACCTTTTAAATGGAATAATTAAATGAACGGTGAAGAAAAGACATCTTTCGATGCATCTCAGGTTAGGACCGGGATGCAGAATTTGATAAATATACTTTAATCTTATTAAAGGGATGTTTTGGCTTTTTTGGCAGGAGAACAAGTGTTGGAGTACCAGTGGCTTACACATCCTCCACAGTGGTTGTACAGTCCAAGATATGCATGTGTATAGGAGTGGTTAAGGAAAGGTTAGTGATGGAAGTCTGATATTTCACACCTTTGGGCGTGCATGCAAAGGTGTGGGGGGTGTCTAAAATAAAATAAAATAATCCAGAAAGAGTGTTGCAACCGCAGTAGTACAAACATATAAAACCATTTCTTTTAATCACTTTGGAATTATCGTTTCTAATCAAGCCCTTATCACCGACTGCAGAAATATTTAGCTATTTAATGCTAATTCAGCTATTAAATCCTAATATGTAATAAGTGTCCAGTTGAGTAGTTTTGTTTTCTTTTCTAAATACGTTTAAAAAGCCTTTTTACTGCTTTATGGAGACGTTTTAAGTAAAATTGAAACTTGTTGTGGATTCTGTCAGCAAACAAAACACATTTGAAAAAAGCACTTTAAAAGGTTTAGGGGAAATGTAGTACTTTAGCCAATACAATAAGGTACAGTAAGGGGCGCAACAAGAAATAAAAACTACAAGTACCAGCAGGACACCTCTTTCTTGCGCATGCGCCTTAACGTTCAAGTAGAGGGGAATAAAAGGTTAGCTAGCCTAAGCCGTTGTAGGAAGTAGACAGAGGTAGTGCTACAAAATCTCCAATCATCTGATTTTATACTGAATTTACCTTTGATTTATTTATCTATACTGTTTTAAGATATACTCGGTGACTTAAATTCTACTCGATTTATCAACAGAGGGCAACGAGAGAGGAAAATACTGCGTATTTGTCAGAAGCCCGGAACCGCTACCCCCGTTTAACCTAGCTAACGTGAGCTAGCATTAGTATCCTAGACCGGGGCCCAGGTCTGTGACTGTCCCCTAAAAGACAGTGTATTTAAGTGTTCTCTTTTAGACTTTTTACTTAGTTAATAGTGCGATGGCTTGCGGGGCTACACTTAAAAGGACCCTGGACTTTGATCCGCTTATGAGCCCGGCTTCGCCGAAAAGAAGAAGGTGCGCCCCGATCATGTCCCCAGTCTCTTCGCCTCAAAAGTATCTCCGTATGGAGCCTTCACCTTTCGGCGAAGTGTCATCCAGACTCACCACAGGTAAGAGTCTAAATCTAAATATAACATATAAATGTAATTTCAAATTTATTGTGGTATAACCGGTTGTTATTTTAACTTGGAGTGCGCTAGCATTAACGTCATTAGCATTGTGTACCGGTTTCTATCGTGTGGACTTGGCAACTCAAGGCAAATTGCGAAGTTAAGCTACATGTTGTTGTTTTCTTTAAAGGTTGCCTGAGCTGTCAATAACATACATCAAGACTATGTGTATGAATCTAATTGTCAATTGTAACAAAGTTGCAGTTTTTATGAAAACATGACTGATTCAGAGTATTAGTTTACTGTGGTTTGGGCAAGCAAAGTGTGTACATGACAGGAAAACTTTATCTTAAGTGTGTGTTATTGCTGTGTAATTAATAGATCAAAATCGAAGAGTGATTGAATTTCACTGACTTGATCTCCTCGCAAGACTATAATCTGTGTATGTACATGTCCTTTATTTTAAATAGCAAATGTTTTTCTTGTTTTTTCAGAGCAAATTCTGCACAACATCAAACAGGAGTACAAGCGGCTGCAGAAACGAAGACACCTGGACAGTGCTTTCCAGCAGGCAGACGGCTGCTGTCCTCTAGACCTGCAGCACATTCACACTGGATCTGCTCTCCCAGGTAAAGAACCATCCATTTATCCCATAGATTCCTGTTTGAGATCCCAGAGAGAAACAGTAGTAGAGATGGAAAGCCCCCCTCATCCTTTCACTTTCTTTTACCATGGAATTTTTATGCCTCATCTCCTCTAATGGATTTTAGTGGTTGAAGGTCAAGGTTTTGTTTGTTTCATTCGCTTGTCACGGACAATCCTTTTACTCATTATGTTTATTTGCTTGTCTTTGTTTGATTGTCCTTTTTGTTGGTTTCATTTGGTTGTTGATTTAACTTGTTTGACTTGCTGGAATTTGTCACTGCATCCTGTGTGTCTGTGAGAAACAGGTTTTGACATGGCTTAACTATAACCGCAAATGTGATAAGATTTTATTGTATTTCATTAAACACAGTGTCTCAGCCACACAAGGACACACTGAAAATATTTCCCCTTCGGTTTGATAATGAATCAGTGACACTGACTTTGGGTGCCAACCTTGAAACTGCCTGTTGTATAAATCTTCCGCGTTGCTGGGTTGACTGTGTGTGTGAAGCATCCATTCTTTGCAGACACATCCATTGTTGAAACATTGTTCATCCCAAGCTCATTGTTTTTGCTGTTAATGAGTTTGAGATGATTGTCATTTCACCATGTATCATAGCTCTCTGTCAGTCCTCTGTACTTCAAGTGAAGACAGCATGTTTCACTCTGGAAATTATTTACTTAAGTCATGCTTGTGTAATAAAGTTTTAACTTCCAATTTGCCAAAAATGCTCTTAACTTTTAATAAGTGCATTCAAAGTCCTTACTGCATTTGTAAGTGTGGATGAACACAGATGTAAACTGTGACTTACTAACAACTACAAGTGATAAAATTTTAGTTTTTGACCACTCTTAAAAAAAATTAAATTGTCCAGTGCTCCCACAGGAAGTGTTTGACAGACACTGCAGGCTAAAGCAAATCATGATGGCTATGCTGCACTACCACTCTACCATGCACACATATTTTTCATACATGTGCTGCCATAACTGTGTGGCATGAAAGCTGAGCCTTTGCAATGTAACTGTAATATGAGACTGACCAAGTTGCAGTGCTGTTGCACCTTTCGTTGTGCTCTGTCTTGTAATAACTGTGTTGTGTTGACTCGCCCAACAGGTACGTCTGCAGGTGCTTCGTCTCCCACCAGGAAAGAGCAGCCTCTGTTCTCCCTCAGACAGGTTGGGATGATTTGTGAAAGACTACTGAAAGAGCGAGAGGAAAAAATCCGTGAGGAGTACGATGAGATACTGACGACAAAGCTTGCAGGTATATATTTTTTTTTTTTAAACTTTGAAAAAGACAATTCATAGTGGGTTATCCATAGTACACAGATGTAAACTGTGACTATAATTGTTTTGTCTTTCAACAGAGCAATATGATGCATTTGTCAAGTTCACACATGATCAGCTGATGCGACGGTTTGGAGAGCAGCCTGCCAGCTGTGAGTATTTTCATTACTGTCAAACACTTGTGGCTTGTTGCTGTTAAAAAGAATCCATGACATTTGTCTGTATTAGTAGTTACACATGGTTCACTGATGACGCTTTTTAAAGTTTTTACTTTGTTGACTGATTTTGTGATTAAAGCAGTGGTAGGCAGAACAAAATAGTCCGAGGGAGGAGACTTGAGTTGATTTAAAAGATGCTGTATTTTCTGCTGTGTACTGTAAGAGTGTAGCATTTCATTTCAGTGTCCCCACTAGTTGTAATGATGCCTCACAATCAGCTTATGTTAGCGTGTCTGATTCAAGTTAAGCCACAGAGTCAGGTCAGTGTTAATGAACACTCCAGTCCCGTGTCAGCAGTTCACTTACTTTTTATAGTTGGTTATAAAACCAGCTTTTGTCCTCATCCACTGTCCTGAATCGTGGTGATCCGGCTTTTATCTGATTTTTACATATTTTTTTAAAAACAATTTAGACAATTTTATCATTTGAGCCGGGATGTCAACAACTACAAACCCAAGCTGTGGTGATGCACCACTAACTGAAATGTTATTTCAGGTTAACACTAATGAAAATCTTTGCGTTTGTGATAAGCTGAAAAAGCTGTACAAAGGCTGTTGTTTTAAGCTTAAGCTTAAGTCTCTCCAGACAAACAGAAGGCCAGTCTACTTTCCTGTGCAACTCCATGATGAGCTCTAAAGCCTTTTTCTCTCCCAAAATAACATGAACAGTTTTAACAATGAAGCGTCCTACTGCTTTCGTCTTATCATCTGCTCTTCGCTTCCCAGATGTTTCCTGAGTGTCAGCGTCCGATATCCAGGAACACCACTTGCTGCAAACTACTCCAGGGACTCAGTGGGTCTAGTTGGACATTTCTCCTAGCTGTGCCATATCGCCTCTATGTGGACTCACTGCCTCAGGCATCAGTTAGTGGCATCCACGTTCGCTCTGTCTGCCGGAGTCAGGAGGGCTTCCTGCTGCCAACCTGTTCAAGGACTCTCTGTGACTACCAGTGGCCTCTTAACTGCCGTGTCAATATTTATTTGGCTTTGTTCTGATGCCTTCTTAAATAAAATTTTAAAAAAAAAGGTTGACTGCCACCACACACTTGGCCTTTTAAATTTTATTATTTTTTTGGTCAAATTTATTATTTTTTTTTTCACAGAGATGTTTGTTGTGCATCTTCTCTATATGTACATTTTGGAAAAAAAACAAAACAAGATTGAACATTGTTGAGTGGACAAAACGAAGGCCGCCTTCAGTCTGGACTCCAGGAACAGGCATCTTGGCTTTTTTTTCAGCATTATTTTAAGCTGTATTGGCGATTACTGCTATTACGTTTGTATACACTATTTTTATTTTGTTTTGCTTGACTTTTGTTCATTGTATCAAAATTTCATGATTTATTCGCTGTAGATATAAAGGGGCTTTGATTCAAGAAAAAAGAACGAATAAAGTGTTTACACAAATGTTTGTTTGGATTCGATGTTTTTCTGTTTGCATTGGCTGTTTTGATTCTCCACAGTTGATGCCATCTTTTTAAAGGAACTACACAAATCACAAAGCCAATCTTTGAATCAATTTAACTGTTATTGTAAAGAGCAGGGTCACTGTTTGCGGTTTGAAGTTTGTTTTTTCTTTTAAAACCATTGTAAGTAACTCTTCGCTCATTAAACAAATTCTAAAACTCTTGGTTTTAAATTCATCCTCTAATAGAAATGATCTTATACTCAAAGTGGGATGCAAAACCTAGAATTCAGGCGTCCTGGAAAAGAATAACTTTGTGGAGAAGTTTGAAAATAATCAACAGATTTAAATAAATTCTGTACTTTGTAGCTTGAAGTTTCCTTATGAACTGTTTATTTGCAAAACAAGAGACTGAATCCACATTTAATCTTTTGTGCACAAATCATGATTTCATAACGTAACATATAAAATCAAATGATGTGTTTTGATTTCGTTGTCAAGGAAACATGATCACGCTACATCCAACTGCATCCTCACCCACCCTTGATAAAGCGGATTTAGCTAAGTTTTAGCAGTTAAATCCATTTTAAATAAACAACTAAGGGTGTTTTCTCAAACTTTCATGATAATGATCGCTTAGTTGATTAAATTAAATTAATTCAGTGATTAATATTTCGTATTTTTATGTTTGAAACCTATTTTTCAAACGGGATTTTAAGTGACCGGATACGTACCGCCGGGAGCAGCGGTAAATATAATCAAACAGACACTCTTTCTAGTGGTGACGTTAGTGGCAAAGGAAGCCTCTGATTGGACAATCTGACAGGAAGTATTGTGACCAATGAGGAAGTACAGCAGCTGTCTCAATGTGAACAAATCACATTGCATTTGAATGTGGCTGCATTGCAACAAGTTTATTATAATTTAATCTTTACACGTTTTAAAAACATGTCGTGTTTCTTCAGAAGAAGAATTGCTGCAAAGGTAAAAAAAAAAGCGTAAAGTCTTAAAAGATGAGACTGAATGCTAATGCTAACATAGCAGCATGCCTTGACCCTGGAGCAAGTAAATAAAAGAGAGTAGCAGAGCTGTACAGCACATAAAGGTTAGCTTATATTTAATAACTTGCCTCATATCGGTGTTTATTAAAATCTTTTATCTGTTTATGTGTTTTAACGATAAGCTGAGCAGCTCGCTGCAGCAGTCTGAGGATGCCTTCATACCAGCTCTCTCAGCAATCCCAGTTGTCAAGAAACAGTTAAGTTTGTCTTTAAATATCAAGACTGTTTGTCTTCTTTTTGAGGCTGATGCTCTACATGTGTCCGTCCTCACACCTGTTTGTTAAAACTACCTTTTCTTCCCCTCAGGCAGGCCGCTGACTTCAAACTATCGATTAGCACATTGAGAACCAATGGGATTTTACCATCCAGCAAAGACATTCAGCTGCAGACTGAAGACTTGGCCTCACGGGTGAGATAAATGCCAGAGGAGGGACGCCTTAAGACTTATGTTTTGTCTCTTTGTTCGTTTTGTTAGGCATATTTTTACATATCGTACACAAATAGGATATTAATGAAAAACAGACCAAGAGATTTGTAAATATTGTGTAACTTTTAAATAGACTTCTATAATGGCTATTCTTTTGTTATTCATTAAAGGAATATTGGATAATTGCAGCTCAGTCAGAAATAGGGACCCAAAAAAGAGCACATCACTGTACATTTTTCCTTAAATCACTGCATTGGCTTTCACAATGCACTAGAATGGACTTCAGTATTTATTACTTGTCCATAATGCTCTGAATGTTTCTCCATACATACTCGACATTCGAAGAGGCTATTAGCAATGAGTGTGTTCTGTTACGTGTACCCCTGAAGTCAAAAATAAAAAACAAGATCTTGTTTTTTTTGTTTAAATCTCATTTGTATTTTGCAGTTGAAGCAGGACAGTGTGGTAGAAGACATATCTGCTGGACCTGCAGTTATCAACTTTAAAGTTAATCGTAAACTTCTTGTCCAGGTTTGTCCATTTTTTTTTTCGATTGTTGTGAAATTATCATTCTTGACTGCTTCTTCAGTGATTATAATCTGCTCATCTGCCTCTGTTTTAGAAAGTGTTGGAGCCTTTTGGAAAAGGGGAGGATGAGAAATTTGTCCTAAATAGTGAACTTTTTAAGACACTAAAGAAAGGAACAACATTAGTCGAATACAGGTAAGTTTGACAACTGTGAATATTTTCTTTAATTCTTCTTACAGTGTCTTCTTCCCCCTTAAGCATTATCATCAGAAATAATTAATGTGTTTCCATGTTGCAGCTCTCCAAATATTGCAAAAAAATTCCATGCTGGACACTTACGGTCTACAATTATTGGTGAGTTTTGGCTTTTGAGTTCATTAATTTTTAGAAACTGAAGTTGAAACAGTTATATTCATTAATATACATTAAAGTTTTCACAGTAAACTAAAGACAGACCAGTATTATGTTAAATTATGAGCTCATATTGGCAGCAGTGTTTACGTCGATTGATACATAACAGGAACATACAGTCTTCTACCCGTGATGGGTTTAACATGCATTCATCTCCATCTCCAGGTAACTTCATCGCTAACCTGAAGCAGTTCCTCGGATACCGTGTTATTCGAATGAACTACCTGGGAGACTGGGGAATGCAGTTTGGTAAGTAAATAATAAGTAAAATATTCAGAATGAGTCCTTTTGGTGTTCTAAAGACCTAAATGTGTCTCTTTTATGTGATGTCAGGTTTGCTAGGAGCTGGGTTCAGTCAGTTTGGATGTCAGGAGAAACTGAGACAGAATCCTTTACAGCATTTATTTGAGGTGAGTTTGCATGTTTCACACCCTCACAGAGAGATTTGGTTCCTTTCATTTTAATATACAAAGTTGAATGAGTGTGTGTTTCAGAAAACATCAACAGATCTATTGAGAGTTTTGTTGCCACTTGATCTAAAAGCTGTTTAAAAAGTCTCAGATTCGACATTAAGGTTGGCTGTATTTGGTGTTTTTGTCCTGCAGGTTTATGTTCAAGTGAACAAGGAAGCAGAGCACAATGAGGATATGAAACAGGCGGCCAGAGCCTTCTTTAGACAGCTGGAGCAGCATGAGAGCGAGGCTGTGTCGTTATGGCGACAGTTCAGAGAGATCACAGTGGACGAGTATCAACAAGTATACAAGGTAAAACCAGCTGGACCGCATGACAGCGACAGGCAGATGACCTCACGGTCAAACACCCAAACTCTGAAACCTGAACTCGTGAGAAAAGAAAACATCAGTCGACTGAATAAAATCGAATGTCGTAACAAATAATTGTACAAATTTGACGTTCACTTTCCATCTTTTACAGCGTTTAGGAGTCCATTTTGATGTTTACTCCGGGGAGTCCTTCCACCAAGACCAAGCCCAGGAGGTGGTGCAGCAGCTGCAGAGTGGAGGCCTGATGAAAACCTCTGAGTATGTGAGAGAGTGTGTGTGTGTGTGATGGCCTTTAATCATTCACTGCTATGACCAGCATGAAAAGTAAACATGTGTCAGGAGGAGGCTAACTGCTCCCAGTTGGTTTACTGACGAGATCCAGCTGAACAAATAGTCGGACAATAGGAACTAAATGAATAATGCGATTGTTAAATTGGCTGTTGTGGAGTTTATATGCGGGTGTTTTGAAGTTTAGGGTGTTAAAAGTATTGGCAAGCATTAATATAACCAATATTTTTCTTTATTTGAAAAGGGCAGTGGCACAAAAGTAAACACATCCGCACATTCCTGTTCTTTTCAGAGAATGGGAGGTTAAAAAAATAGAAACTGTCATGTTGTTTTACTAAGAACTTGTTCAGCTTTAACGTAAGCGAAGGAGTTCAGGCTTTGAAATGTCGGAAAAGTGTTGAAGGAAAACATTTCTACCAGCTGATTCTGTGCAAAAACAGCTGAATTTTAATGCTATTACAAGTCAAAGACTATTTAAATTTTTTAACGTCAGATACAATTAAAAAAAGATGCTTCCCTCTTATCAACAGTGCTGGCTGGTACACTTTCATTAATGCCCATACTGGTTTTTCATGTCTGTCACTAATATCATTTTTCATGCCACACCCAGTCTGTTTTGTTGAGCCTCCCTCTATTGTTTGTTTTTCTCTTCTCGATGTGTCTTACATGTTACGTTTTCATCATGTGAGGAGTTTCATGTCTGATTTGCACTGATGGAAACACCAAGAGTTCATTTTCACGTTTCCCATTTGGGCTGAAAACGGTCCTGATGTTGGGAAGGTGGTGCACAATGATGCAAAATATAAACGCCTGATAATTCCCTTTAAACACGTTTAAACTTCAGTGAACAGCCTGTTTTGTAAATGTTTAGAAGTAAAAGCACAGATATTAGTACTATAAATCATAAGTTGAGTAAAATTGATGACACTTTAAAAAATACTCAGCTGTTGGGAAGTGATAAAGAATAAAAAAATACGTTTTCTGATGTTTTCGTACCTACATTATCACCATTTAAAATACTACTTAATTACTTATTACTATTAGAATCTACTCACTTTTTGTATAAAACTGAATTATTCCATAATTCAGTCGATATTGATGTATTGTTACATTAATAACAGCCGATCTTGTGCGCATACGGACTCGATTTAATGGAGATTGTTGTATTTGCAGGAAGGGAACAGGTGTGGTGGATCTGTCACCTGCTGCAGACATGAGCAGCGTCTGCACGGTGCTTCGCAGTGACGGCACGACTCTCTACATCACCAGGTCAGCACCAAACCTCCAACATGTTTAATGTTCTTGTGTGTTCTTAAAAAAACCCACTCTGAAGGAAAAGAAAAGAAGCATTACATGTAAAATTAAAATGTAAAAATATGGATTGAAAAGTTGAATAATGATGAAAAGATGGATAATTTCAAGGACATTTCTTTTGAAAGTGGCAATATTGGCTTATACCCCCTTTGTCTGCATTTCAGAGATCTCGCTGCAGCCATCGACCGAGCAGAAAAATACCATTTTGATGAGATGATTTACGTGGTAAGGAAACACTCTGTGCTGTTCTTTAAAGACAGGATGGAGCCGTCTGGTTAACCACATTTACTGACACACATTTATCTACAACAAGAGCTACAGTAGTGAAAGAGAATCGCATGAAAAAATTTAATAATGAGCATTAATCATCTTGAGTATGGCAGTATGGTTTCACACCCAGTTTTAATTTGTAAAAATGAGCTGTGTCGTTAACAACAGAAAACTGTTGACTATTTTTTTCTCTGGCACAAGAAAACTTAAATATCTTCTGGTTTTAGATCGTTGAAACACACATTACACACGGAGCTTTAATTTACTTTTTTCTTTCACTATTTTCTAGTAATTTTAACAACAGATGCAAATAATAAAGAAGATAATGAGAAACTCTCGATTCATGATAAAAATAAATATAAGTTGCAATCCTACTCACCTATTTAGATAAAGTTTTGATGATATTGATCTAACATGCATTATGTGATGATCAGTCAGTTGATTAGCTTTAAATAGAATTTGTGGAAATGATCAAGACATGACACACTTTTCCAGATTTTTTTTTACACATAATGCTAAATTAACTGTGAATGCAGCAGAGTTAAAAGGCAGGAGACAGTCAGCTGTTTCCCAGAGAAACTTAATAGTCGTCATTGTTTGTAAAAGTGTAACATGACTGAGCAGAATACAGTATCTCCTTACAGTTTATCGCTGGTATTTTGTGTAACAAATGTGTTTATCTACAGAAACAAATATGCAAAACACACTGACCAACATTATGAAGCCAAACACAAATATGCAAATTGGATGTGTGGATATTTATCCACTCACTGTCTGAAAGTCACTGGCTTAAAGTCAAAGATGTTGCAGCTGCTGATATTTGAACAGAGAGACGAGTTTTTCAGGTTAAGATCATGAGTTCGTCCCATTGTTCTATGATATAATTACCGTATTTTCCGCACTCTAAGGCGCATCGGATTATAAGGCGCACCTTCAATGAATGACCTATTTTAAAACTGTTT
>JAQMCX010000023.1:16652673-16690005 GCA_029814765.1 Acanthurus leucopareius
TATATAAGGCGCATCGGATTATAAGGCGCACTGTCGGTTTTTGAGAAAATTAAAGGCTTTTAGGTGCGCCTTATAGTTCGGAAAATACGGTAACACTTCAGATTTCTCTCTTTTGTTGTGTCCTTTTACACTCATCACATGCCATTTATTTCTGTGCATTTATCAGTCTGCTGCATCTCTGTTTGTTTTACCTTTTTAAGACGGATAAAAGCCAAGTGAGTCACTTCCAGCAGTTGTTTCAGATCCTGCTCGCCATGGGACATTCCTGGGCCGACAGGTAGAAGAAAAACACCTGAACACAACCCAACACACGGCAAACAAAGAGTGGAAGCTGGTTTTATTACAAACACTGGACTCTTTGTCTCATGAAGTGTTGTGTGTGAAATGTGACCCAGTATTTATACTTGGTTACTTTAATACAGTTTTTAAAGTTCCTTACTGGAGTATTTTATGTGCATTTTACATTTTACTTTACACACATACTCCTTTACATTTCAGAGGAAAATATTGTGCATTTTACTCCAATACTTTTTTTTCTAAATGCCAGAGTTGTTTTTTACATTAAAGATAAACACTTTCTTGGAAAATATAAAATGAGAAATTGAAATATATCAAAATACTGAACTTTTGAAAATACAGTACTCCAGATTATCTTATCACAAGTAGTATCAATAACATCAGATTAATACTGAAAGGAGCCCATTTGCTTAATGAATACCCAATTTTTTATAACTATAAGTACGTTTTCAGTGATAATACTTCTGCACTTGTACTTTTACTTGTAACAGAATACTTTTAAACTGTTGTATTGCTTTTATCTACAGTAAAAGGTATAACTGTGTGTTGCATTACTGGTCGCAGGTGTCAGCATGTGCCCTTCGGCCTGGTTCGAGGCATGAAGACCCGGAGCGGCGAGGTGGTGTTTCTGGAGGACGTGCTGGACGAAGCTCGAGCCCGGATGCTTCACAACATGAGCCAATCGAAAAGTAAAGCCTCAAACATGAGACAAGTTACGCACACAAAGCACACACTACTCAGTGCCAAAAGTATATTTACACGTCGCAGTGTTTAAATTTGCCTATGTAATCAGTATTTTAACCAGTGTTCAGACAACAGTGTGTGCAGGGTAAATATTGTGGTAATAAAGGGCCTTTGACACGTCTTAACAATTACATAATAAGAATTAAACCATCACAGTGAGCTGTGACGGTCTTTCTTGTTCTCTACATGGCATTGTGCAAACTCTACAGTGTTATCTGAAGTGAACTCTTATGTGATTGCATGGCTCTGCAGAATGATGGTGCTGTATTTCCAGCGTAGCATTTCTTCAAAAATCAGTGGCTGATTTGATCTGTGCCCAGAATCCATCCATGCAATATACTCTGCATTCACAGCAGGTTTTAAATGTGTTGTGAAATTACACTGATGTGAACTGATAAAAGTAAACTAGAACCAAAACAATCATTTTGAAAACTAAAAATAACTTGATTTTTAGGTGTTTTCATCCCATCGTTCTCAAATTAGATTAAAAAGCTGTTCACGCTTTCAAAGACGCTGTATTTTAAGGCAGCACTTTGTTTGGTATCTATCAGTGCATTATTGTATCATTTCCTTACTGTAAAGTATATTGATTTATCATGTATTGACTGCAAAAAAAGATACTAAATAGATAGATACTGAATTTAGTTTTGTTGGTTGAAATTGTGACAAACTGTCTTTAATTTAAAACAGCATCTGTGCATCAGCATAGCTTCCACACATCTCAGCTGCAGTGAAAATAAGGACAGTTTTCCTTTTATAAGGATAATTTTGGAATAATATTGATTGACAGATTGTGTTGGTTGTCACGGTAAAAGGACATAAACCAACATTACCCTCCTAAATCTCTTTAAAATGAAGAGTATGCATGATGTTACAAAGAAAAAATGCCTCATGCCGTAAAAATAAACATGATGTGACTCCAGCTCTCACTCTGCTTTAACAGCCACGAAGGAAATGGAAAACCCAGAAGAAACCGCAGAGAAAGTGGGAATCAGTGCACTTATAGTCCAGGTGAGCTAATGTTAAACTTTAACCTTCAAATTTCCAGTCAAATATAAAACAACTGTCTGTTTGTTATGTTTATTTGTTGGTTTTTCTGCACAGTGTGATGTGAGACAAACTTGATGTTTTTATCATCGACTGTGTTTCAGGACTTTAAAGGTCCCCTGCTGTCAGATTACACGTTCGACTGGGACAGGATGCTGCAGGCTCAGGGAGACACAGGAGTTTTCCTGCAGTACACACACGCACGACTCTGCAGGTGAGTTTTAATCTACTGATGAAAATAACAAAACTCTGATTCAGAAAATCTTTAATTCACTTTTGGTATTAAATTACGTGAATCTTTGAAGTAGAGTGCCATTAGAAAAAGGCTGCAAATATGATTCTTTTTATGATTATCTGAGTAATTTTTAGTCTTTAAATATCAAAAAAATCATAAAACTATCTTGCTTTGTCTGACTAATAGTATGAATTTGAAAGATGATGATGATTTTAAATAGACAAAGTTTCCCTCTTAACCATTTAATCAATTTATCATTCTTTTATTTAAGCTAATGTTTTATTGAAGGTGTTTATTTAATCAGCTTAAAATTCTCTGCCATACTTATCTTTGTGTTTATCAATCACCACTTTACGGCATAACTTGCATCTAAATTTGACAATTCATCAGCAGTCAACAATTTAGGTGATGAAAGCTCAAACTGAAGTAAACCGTCACAGATGTAATCAGTTGAATGTACTCAAGTATCAAACAAAGTACTAACAGAGTACTAATGAACCCCTTTTAGAGTCGAATATTATTTTCTATATTGGATTATTAATTATGAATCAACACATAAGTTTCATTTTATATTCATAACTAGTCAAATTGAAACTAAATCTAAATGCTTAGAGGGAGGTTTCACAATGTTTTTTTTATCTTAAAACGATCCTAAGGCACTTCTATGAAAACTGAAACAGGTTTTACTTGCTGCAGCATTCCTGCATTTAGTGTGAGAGATGAAGGACGACCCAGCCCTGAATCTGTACAAAAACATATTAAAAAATTAACTGAAGGGTTATTTGAGGCTTCAGCAGTCTGAGTAAGAGTAATTATGATGAAATGGCTTAACTTACAGTATTAACCACCACTGTTCAGTCTTGCACCACCATGAACCAGAAGTCTACGTGTCTTTTTTTAAACTCTACCCCAGTTGATTTCAGTTACTAGATCTCCTCCCAATATTGCAATGCATTATAAAACACACATAGTTAATCCACTAGTTATTACTAATCACTCCTGTGATTTAGTTAGTATTAAATCTGCATTGTACAAATACTTTCAACACCATGCTTCCTCGCTTACACCTTTTAATTTGATGTTTCTCTCTGCAGTCTAATACAAAGGAATAAAGGTGTAGAAGCGGTCATGTTTGATCCATCCCTCCTCCAAGAGCAAACAAGTATCACCATCCTGCAACATCTCCTTCGGTAAACAAGCTTTTTTCCCCTAAAACAGCACTCAGTTCCTTTGCATGTTGTCATATATGAGACACTTAAGGAAGCTGTCACGGTCTGTCAGTAGTCAAAGTTTGCTCCATGTTAAACAAATTACCTGATCCGCTCTGTTTGTAGCTATGATGAGGTGTTGTACCAGTCAACCCAGGACCTGCAACCCAAACACCTCGTCAACTTTTTATTGAAGCTGAGGTAAGGAACAGGATGTTAGTCCTGATGGGTTGGGAACTTCTGCAGCTGACTGTTTACACTATTTATTGGTCAGTGTGATCACTGTTGTGTTTTGTCAGATGTGGGAATCAAACAGTGTAATTGTGTTCTTCCTTTATGATCCCTCTCAGCCACCTGATCGCCTCGGCACACAGAGAGCTGCCGGTGAAAGGAAGCTCTCAGGACGTTGCACAGGTAGAAGGAATATCACTTTTGTACATATCTATAGTTTCTCCCTTAAAAACAATGTCATGCATTATTATTATACCAATGAAAAAGGACAAATAGAAGCATGCAGCACAACAAAACATCACAGTTTCAGAAAAATCTGCCTCAAAATGCAGAGAAAAATTCTGACCACAGATGATAAAATCAGTCTCCAGGTTCAGTTAACTGTGGGTTTGCTTGCAAATAGACCAAATGATAGTGTTCTTACATTTAAAAATAAAAAATTTATATGAAAAAGTGAAATGTCATCTTGTTTGCTTAACGTCAACAGGCGAGGTTACGACTGTTCAGTGGAGCATGCTCAGTCCTGGCCAACGGGATGAGGATCCTGGGCATCACACCGGTCCAAAAAATGTGAAACTCAAAGTTTTATTTATCACTTTCAAAGTGTAATTTCGCTGCTGTATTTAACTTGTACTGTAAATAAAAAAACCTTATTTTTCAAAAAATATTATCTGTGTTTATATCTCACTCCAACAGATGAGATCAGGAGTAAACGTTAAAGCAGCTGAGCAGAAACAGCAACTGAAGCTTTTATCTCGTTTCCATTCAGTTTTAATAAAAGCTTCAAAACAGAAGGCGACATGGATGTGATACAAAAAGAGTACAAGACACTGGAGAGATGATATTATAAACATAAAACCACACATGCAACCTGCCATCATCCTTCAAGTACGTTTTCCTTTTGGCCACATTCAGAATCAGCACGATGTGATATGGACATTAGACACTAAAACTGCACAGTGTAAAATAGACTAATAACGGATTTAACAAAAAAAACTCAATGATGAAGGAGCTTTGATATTTATACGCCCTCCATAATAGATATCTGGAGTAAAAATAAATGTAAATGTCCTGTTACTAATCACTCCAGCATGGACCAGGATGAATTACGAGACTTTACTGATTCCTTCAGGTTATTCAGAACCTTTTAAAAGCAGCTTGCAGCAAGTGTTTGTTCAAAAATGTCAAATAATGGTTTTGTTTTTCATATCAGCTGCACAAATCTGGCAATTTATAGATTGTTTCAAATAATCTGCAATTTCACAGTACTGTCACCAGACCCAATTGGGTGGAAGTGGGCTGGATTAAGGGGGGTGGACCTTCATTAAAGTTTAAATTAAAAACAAAAGATGTCACCTTTGTGATGAACTGAACTCAGAGCCAGTTCGACTGAGTTTTCATTGGCTCCTTAATCTCTCGGATGCAGGAGCTCTTTCAGGTCCTCGGGAAAAGTCGACCCCATCGACACAGACCTGATCCACCAGCGAGAGAGGCTCCTCTGCTGCAGGCCGCTGACTCACACGGTGATCAGTTTCTGCTTGGACTCGCTGTCTGCGTCTTGCCGGCTCACCTTGGATGTGTCTTGCTTTGGAAGCCCGTATAGGTAGATGGAAACACACACCAGGACGGCTCCAGAGGCGAACGAAATGGCTGCACAAGAGGGAAAGAAAGCTGTCACTCTGCTAAATATTACAATATGCAGCCGGGTGGTTTCAATCTAAGACAACTGCTTCCTTTTTTTGAAAAAATGTACAAGTCATGACCCACAAACTGACATGGCTCATGATCTGTATAACGACACAGCAAGTTATAAGAAGCTAACATACTTATCTGTAGTCCAAACAAGATGACAGAGGCCACGGTTGAGAGCACGATGGCAGCAGCAGCAGAGAAGCCCTTCATAATGTTGTCTGTGTACTTCACCACCACAGACGTGTACAGACCACCCACACTGGCCAAGACTGGGAGCACAGAGAGCAACGTTAGCTAAAACTCTGCGGCAAAACAGTGTAAACAAAACAGAGAAATATCTGAAGGTCTTGTCTTACTCACATACAACAAAGCACACCCAGGGCGTGTAACCGAAGAAGAAGCCCTTCTCCATGACTTTCTCACCATCGTTCACATAAACACCAATCAGGGTGACCAAGATGCCGGACAGGTACATCTGGATGTTTCTGACCCACAGAGACGTGTCAGAGCTCTTCAACACCTTCTCAAAGTAAACACCTTAACGAGAAAACGGCACAAAAATGTTAGTAGCTGGCATGTTTTTTTAAAAAAAATGTTTTATGTTTGGTGTATCAAATGACAAGACCTGACTCTTCCTAACAACAGCAAAGCAAAAAAAATGTATTTACTTTAAAGGACTTTGGGCGAGAAGTGACATCAGCGGGCATCAAGTTTGAATGAGTTTACCTGGCTAGTTTATGTTTTGATCCTGTGTTTGTTTAGTCACTGAAAGAATATTTATCATGTGTGTTGACTAAATTAGTGATGGACAAAAAAGGTGAGACCACATCGGCCTTTTCTACAGAATTCAGTGCTAATTTCACCTGCAAATCCAGAGCAGAGGACAGCCACAGCGATGGCAATGAACCCAACCAAAGGATTTTGCTCAATCTGGAAAACAAGAAATGATATCAGCCACCAGACAGGATTGGAAAAAAAAACACACACACTTGCAGATTATGTAATAAAAATCCATATCCATTATAGTGTGATGCGATATGGATTATAATTACTTACTGAGTCACCATTTAATTTTTAACTCGAGCCAACCCCACCTGAACTTTAGTTGCCTCTGCAGGTTTCCATTGGACGAGTGTTACGCCCCCACAGAGCATGAAGACGGAGAACCACTGCAGCCGGCTGAGAGAGCGGTTCAGCATGAGCACTGTGCACAAGGCCGTGCACGGGATCTTAAGCTGATACGTCACCTACATAAGGAAACACATATTAGGTCCCATATCTATTGATTTATCCATAAAGGGAAGGAACTAGGTCATTGTGTTCAGCATACAATCTGTACAACTATGTACCCAACAAAAACAAACACAAATAACACAGTTCATACCTGGTAAACAGCTGCATCGAGGTTACTCAAGGCAAGAAAGGCCATGTTATTCTGAATTGCGTACACTACTGAGGGCACGCTCAGCTTCAGCAGCTCTTTCGGGCTGCAGAAAACATGTTCCACTATGGAGTTTTTCAGTCTGATGGGACTTCCTGTTTCCCTGAAGGAGAAGATGTAAAAACAGACCAATAAAGGAAAACAGTACATACTTCAGATGAGTCATTTAAATGGATATTCATTCCACTTATGGGAGTTGTTGAGTCAATGTAGAATCATTGAACTTTTCTTTAAAATCTACATGTTTAAGCACAGAAGACTGTCAACAGTGTCCTCCAATGCAGTGTGTGAACCGAGAGGGCAGCTCAGGTCATTACATGTTGTGAAGTTCAAAATTTAGATTCTTTACAAGGTTTCTTTTGTTCTTATTTTATTTTTATTGTGTTTATATACATTTTAATCTCATATATCTTTCACTACAGTACATTTTGTTCCCATCTTATTCACTTTTAGCCTCAGTCCCCTTCAGTGTACTTTGGGTTGCACCAAAATGTAAAGTGTAAATGAATGTGTATGAAAAGGGCTATACAAATAAAGTTTAGGTGTATGAAAACTTTGTCTTTCAAGGAACTAAAGATGGAAACTATGTTGTAAATTCTCACACAGCATATTTCTAAATCAGACTAACAGACCTGTTTTGAAAATTATTCACCTCTGCACACATCAACCCTATGAGGCCACGGCAAAATCTTAAAAATGAAATTTACAATTTTGTAAAGTCCTTAGTGACAGATAGTGACAAACACTCTAAGATATTTATTTTACAATTAAATAAAGCAAAGACTGGTAGCAAATCCTCCACATTCAAGAACAGTAACTACAAAAAAATGTGAGGTTAAAAGAAAATCAGTCAGTTTTGTTTTTCTATAAATCATTTTAAGACGTCATTATGTTTATCTGTGACATGATGAAATGTAGTGTAACAGAAGAACAAACAGGAAAAGAGTTGAAGTAAAGTCAGCAAATGAACTCATTAATGTCAGCGTGAACATTTAGCCTAACTTTGCTAACATTTGCCAATATAAACTACTGATCATACCAGTTTAAGTAAGGCTGTTTAAGTAAGTTGCAAATTCCCTGCCTGTACTGACATGTGTGAGGATGCAAATGATTGCTCATTATTTCCACTAAATATTAGAAGAAGAGTTTGTCAAGTTCTCCATCAAAATGTACATAAATTCAAGTTATTTTCCAAACCTAATTACCTACTTCTAATTTCTTAATTGTAAGGATTTGCTTCATTTCTTTGTCAAATGTGATGGTAAACTGTAGGTCTTTGGATCATTTTTTCTAGTTTAAAACACATGGACAGATGTATCATCATATTAAACTGTGGTTACATCCCTCCACTTACAGGATTTAGACATTTATGACATATTTCCCATTTAAAAGTACCTTTTAAACATTTAGTTCCCACTAACTTTGCCACTTTTCCACATAGAGGGGACTCCCTCTTCTGATCATGACACAGTATTCATGTAAACTACTGAGCTCAACCACTAAACAGGACATAAAACAGTGACAAAACACTTACTTTGACAGCATCCCCAGACTCAGGATTAATTTAATGACCTCAGTGATGCACACTGCGGTGGTGGAGAAGTAAAGATCTCCAGATGAGATGGTCCTCGTGTATCGTAGTGCCACTGTGTATGTAGCTGCCACCAGTGTCATCACTGTCAGGCAGTACAGCTTGAAGACCACACTCACATTTTCTGAGGAGACACAGAGAAAAAAACATGTTTTGAGATGAATGACTTAATAATTAAACTAGCTAACGTTAACGGTCATCACCCCCCGCGTGCCTAACGTTAAGTCTAACGGTAACATTTACATAAAACAACTTTAACAAAATTATAACATATACAAATATTAACAGTCTTAACAAGTGCGGTCGCTAAAATAAAACACTGACGGAAAAACAGCACATTTGTTTCATTCACTTGTATTTTTCCTCTCCTTTCACAAAAACGTTACAGTTAGTCCTCAAACTGCGCTTTCGACAGCTAACGTTAGCTTCGGATGCTAGCATGTATTCACGGGTTTAACTCACCGCCGGCCATCGTTGCCGTGGTTCGTGTCCGTCCCGATGGCGAAGAAGTCGATTATCCTGCCGTGATTACATGCCCTTAAAATTAACAAACATATTCAGGGCGAAATGAGGAATGTTGCCTAACCAGCAAAGCCACAGGAGGGGACTCTGGTACAGATTGTCCTGCCTAGCATCGTACATCCTCCATTTCCCAGAATGCAGCGCAAGTTGACTTCAGGGAGGGTGTGTTTGTTTTTAGTACCACGTCCGTCGGTTTTGTGTCTAATTGCCGCTCTCTTAATTGCAAAAAATATAATGAAAGCTGTTTAATTGAATATTTTTCAGTTTTTATTTTGTTTGTTTGTTTGTTGTTTTTATTTTGGTCAGAGTATGTTTAGCTAGTTGACGGAGTGTAATTGGATGCCATTTTTTGTCTGATATTCACATAACAACGTTTGCACAGAAGCATAAACATGATTTTTTTTGTGTAGCTTCAATACGCTTTATCATAATTATAGGTTATATTTTTAGTAAAAAACCCCAAATAGGTCAGTAGTAATAACAAACAACTCAAAGACCAAAAATACAAACACTGTTTAGCTAAAAGGCAGTAGAAAAGAGAAGTGTAAATACCGACCAACTAATAAAATACACAATAGATATAAAAATTAGCATTTTGTTGTGGTTCAGACTGGACACATATAATCAAACCTGAATATCGGACAGACAAAAAAATACTGACACAATTAATACATTTGTTTTGTATTCATTTATTTTTGACAAAAACAAATAAACAAAAATGTTTTAAGTTTCACTCAAATATATTGCCACCAGTCAGTTAAAATATGAATGAATAATTTTGCAACTGGTACAGCACCCAGATTTAAGATCAGTAAATCCGGTGGCTGGAATGTTTTGCACCATTGGTTTTTTGAAATGCAAAAGACCGAAGCTGTTATTTTGACATCGCTGTTAAACTTGTTCTGCTAAACTTTATCGTTATTTCTGATAACATAAAATAAAGTGGGGATATCTAACTCATCACAGGTTCAATAATAATAACACCAAGAATATGATATGATGAAGATAAACATCACAGTATTGACATTACAGTGTTAAGTTCAGTTTATTTTGATATCGTTCTTTTACTGCAGGAAATTCTCTGAAACTGATGACATTTAACAAAGCATCCTGATGCTTATTTAAAATAATGAACTTCTGGCTTACTGTTGCTGGACACATGTCGGAAAAGGAATGTATAGCAACAAACTACTCAGTGACGACATCATGTGTTAAAATTAAAAAATAAACCAGTACAGTTAATGGAAAAGCAAACCTCCACATAACATCCTGTTTATCAGTCTGAGCTTCTTGTAGGGCAGCAGGAGTGAATCCTCTCCCTCTGACAGCAGCTAAAATCCCACCACACCGACTCATTTTATGACCATCACAGCAAGTACATATTGAAGCTGCAGGCGATTTCACAAGTGTGGAGAAGCAATTGTATTATTCCCCATCACAGAATTCTTAGATGTTTTAATAAAACATGGGAAAATGTCTACCACTTCTTGTTTAAACTTCCCACAGAGACTCAGCTTGTGATATTATTTGGTGTAGCTCTACTCACAAATGGCACACTGTCCATGCAAGTCCATGCACTGCTGCTAGATGAAAAGCTGTAGTACACACGGGTTGAGCATTGTAGTAGATACAGTAATACACTCAGGAGTTGTCAGAGGGAACATGCTCAAAGCCTTCGCTCTCCCTCACCAGCGCCCTCTCCAGGATGACACGGCCCTCTTTGTAGCGCTGGCTCTCCTCAGTGGCAAATTCATACATCCAGCCAAGCTTGCTATTGCAGTTCTTGCAGCTGACATCCCGCACCATGTGTCTTCCTGTCAGCATGACTCTATCTTGCACCTCGCTGTGCTGCAGATTCACAACCTGGAAGGCAGCACTCAGATATATGACTGATTTTCTACAGAGAAGTTTTGTTTTTTGAGCAAATTTCAACACATAAAATCCAAACTGTAAGATATTCATGAGATGTGCCTGATATAATTGCCATGTTAATTACTTAATGGGGATTTTGGGGCAGCAAATAGAATTAATTAAGTATCTTGATTATTGATTGTGCTATAAAATGTCAAAGACCAGTCAAATTAAATCAACAAAAAACACATTGACAGTTTTGTTTGTTTTGTTTTTTTTTCAATGTGAATTCATTGTATCAGCTCTAATAACATCCTGTCATTTACAAATGCTAGTTGCATTATCAATTGTTAGTCTGAGCTAAATGTAGTGCATCAAAGTGCCAATACAAAGAGCTATTTGACTTCATGTGATCCTTTATTATCCTGAGATCTATGTTGAAATATTTTAACAGTGCTGCAATCAATTAAACTAACAAGTGCAACACAACTGCTACCCATGATCCAGGTGAAGCAAAGGATGTGCAGGTACCTTGTTAAACAGGAAAGCTCTACCAGTGGCTCCAGTGAAGCGTGTGGAGATAAGTTCAGCTCGATTGGTCAGAATGGTGTCACAGTTAGCACAGGAGAAGAGACGAGTGCCACCGATGTGATCCAAGAAGATTCGCCCCATTGTGTCTTAGATTGGGTGACAAGAAAAACAAGAAAATAAAACAGTCTTGTTATAAGATATAACACACATTCCTGTTGCATCCAGATGTCCTTTTGACCTCAAAGCCTTGCCTGAGAGAGGGACATCTGGAATACCCTGCTTAGCATGGCTGCCAGAGTGATCCTGACCTCAGTTAAGCTGAATAAAAGGGATGGATGGAGGACATTATGTGACCTGATGTCAGACACATAAGCTGGCTTTTACATAAAGCTTACATCCTAATTATATAAACATCAAAATATAAAATGTCCTATGATGAGACAGATGATTTTATTAATATTGTCAACTGTGTTCTATTAAAACCAATTTATAAAGGGTGTAATATTTAAGGGTTGAGCTCTGGTTAAAACATGTTAGCCTGAAAAAGATGTATAGTCTAAGTAATGTAACGTAACGATCTGGCATAAATAATTAACAGCGAGGGTTATGTTTGATTCAAGCTACATTTACTATTAGGACATCAGCTATCCTCTTTTCCTACCTTTGCACCCTCTACTAACCATACAGGATGACTAATAATATTATAGTATTTACTGATTTTTCTCTAGAATTCTGAAAATTCCACAACTAACCTGAAGGCAGCATAATCTATGTAGCTAAATAACACGGTTAAGAAAAAAAAAAAAGTGGATTAGCCGTCTATAATAAATCAGAGAACTAGCATATATGTTAGCGTTAATAACATAAAAACAACGGTACAGTTGGCTTGTTAGCCCATCAGAAAAAGAAAAAGATGTCAAATGCATCCAGAACATCGCTAATAACGTTAACGTTAACGTTAGGCCAAACAACGGTTAACTAAATTTAACCAAATCTCTCACCTCTTTATTTTAGCTAGCGGAAAGGCGGCTGAGAGTAAAAATAGATATTTTTTTCTCGTCGGTGTCTTATTTCCTGAATGACTTTTAATCTCGAGTGATTCCGTGTTTCCTCTGAGTCGAGTTTGACAACAACAATAACAGAGGTGATGCAACCAGTTTACAATGGCGTTTCTTGAATTAAGCTAGCAACAAGACGACGACTTCTTCCGTGCGTAACTTTCAAAGTAATTACCGGTCAAAACCCGCTTTGATGTAAACAAAGCCGTTAAATCGTAACATCCTTAAAATAATTATCACAATCACAATATTATGAATATCAAACTTGTTGCAGAGTCTTTATAAGAGAGTTCACATCTCCAAGTGTTAAAAAATTTTGGTTTCATTTAACAGTATATGCTTTTATATTGAAGTCCAGTGACTTCCTCCGAAGCTCCGAAAAATGACCACAGGGGGCAGCAGAGCGAAAGACTGTGCTGCAATAATGTTGCAAAGTCCTGTACCCTGTTGTGTAAAATTTCCTCTTTTTTGACAGCGCTTTCTGAAAACTACAGTCTTAATCGGTGTAGGGGAAATTATTTACAAAATATGAAACATTACAGTTGCTGTTGTTGTGTCGTTTTTCAGGGTTTACATGTTTTTTGGGGGGAAATACAGTGTAATCGGGACTGCAGTGTGATGTCAAAAAGGTGTTTTTTTATCACATTGTTGGTTTTTCTCTTTTTTTTAAGGATGTGTTTGATGTAGGAAAATAAAGAACAATGCCAGCCTCGAATCATTCAATGGTGGTAATGATGATGATAATGTTTGTAAGATCGATTTCCGTTAATATTGCAGAAGAGCAAGTTCTTCACACCAGTTGCGAAGCTTCCAGATTAAATTAAACATTTGGTTGAAGAGAGAGAAAAGCAGGAGAAAGTGCATGTTTTGTGCTTGTATTGAAACAGTATACACCAATTAATGATCAATTTTAACAGGTCTGGAAGACATTAAACATGTAACTAAGTGTTTATCATCATGAACTATAAAAAATCTCGCAATCTTAATATTCTTACGGCTAAGATTAATAAAACAATCTAGTAATAGATTTAAATGAAAAATACAGGTGTATGAAAAAATCCAATACAATGTCCTGCTCTACAAGCACAGCAAGCTTTTCGCTGTCATCATGTATTATACGTTTTATCCTGTCTCTTTATCCTGATATGACATTTTATATATCTTCACCAGAATGCTCAAAACACCTCAAATCCTGCCACCCTAAATTAAGAGAGAACCAAAGGGATTAGCAGTGTTGTTAAATACCTCGTAGAGATGTCTGTCCTCCAGCTGCATCTGCTTGCAAACTTTGTTTGTGTGCTCTGAGCAAACAGAAAAGCAATGAACAGTAATACACATCTGGTGGTCCATTGCTCCATTTGGTGGGATATGGAGTCGGCTCTGTCTCCCTTTCTTGTTGTTTCTTTCACTGAATTCACTGGAGTTTTCTTTTATGAGCCACTTTAATGATTGCACAATAAATCACATGTATGCTCTTGGCTGAAGTAGACAATTAAATACAAGTTGCCATCATCTTTGATGTTGTTCATTTTTAGTAAGAAATCAGCAAAACATTGTGTAACCTTCTATTTCTGAATCCTTAAAATCTCTTTAACATTTCCAGTCCAGTTGCCTTGTCTTAATGACTCTTCAAGATAATCATGACCTGGATGACTGAGAATCTCCACAGACTTAACATTTCATGGTATTTTAGTAGATGAACATATAAATGAAATAGCAGAAAATTTGCCCAAAAATGAAAAAACAAAACTAACTAAACTGAAAATTTTTGTTTCACAAGTGACAAGACCAACAAAGAGAAAAAGTTGTGTTGCATCTTGATAAATTTTTAAAAACTGAGCGCAAAATACAATCCAGTATTTATCATTAACAAAACTATTCTCAGAGTCTGTGAACTCACCAATATGTTTGTAACTTTTTTTTCAAATTTAAAAGAATTACAAGTTTGGGGAATTCTGATAAATGGGTCTGATTCTTAGTTTTTATTGGGATAAAAAGGAGTGATTCTTCCTTTTTTTGCTATTTTCACCTCACATCAGATGTTACTTGAGAAATTAAAAAAAAGCATTTTCTCATGCATCTTCTTCTTCTTAGTTTGCATTAAATTATTTGTTCTTTTCTCAGGTTTCAAAATACATACCAGCCTTGTTTGTTGTTGAGTGTTTTTTTGAAAGATCTTTCATCAAATCCTGTGTTTTGCATCAATAATACAAAAAAGAAAAATTATGATCAAATTTCAGGTTGTGAAATTGTGTGTGCAGTTGGTGAGGATGTCTGACATGTTGTTTTTGCAAATACAGTAACGTTACTAAGACAAATCAAACCTGTTCAAAGATTAGCAAAAATCAGAGAGATAAAAGATATGTGTCCATGCAGTGTTCATGTGGAGTCAATGTCCATGTGAGCAGATAAGAAGAATATTAGGGCAGTTTGGCTTCATATCTAGATTATAACTATCAGCGTTCATAGTTCTGCAGCATTAAAGATAAACCAGATAGACACAATAAGAGACTATAAAAATGTCTGGACTTCATGACATAAGAACACTAATGGTAAAAAAAAAATATGATTGTTTTCTTAACTTCCTTGGTCTTCTGGAAAATGTATGACCTCCAATCAGAGCAGATAAGAAATAACCAACCACTGTTATGTCATAACGAACACACTTCTCTGGCTGTGTTGCTGTAACAAAAACACAAACATCATAATTGAGCACATGCTGTACAGTAGGATTTCAAAGATAATAGGTCAACATGCTCCACAGTTTTTCTGGTCCCAGGAACAAATACAATTTTTATTAAATTATGGGACAAAAAAGTCAGAAAAGGGTCAAGTATGGAGCCTCTGATCACCCATTATGACCCATATATTGTAATTTGGAATTCAATACTGTAAACAAAAGAGCTGGAAAAAAAATAAATCAAAGCAACTTTATTCACAAAAGTTTTTCGTTTTAAATTAAACTCAAATTACTATATCTCAAAACAAACTAAAAAAGCTTTGCTGACCTACACCTTTGTCTGTGAAGATAATTACATTTTTTAAATATAGAAAAAACATTAATACAGAAACAACAGTTTTTAGAAACCAAAAAGAAACACTGATTAAATTTTAAAAGTCTCTTATAGTTAGCTGTGAACCAGATTTGTCCTTGGTGCTTGAAAATTAAATGGCTTGGTAATTAAATTATTGAATTATTAATTGTAATTCTCTCAAGTTTTTTAAATTATTATTTGGTTTTTTGAAATGCACTGATTCTGTTTCTAAACTTTAAGATTTTTAGATTTAAAAAAAAAAAGTTAATTATCTCAACAAAAATTCTCTCTCTATATTTTTTTTTAGGTTATTTCAAATGTATAATTCCAATCTTGAAATGAATTTGAAATTTTGGGTGAAAACAGATGCCTCAGAGTCATGAATTTTCTCTCTGTCGTGGTATGACTTCTTCCCTGCATCACACCACCTATTTTTTTCTATAACCCTGCCAATCCCGTTCAACCATTTCCTTAAATACCACAGCGTGTCTAATAATTTAATATTTATATAACTCCTCTGACATGAAGCCATTTCTTGATTGTACTCATAAAATTCCTTGATTAAAAAAAAGATAGCTGCAGTTATTTGTGTAATAAACAAGATAATATTTCACTTATCTGTCATACAATGTTGCAGGGAAATAACCATTGACTTAGTTAAGCGGTTAGCCAATAAAGCAGCATGATTCCTATCCATATGCGGAGGTCAAACCAACATGTCAAGGACTTGTTACAGCCAGTATCAGGTTTATTATTTGACAGGAATCTTTCGATATCTTGGGGAAATGCTGTTTGCTTAAAGACTCAATGGAGGGAAAACAGCTGTGTGTTACTGTCCAAAAGAGGAAATGAAAGAACTTGCATGTGTCTTCTTGTCACTGTGAAGTCGACAGACAACAAGCAGGAACAAATTGTTCAAAATTACTTGTTTCACAGTCCAATTTTTTAAAAATGTATTGCATCAAAACCCAGGCTAACGGTTGCCCCTTGTGCCCAGTCTCAATGCAAAGCTATGCTAACTGGCTGCTGGCTCCTAAAGCATATTTACTATGCAGATGTGAGAGCAGATGTGCACAATATGAGTTAAGCTTTTAATAGCAGACATTCACTGATTAAGATTTGCTTTAAGTTTTGAATCAGTCTTCAGTCACGTGTTTGACTGCAGCATTCAATCTTCAAGACGGTGAGATTATGAATTTCTAAATAAAAAAACAAAAACAAAGTATCTGTGGAATCCAAGTTTACTCATATAGCACCAAGGCAATTCAAAGTGCTTAATAAAGTCATAGAAATACATAAAAAATGAGACATTTAGAAATCCTAAATTTGCATTAAATTTGCAAAAGACAATAAAAACAAAAATCATTAATAAATAATTAAAAGCTTGAAAGAAATTGCATTCACAAGACAATAAAAAACAGCAGAGAAATTCAAATCATCAGCACAACTATGATGTTTTGCAGCAAAAGTCAAAAATGCTTGTATAACCGGAGCCATGCTGTGAGGATGGAGATTTTTTTTATTTGAAGTGAATAATAGTGTGATTTATTAAACCCATAAAGACCTCAGCCTCTTCTCTTATGTAACTGCAGAACACGTAATATATATTGCTCTTTTATCAGAGAAATGTTAAAACCATAAAGTCATTTAATTTCCTCTGCCTACCAAACAGCAACGGGATTGAGTAATGACCCTTGATTAATATTCATATTCTATTTTTTTTTTTAGTTTATTGTGACCAAATGAACCACAAACGGCATTAAGTATTTAACAAAAACTCCTGGATGGTCCAGAAATATTATCAAACAACACCCTCAAGTTCACTTTCACTCATTATTACAATAAAAAGTTGTATCATTAGTTTTATCATCACTGTTTCACTTCAGAAAAAACTTTGGACAAGCAGGTCAGTTCCTCCCCTTCGGTGCATATTCATGATATCCATAATTATCCGAACAGGTATAAATTCCAACGACAGACCGAAAGACAGACGTCTGACCGCTGACTAGAGAGAGCAGAGAGGGAAGAGGACTGCAGAAAACAGTTCACAGGAAACCAGAGACATGATGCTTCCACAGCTGCTTCTGATCCTGGGGATCACATGGGCAACAGGTCGGCTTCATTTAACACTCAGGCCACTTTTATTAATACTGCAGTTTTTTAAACCTGAAAAAAAATTTATCCTTAACCTGCTCTTAAAATTTGATACACCTTATTGAATATATTTTTGTTTAAGATTGTGTAATGTTTGTTGTTTTTACCTGATTTTAGCATACGGACTGCCTTGCGCTCGGATGTTGCCCTCCCAGACTCCTCCTTCAAATGGTGAGTCTAATAATGACAGGGTTTATTAAAGTCTGTCCTGTTTTCATACCTGTATGTTTCCACTGATTTCTCTGTTCTGTTATTTGATGGAAATGTCTACTTCATATAAAAATGATGCCTTGTTAGATGCATACCGTCATTCCAAGTAATCCAGTATATCAGTGGATATTCTAGACCAATATATAAGTAGTGTAAAATTCAAGTACTCATATTTTACTTGTTTTTCCAAAACACTTTACATCTCTACTCCATTCAAGCATATTCTGATGTAATTTAAAAACATATTTTCAGATTTTAAGTCATAAAAAGAGAGAGAAATCAATTGTAGGGTAAAAAGTTTTGAGTGCATGTAGATGAGGGTTTTGAGAACTGAGGGTTATTTCTTCTTCTGCATAATCTCCATCATTTTTACTTACTTTATTAATGACATTTAAAAGGCCAGTTAATATAAACAAACAACACCACACATATAGGCTACAAACTCCATTTACAAGAATCCCTCTGAGTCTCAGTGCTGAACTTTAATTAAAAGGAATATTTTTGCTCTCTTCAGTGAACGTCGTGAGACCCTCAGATGTGACGGTGCTTTCCTCCGTCGGACTTCATGGGTGAGTTCAAGACTGTGAGCTTCAACCATATAATAATATTTTGAATCCTTTGCTGTAAATTAATCTCACCCTGGTCTTTTCTTTTCCTGCAGCAAACAGCTGTCTGAAGTGGTATCAAACATTGAGGGTAAGATTCAAAGTGTTGTTTTGTTATATGTGGTGTTTATGACCCTTTATAACCCTTCTTAAATAACTTTTGTAATTATTTACTGCACTGCTCACTCATTATTCGACCGCCTCAAACAACTTGATGAGAGACTTACAGCAAATTAGTTTAAATTAGAATTTAAGTTACGCTAGAAAAGGCCTACAGTCTGAATACATAAAGTAATTTACGACAAGAAACTGATATGAACTGTTGTTACACAAGTTTGCACAGTGATTACTACACTGATATCTAAACTAACTTTAATAATGTGTAACAGAGAACCTTATATCACCAGTATATCATTTTCTCTTTTGAAAGTTAATTAGGGAATATAACATACTGTCGGTCCCTCTGTGACACAAAGCAGGAAGGTCAAAGTTAATTTTCTTCTCATTAATGTGTCAGTCCAGGATTTACAGCTGTTATGAAACTCTGTAAACCAGAGACGTTTTCAGTAATCATCTGTTATTACAGAATAAAGATCTGTGTTTAATTGTGAAGTCAGTGTTTAATTAATAAACTAATTAGATGATGGCTTATGGTAAATTATTACATATGTGAGGGTGCTCAAAATGTCTGGATGTTTTTTTTAAGTTTGAAAGCATGACATCAAGTATTTTTAATAATTATGAAGCTGACATGGACACTATTTTCATGGTCAAATATATATTTTTTTTCTCTGTTTTACACCTGCAACTGACAGTTATCTTCCCAATTAAACACTTAATTATTGGTCTACTAAAATGTCACAAAAAAATTTAAAAATGTCCATCATAACTCGCTGATGCTGACATCTTAACACTGCTTTTTTTTGTTCAAACCCCAAACTTAAGAGTTAGAAAGCCACAAGAAGTTAAAATGCATTTTAAAGTGCATTTTTATAGCGTTTTTACTTAAAAAAATACTTAAACTATTAATAAAATTTTATAAAAAGTGTTATTTTATAACTTAATTATTACCAAAAGTTTTACTGTGGCTAAACCTATAAGCAACACAGGAAAAGATGCTCTGAGTTTTGGTATTTAACTTCTGGTTCTCTCTCTCCATCAGGGCTGATGACTCGCTACAGTCCTGCACTGGTCAGATATCTCCCAAGCTCAAACACCCCCGAGCCTGTTAAACGCAGGTACGAACAGCACTTTTTGAAATAAGAAATATTTGCACAATGACTCTGTCTGCTTCCGATGATTTTTAATCTGTTTTCTCTGGTTTGGTTTGCAGCTCTCTGGTGGAGCAGGCGAGGGATGTGTCCCTCTACCTCCACAACAATGAGGTAAGTTCTCCTGCTTTTGCACTCCCATCTTAAAAGATATTAATTCATTTTTATTTGGCCTCTTTTGTCCCACTGGACACTTTTATATCTAAATGTTCATCTCAGCTCATCTGAAATACATGAGCGAAGGACTCAACAATATAAAACTACTCTCCAGCAAGTTTAAGTCCTGCTCGAATACTATTTAAGTATAAGTACACTGGTATTATGAAAGCATGTGGGTTGTATGAGGTACTTATTCATAGCAAAGCCCTGGTTTGAAGAAGCAGCAGGAGCTCTTGTGTAGGAAGCTAAGTAATGAACTGCTGTGAAAGGGGGCAGCGGCAGAATATATTTTCATTACCTAAAAAAAGGCCTGTAAAAATTATATATTTGTAGCCCTAACTACTCACTGCTACATGGTACAATTGGTAAATAAAAAGGGAAAGAAACCATTGATTTAAGTTCAAATGAATCTGTTCTGTTTAGGAGTTTATGTGTTTTTAGGTGAAGTCTAAAAAGGAATAATAAGGGCAATTAGTTATTAGAACGATACTTTTAATAAATATATTAAATGCTCAGTGTTTAAAAATAATCAGGAAGCATCTTTTTAAATATTTAGGTGAAATGAGTGATGTGTTTTTCCTCCTGCAGGCCCTTGTTAAGGACAGTGACTGGAAGCTGCTGCTTTTCTTTGTTAACATGGATCAGCTCTGTGCCTGTGAGCCGCAGCAGGTAAACAACTCATGATACTAATACTGACTAAATCATTATGAGGGAAAAAATACATACAGTATTTTTATTTTTTTTTAACGGTTACTGTAGTCTCTCACTGTTGTGTTTGTGTTCAGGCTCGCTCTGCCATCAAAGAGATGATTAAAGATGTGGATGAGGCTCTGGTGCAGCTGCAGTCTCAGGTATATTTTAAATTTATTGCACTTTGTCTTCAGTCAATGTTTTGTCAGTATTCACATATTTCACACATCCTCTGCTGCACTTCTCTGTGTTGCAGCTGAAGCGAACCATCGTCAGTGTTGCATTGTGGGATGCAGAGCAGGACAGCAGCAAGTGAGTTCATGATGACACTCTTAAATCCACAGCTTTGGTTTTCCATGTGAAGCATGTTTGTTTTTATGTATTATGACAGAAAGAAATATTTTGTACTGCAGTTGTGCTGAAGTATACTCACTTTGACTTAAGTGAATCCTGTGATGCCATTGTATAGATATAGTCTGTTACAGTAAAAGTTCCTGCATTTAAAATCTTGATTAAAAGTAGATAAGTATAAGCATGAAAAGTAAAGTACCAAAAGTAAAGGAATTTTTTTTTTGCAGAGTCGCTGTTTCAGTGAGGCTTATTTTGATTCTTCTTTATACCTAATAACTTTTTAATATTAAAACATCATCATTTATTATCTGACTTACTTTTTGTGTTATTAATCTAAACTACTGAATGTAAATAACAATTATAGTGTTAAAATTAATGTGGAGGAGTAAAAAGTAAAATTATGGCTTAGAAAGTTTAGTGTAGTGGGACTGTAAAGTAGCATAAAATGAATATACTGAAGTAAAAAATTAGCACAGTATTAGAGTAAATGTACTTTAGTTAAAGCACAGCAATGATATTTTGTAGCTACAACATTTAAAAAAGAGATTATTCTTTCTTGGCAGTGGAATTAAATTTAATATAAACTAAGGTTAAACACTAAAGTGATGATAAAGCATCATGATGGTGCAAAAAAGTCTCTGCAATCATTCAAATATTAAGTTTAAATGAGTGAGTCTGTTTTACCGACAGGGTGTGTTCATGCATGGAGAGTCTGAAAAAAGGAGAGGCCAAATTCCTGACGGCCACCCTGTATCAAGCTATGCAGGTTCGTCCGTTATTAACATCCAAAATATTTCAGTCCTCTGGTGCTTTTAGCTGCTGTGAATGTTTGACCTGTGGCGATCGTGGAGTTTGCCGAAGCGTTTAATTGATCTCTTTGTGGTAAACTTTTTCTTCTCAACTCAACTCAGGAGTCCTTGAATGAGCTCATGGTGAGCAATAAGTTTTACGGAGGCAGAGACGACTTCACTGTCATTTTGCAGGACACACCATTCATCGCAGACCTTTCATCGCTTTTTGTGAGTCACACACGAAAACTATTTCACAGACCCTAACTCTTATGTTTCTTTGCACCATTTTGCATCCCATTAATCCTGATAGTACTGTTTTTATGCTGAGAGATTTACAGCTTTCATAAGAGGCTTTCTTACACAGACATGTTGTTGTGCATAAAAGGAAAAACATGCATTACTACAAGAATTAATGTTGCTAACGTTCCTCTCTTTTTGAGCAGAGCGGAAAGGCTCTTTCTGAGTCTGAGGCAGCCCAGCGAATTGATAACCTGATGGTGCAGATGTGGACCAACCTGGTAAGGCCTCTCCTCTGCTCTCCTACAGAAACACACACATATAACACACACAAACAGAGTTGCTGTTCCCTCAAACATAAAAAACAACAAGTTCTTTTCTGTCTTTCAGCTGCAGCCCACAGGTGAGAAACCAAAGACAGATGAACATGGAAAGATCCTCGCATTGCCGTGTCCAACCGAGGTGTGTGTTTGTGTTATAAATATGCAGTTAAATCAGCATGTTTAAGTGTCAGCACACATATTTTGCTTTTCCCAACCAACCTCTTTTTTCTTTTTCTTGTGTGCCTCCCTCTCAAAGAAACAACCCTACCTGAGGACGGTGGGAAACTCCCAGCAGCAAGATGATGCCTCTGCTCTCCTTTCCTCGGTAAGTATCATGTCTTGTGAAAATTGAGGCAACGTTAAAGGGCTCTGTTTGTCTAAATGCACATGCGTTGTGTTTCTGCTCAGCGTGTAGGCACATCAATGCCCTGCTCGAGCCGCAGCCCCTCATCCTCTGTACCTACCTCAGGTAAGATGGTTAAAGTCTATATATTAAATGTTGATCAGGCTCCAGCGTGACGGCTAGCTGATTAGGAAAAAGTCATATAATGCTTTTTGGGTACTTGTCTCACTAAAATGATACTGGAGCTTCTATTCAAAACCTATATTCATGTCTTAATTTTCACGTATAAGCTTTGTTTATATCGCAAGATGAGTATATGAGAACTTTCTTTTATTAAAAACAAATTTTAACGTACATGACACTCTCATGAAAGTACAAAACTAAGGTGTCACATTGACAAACTGACTCCAGCTCATAACTGAATACATTTTATGTAGTTTTTTCTTTTCATTTGCTGCTAATCTGCATGTAATTTTTCATTTTTTTTCTATTGCCTACATCCTCACAAGTTACCTTCTTTGTTTGATGTATGTCATCCTGATTAAGTCATCTCTATTAATTATTACATTACAATGAATAATTTCTTTACAATTCTTCAAAAAAGTTCTGAATCCTAATTAAACATTATACAAAATTATTACCTAGTTTCATGCTACATGACAACCCCATTCCAAAAAAGTTGAAAGTACAATGATCAAGACATATTTCATTTTTTTTTACATGTATTTTTAATATTATATCATTGTACAGTCTCTCTGACAGCCCTGGTGTCAAATTTCTGATGTATTTTTACAGTTCATAAACTCAGACCTGCTGATATCAAAGTGGTTGCTGCTGTGGGAGACTCTCTGACAGTGAGTTGTTTTCTCATTCTTTTATGCAGATTAGCTAAAAAATATGAGCCGTATAATCTCGTATATCAAGTTGAATGAAGTTGAAACCGAGAATGAAACCAAAATATAGATCAATTTTGTTTAACAGGTTTTAAGTAAAATAAATTTGCACTAAACTCTGACAGAACCCAGTAAAATACAGTTGATTTGTCGTTAATTTCAGTGAGTAGTGAAGGATTGTGTCTGGATATTAAAACAGGAGAGCTGTTGTTATATTTGTGCAAAGTGTCACTGGAACACTGTGCTTTTCTCTCTGTCAGGCCGGGAACGGTATAGCATCTGACGCTGACGACGTCATGGATGTCCTGACTCAGTACAGAGGTCTATCCTGGAGGTAAGTTGAGATATTTTTTAACATAACTATCGAACAACACGGCAGCATAATGTTATACGTGTGGCAGTTTTGGTTTAAATGAGGTTCTATGATTGATAATTTACTTAGTTGATAAGTAATTTTATATCATTATCTTTACCCTGTTGTGTTTTTCTGCAGTATTGGTGGAGATTCAAGCCTCAGTAGTGTCACCACACTGCCCAGTAAGTCTTCTGGATCTCGTATTTTTTTCAAATAAAGCGTTTAAATCAGTTTTTGTTTCTCTCAGATGGACGTTGCCACTGTTCACGTAAAAAATGTTTTCCTTTGTTACTTAACAGATATCTTAAGACAATTTAACAAAAACCTAAAGGGATTCTCTACGGGCACTGGAAACCATGAAAGTTCTACAGCCCGCTTCAACCAGGCTGTACCTGGATCTATAAGCAGGTGAGCCCGCTTACAGGCATTTTTGGCAGCCTTTTACCAATTAATACTTGCTTGTTGCTGTGGGAATTAAGCTGATTTAGCTTAGAAACTTTCATGCAACAAAAATGTTCAATCCCATACAAATCAGTTTCATTTATTGTAAGTTGAGTTCTCACATTGTAGGAATTTAACTGGAAAACTTCTTTTTACTACGAAACGACAGCTTAGTGAAGTGATTGAATGTTTTAAAGAAGAAAAACCTTAAAATCTAATGGAAAAGCACTTTATGTCATCTATTCACATTGTAACATTTCTGTATTTCTTACACATTTCCTTTTAACAGAGAGAAAAAAAGATTGATGTATAATTAACAACTTTAAACCAAGTTGTCGAGACAAAATCAATGAGAATCATTTGACATAAAATGGTAAAAGAAAGCAGAGTTTAATGTGTCAGACTAAACAGCCTGAGCAAAATCTTTGCTATTTCATGATGATATTTTTTTTTGTTTTCAGTGACATACCAGGACAACTGAAAACCCTCGTGTCAAGGATGAAGTCTGACAGTGTAAGTGAATAAGTTTATATTTCTTATTATTTTCAAAGTTTGTGAACTCCGCCAAAAAATCTTTTTGCTTATCAATATGTTACATCTGTATTAGACAATGTCAATAGTTCTAATTTTAGCATTTATGATAATTAAATCTTGACAAATCCAAAAGATATGCACTAGTAGACGTCTCTTAACACCACTACATGCACATGTTCTTCTTTCATGTACAGTCAATAAATTATAACAATGACTGGAAGGTGATCACCATTTTTATTGGTGGAAATGACCTCTGTGCCTCCTGCGAGGACACTGTGAGTACAAACGTGAAGTAAATATTCCTAAGTTTAAAAAGAACACTTTAAAGACACAACCCTAAACAATGCTTGCCCTTTTTCTTTCCAGTCATACTACTCTGCAAGTAAATATATCGGTTATCTTCGAGAGGGCCTTGATTATCTGCACAGTGAGGTAAAATAAACACACGTGCTTAAGACATGCTGTTACATTTCTAACGTATGACTGTCCATTTGTTTAATTGGCACTAATTGAGCTCATACCTGTCAGGTGCCTCGAGCTCTGGTGAACTTGGTGGAGCCTCTCCAAATTAGCCCTCTGAGAGAACTGCACGAGGACTCATCACTCGGCTGCCCTACTTGGCTTGCAACGTGGGTATCACTTTTCTCTTTGCCTTGTAAAATTTTCACTGGGATGTTAAAAAATAAACATCTCAAACTTTAACTTTGTTACTGCACTAGGACAGTCATGTGACCTGGGCTTTGAGTCCAGCTTATGTGCTTTCTTCTCCATCAGTTTCATCATAAATAATCAGAAACAGTGCTATAAGACCTCTTTGTCTCCCCTTTGCTAGTATGCTGTGCTCCTGCGTTATCTCACCTGCAGACAACTCGGCAGCTCTTAATACCTTGGCGAAACTCAATTCAGACTATCAGGTAAAAAACACCAGACACTACATCACAGTTACTCATAGTACCAATCCAGTTCATCCTCAGGCCTTTAAACCTTTTTTCTCTTTCCTGTAGAGTCAAGTGCGCTCACTTGTGAACTCAAAACGGTATGACACTCGCTCAGACTTCACTGTGGTCGTCCAGCCGTTCTTGAGAACCATGAAAATGCCCACTTCTGTAAGTAACAAAGGACTTTTTAGCACGGATTTTGAAAAACCAAGATATAACATGTATTTAGTCCCATATTCAACTCCTTTGACTGATAAACAAGTGATAGTTGTCCTCAAGGTTCATTAAAATCCTGTACTTTTCTCCACAGAATGGTCGCCCTGATCGCTCCTACTTCAGCGCTGACTGCTTTCATCTCAGCCAAAAGTCCCAGACTCAGCTGGCTCGCGCCCTCTGGAATAACATGGTAAGTAATGGTGGACAAGAAAAATTTTTGACAGTATTGTGTACAGGTATCATTTCTTGTGGATGTAGATTAATACTGAATGATACTGAGCTGTGACTCTTGTTTTTTTTCTCAGCTGGAACCTGTGAACAGCAAGACTTCCTCCCAGAACTTTGCTGTGAGCCTAAGCTTGAAATGTCCGACCACGGTAAGGAAATGTCAAATAACACTTTTGAATATACACTTAATGTAAAGATTTATCTATATTTTGAGGTCAAAGTCACTGATCATGTTATGTATGTTTTTGTCTTTGTCTGCAGTCTGCACCATACATAAGGACCTCTGGCAACTAGAGAGACAATTTCTGAAGAAATTGCCACATGATTTCTGGATACTAAAGAGCCAACACCAAACTTCATTGCTGACTTTGAAAGTTGAACTGCCAAATAATACCATTAATATATGAAAAGCGGTCATTTTTGAATGTTTGACTAGCTGATGCTCAACTGCATTGCTAGCTTTTAAAAGTTAAAAATACAAATAATAAATAAGAGATGTACAATGTTTTAATTTTTTTTTTGAAAAGTTGATTTAAATCTGTATTGCTTGCTTTAAAATTAAATAAATTCAGTGCTGTATGAAAGATGTGGTGTATTTTGGTGTTTGTTAAAAAGCTGTTTCTGCTTGCTACACTGCTGACTTAACCTTTGATATAAAAACAGCTGAGACAGTGAAAAGAGTTAGATAAGTCTAATTTAATCAAGCCTCAAAAACTGAATAAAACACCTGCCATGTATGAAAGATCTGTAATATTATACATTTTTGAAAGGGGTGTCTGGCTTAAAGTTTAAATGAGTTGATCCAAGTTAAAAGACAAACTGATTGGTTAAAAAAATTCGACTGTTAGTTTTTTCAACCAGTTTTTATCTCTAGATACTATGACAAAACAGCTGGATGCATTTAAAAATTAAAATACTTTAAGCTTGAGCTGTCAATTAGTGCATGACAGATAAATATTCCTTTTTTAAAGAATAATATGGTATATGCACATCTGTGTGTGTGTTTGACAGACATGCAGAGAGATTTATCTCTCATGTAAGGTTGAGGTTAAAGTAAAGGTTATTGTAAAGCAGGAGCTAGGGAATAGACATTATGCCAAAGACCCCCTTGATAATATATCCTCATTGGGGGATAACACCGTCAAATGAGTTTATGCCACTTGTTTGGTAAAAATTAGTCTTTCTGAGTAACAAGATTCAATCAGTATATATTTAACCTTCATGTGGGTCAGTTTCTTAACAATGGGTCACTTGCAAGAAATGAAAGGAAAACCGAATATTCCAACACAACTTTGAGCCTGTTACTACCCATTGTATCTTCTTGTGTAATTGTATATTTTAATTTGTCCGTATGTTTTAGTTATTTTATTTTTGATTCGTTGTCTTTTTTGTGTAAGAACTTTGAAAAACTGTAGCTATCTTTTTAAAAAATGTTCTAGATCACAATAAAGCCATAATTATAACTAGTTTCTATGTAAAATCTTAATCAGAAAAGTATACTATGTTATGTAAAATAAGTGTAGCTAGTGAAAAGTAGGCTAAAATATAAGCAATTCCTTTGAAATGTGACAAAGTAAAAGCACAAATGTCATATAAAAAATGCCAATTGGTACAAGAAACTTCCAATCCTCCAATCAGCATTTTTTAACTCTAGTTTAAATCCTGCACATTTAATAATATTGGTTATACATATAATATCCGTGTACACGCCTCGGAAGGCGTGTCCTGTTTTCAGCCTACGAGTCGTTGGTCGTTATTCGGGGATGTGAGTATCAGAAACATGGCGGAAAACGAGTTGAACGTTGACAGCATCATCTCTCGACTACTGGAAGGTAAGGTGGCGTTGTATTATCTTACCTTCAAGCCTCCTTTATCGAAAAGAAGATCGTCGCATTGTCCGTTCATCTTTTTAAGAAGTAACTTCACGATACGTTAAAAAAAATCATTTTTAAGCATCTTGAGTTATTAGCTATCCTTGTTGTCCATCAGCGATCCGTAAGCTAACTTAACCGCCGCGTTAAAAAATCTCCCCGCTTCAAATGTTAACGTTTTTATGATGTCACAGTCCCGAGTAGCTACCTATTCGCTAATGTTGGATTATTAGATAACGTTAACGTTAACCAGGGCACTGTGCTAAAGGGGAGAGCAGCGTTGTAAGTCAAGGCTGCTAGTTAGGAGGCTTACAATGTTAACTATTGGTTTAATTAGACGTTATAACAGATACTAGCTACTAGCAAAGACAGGTTAATTTTTCTTCGTTAAAGACGGGAGACTATGGAGCAAGAAATAACCGTAAAGTGTTCAGTACTGTGGTTGCTAAGTAACGTTAGCTGTCGTTGTTGGCAGGGTAGCTAGCATGACGGTTTCCTCCCCGGACACACCCCCTTTCTTTAGGAAATGACTGAAGCCGCAATAACCCTTATTTTCTATTTCTTCCATTTAAAATTCAACATTTTTTAATCGATTTAACTGATTTTTTAATAATATTTTATTGTGTATTATTATATTATTACAACATTATTGTAATTTTGTTAGTATTATTAAGATTAGTCTCATTGTTGTTTATTTTTTTAAATTTTTTTATTCATTTTCCCAATTTAATACAATAAACAAGACATCAACAGCAATAGTAAAACATAGTCAAAACAAACAAACAAAAAAAAGTAAGACAGACGTATAATAGACTCTAATAGGGTCTATTAGTATATTTTAGTCCACTTAAGGCTCCTCAGAACAAATAAAGTCTATCATATACCATGGTGAACTGTCTCTGTCACAGTTATTTAGGTACAAGAATACATTTTTGGGGGGGGTGGGGGGGTATTTATTTTTATTTTCTTTTTGTCAGTGAGTTTTTTTTATATAATTATATTTTTGCTTTCCTGACATGCCACAGAAATGTCACAGTAATACTGCATTACCGTGTGTAAAAAAAAAAACTAAGCTACTTTAGCCACCATCATGTAATTCTAGCTTACACTAAGGCATAACTAAACAAACAAGTTGTTTGTTCTTTAGGCATTAAGCTGGCCTGCTCAAGACTGTTTGTCTGGCTTGGACCTCACTCCCCTCATGCACACATGCAAACACACAGACCTACACACACCAGCGCACACATGCACAAACACACTATTGAGCTGACAAGCTGTTCATTTGTGTTCTTGCCAGTTCATAACCACCTGTGTTGACTGGAGTAAATGGCATGTAGCGAAGCAAATGCAACGGTCAGCTCTATTTTAATTGCACACCGTGATGCAAGTGTAAACAGAAGGGTGGCCTACCTCACGGCCATGAGAAAAACACATGACTAACACAAACTACCACCGTCAGAGTATCTTGTTATTTTAATACAACAACCAACAGTAAACAAAAGCAAAATCACAGTCTATATAAGATTTTTTAAATACATTCATCAACAGCAGTCGTTCTGTAATTTGAAAATACAACTACTGTGATTTTGTTCAGTTTGACGCATACGAGATGTAGTCACTGTGACAAGTTACTTATTGTTTAACTGTGCTAATGTCTGCTGTCTAATACTTACTCGTCACTGCTGTTGGATTACCCATGCTGAATGTTGATCTCTCGTACTTTCATCATGCAGTGCGAGGATGTCGTCCAGGGAAGGTTGTACAGATGACAGAGGCCGAGGTGCGGGGGCTCTGCATAAAGTCCAGAGAGATTTTCCTCAGCCAGCCGATCCTGCTAGAGCTGGAGGCTCCACTCAAAATCTGTGGTGAGAAAAACACGTTTGTCTTTGTTTACATATATACGCCTCAGTGACTTATCAAAAAGCAGTTTCGAGGATGTTCTATATTTAATCTAACTTTATATAATCTGCTAATTAATTTCACATTATTAGTTAAAATTGTTGTATAAAATGTGATATTTTAATACCAGTTAAAAATTAGATGCATGTATCCTTCCAGGTGATATCCATGGACAGTACACAGACTTGTTGAGGCTATTCGAGTATGGAGGCTTTCCTCCAGAGGCAAACTATCTGTTCCTGGGGGATTACGTGGACAGAGGGAAGCAGTCTCTGGAGACCATCTGCCTGCTGCTCGCCTACAAGATCAAATACCCAGAAAACTTCTTCTTGCTCAGAGGGAACCACGAGTGTGCCTCCATTAATCGTATCTACGGCTTCTATGATGAGTGTAAGCTGACCTTTCCCTACCTGTGATGTATGTTTTGTATTTTACCAAGAAAACAAACATGAAAAATTCTTCCTAAGTTATGAAACTTAGAAGCCTAAGCCTAATAATTTATATCTACAGCCTTTAGTTTCTTTCTGGCAAGTTAGAAAGACTTACTTGCACACTTAAAAATGTATAGAGGGAGTAGAAATGCATAAAAGCAATAATGGTCTTTAAGTTCTTCAGCCTATTAAAACTGAATGTAGAAATCTAGTATTATTTGGTTGAAGGGTTCATTGACAGTTCTTCTTTGTCTGCTACATTTCTTTACCTTTTCTCAGGCAAGCGCAGGTTCAACATAAAGCTCTGGAAGACCTTCACAGACTGTTTTAATTGTCTGCCCATTGCTGCAATTATTGATGAAAAGATTTTCTGCTGCCATGGAGGTTTGTGAACAATCTATAAAGTAGCAGCCAGAAATGCACCACTGAATAATGTGGATGTCATGCTCGTCTTTGTGTCATTAAAGTGTGTCTGTTTTTGGCTTTAAAGTAGCTGATTATGTAACATTACAATAACGCAATTACCAACATCTATTGTTTAATGAGTGGTAATACATTTTATGTAATTACTCAGTTTTGTGTCACTTTTAAATAATCATCTGCTCTCCTCAGGGCTCTCCCCTGATCTGCAGTCCATGGAACAGATACGCCGCATAATGAGACCCACTGATGTCCCCGACACAGGTCTGTTGTCCTAAAGATGGTTTGTGTTACTGAACTAACAGGAGAATAAAGATTAATTAGGCGGCTTCACAAGCTTGGGGGGCAACAGAAATAATACTATCCATTTTTGCAGAAGTAAAATCAATTCTTCTCCAGACCGAAACTGACACAGTTGATTAATCAGACTTATTTTAATGTATATGCTTTGTCTGTAGTTTCAGGGCTTCACAAGACCTACAGTGTAAAATCAATGAAAAACTAAATTTTTAAGAAAAAGGGGGAAAAGTTGTGCTGCTTAGTCAGAAGCTTGATTTTACTGTTTGTGTCTCTAAGTGCTCATATTGTGTTTTTGTCAGGTCTGCTGTGTGACCTGCTGTGGTCAGACCCAGACAAAGACGTCCAGGGCTGGGGGGAGAACGATAGGGGAGTTTCCTTCACCTTTGGGGCTGATGTGGTCAGTAAATTTCTCAACCGTCACGACCTGGACCTCATCTGCCGAGCACATCAGGTAACACTTCTGCTGCTTGGCTAAACTCAGAATATCGACATTGTGAATTAAACATTTTATTATTGAGGCAAATAAACTCAAGCAGCTTTATTTTATAAATTTAAAGAATTCTGCAGAGAATACTGTCAAAGTCAATATAAGAGTAGCTTACAGGTACTTTTATTTGTCATTGCTGCCCTCTAGTGGCAGGGAGTATTAACAACTCCTGTCACTCCTCAGTGGGAACAGTGATATAGGCAAAATGTGACATTTGTCTTTTCTCACAATGTGCCACAGCAACAATGACATAATAAGGCTACATCTGCATTAACAAAGGAATTGAAGTCCTAATCTGAAAGCACTGAAAAAGTTTCTTCCCATTTAACTATTTATTTATTCTGAATGTACCTTAAATACATTTTTAAGTTTGATTAGCTTCCAGCACCAACATCAACATATTTCAGTCACAATGACCTCTGTCCAAGCAACACCAACAACTAACAACTTTTTTCTGAATCAATTATTTTTTTGTAATATGTCTTGTAAATAATAAAAATATTTTGGAGCCAAGTGGACATATTTTATTTGCTTTTTTTCTATATTTTCAAAAAACAAATGCATTCAGTGTACTGTCATACAAAACTGAGAATATTTGTGTGGACAAAGCTAAAACCAGTTGTTTTTTTAGCAGTTTTGCTTCAATTATTGGTCGACAATCAAAGTCGGTCAAAGAGGGTAGTCTAATTGTTTCAGCTCTTTTCCTGCCACCTTCCAGGTTGTTGAAGACGGTTATGAGTTCTTTGCCAAACGACAGCTGGTGACCTTGTTCTCAGCCCCCAACTACTGCGGGGAGTTTGACAACGCAGGCGGCATGATGAGTGTGGACGAGTCCCTCATGTGCTCCTTTCAGGTAGAGAACTTTGAGTTTGTTGAGCCACAACATGAATCCTGATTTATATGCTTCTCATGTGTTTATATAACCTCTCCTCATCCTTTTTTTTTTTTTTTTTTTCAGATCTTGAAGCCGTCAGAAAAAAAAGCAAAGTACCAGTACGGAGGGGTGAATACAGGACGCCCTGTCACTCCTCCTCGCACCACTCAGGCACCGAAAAAGAGGTGAGCGGCCGGCCGTTACGCCTGCTCTCCGTCTCCGGCTGGTCTCTGGCCCTCGTCCCTGCAGGCTGCCTCAAACACTCCAGCCCTCTCTAAGCCAGCTTGTATTTGTGTAAAAAGAAACTCCAGGAGTGTTTCTTGCTTGTTCTGTGGGTATTTTTATGAACATGTGAGTGGTACTTTTTTCCCTTTATTTTCTTTGATGCCATGAGATAAATTAACTCAGCCCTCACTACTTCTACTACTCAGTCTGTTCAGCAATATTAAAACCAGACTCTTGTGGAATGGGTAAGGTGTTAAGAAAAGATGCTTCTCTGCTTTTCTGATAGTTTTCAAAGTGATTTTATGAAAGCAGAATGTGAGATTGAGATGAGATTTTGGATTTTTTTCTCAGCCAAAGTAAAATCCATAAATTCTCCCAAACAAAAGCCAGCAGCTTATTATCTGAGCTTGATTTAAAAAAAAAAAATTAATGCAATTGGCCAAATTGCTGCCATTTCCCCTTCTTTGCTGACTGAGGTAGTAGACTGCTTAAGGAATAGTTTGACATTTTTGGAAAAAAAAAGATTATATGCGTTCCTAAAAAGAGTGAGGTGAGAAGATCAATATTACTCTCATGTCTGTCTCATGAAACCACCACCAGCACACAGACTCGACACAGGAAAAACACTTAGTTCATCTCTGTCCAACACAAACAAAGCAACCTACCAGCTCTTTTTTAACAAGTTGTATCTCGTTTAAGCTGTCGATAAAAAATTTAATTTGAGGTCACAAAAAAAATCAGCATTTCATAGGGATTTGTGTGCTTTTAAATTAGCTGCATAACCTCAATAAAACTTGTTTTGTTTATTTTATGGATAAAATAAAGAGTAAAAAGTGTGTTAATTAAGGATCTTAAGCTCTTGTAGATGGATTTTGTTATCTTAAGACAGAGTTACGCTACATTTTCCCTTTTTCTTGTCTTCATTCTGAGCTGAATTGGCCTGCTGGTTGTAGGTTAAAGAACAGAAATGAAGTGTTGGTCTTCTCATCTTACTCTTGAAACTTAAGGAAATATGCTTTATTGCTTTCTTGCCAAGATTCTTTTTGTATTATTATTTTTGGGGAAGTAAAAAAAAAAATTGCTTTGATTTTCCCTTTGACTCAAGAATGTTCTCTTCCCATGGTGATATCAATAAAATCCTGAGATTTTGACAATATAAGTGCAATAAATATTCTTAAAAAATCTTGCCATATGCAAGCATAAACATCTGTAAAGACCATTAAAGCCTAGTTAAAAAAAACAACATAGCTGTACCTTTATTAGAGCATTCATACAAAGTAGATGCTCAACATTAGATCAGTGTTTCCAGCCTCTTTTTTCACAACCAAAAGGAAGCTCTGACACTTTTTTATTCCTCACATCACTGGAAGAGAGTTTGTGGCTGTTAAAGTGCAGAATTTCCATTAAGTGATGCAACAAGTGTAAAAGTTTCTGTTTCAGTTTAGATGTGAATTCAGTATATGTGCAACATATGTGAGCCCTTAAAGTTTGTGTCCTTATTCTGGTAAGTACATGACGAAAGAGTGTAGGAAAGCAGAGATGGATACGCTGGTGCAAGAGAAGGTATACAAAAGAAATGTAAAGAACAGCAGAAAACTGATGTATTCCTACAGTACAGGATTAAAAACTAGTTATTAATGTGTTCATTTTTTCAATAGGTGTCCAGCTTTCACACACTGAACATGGTTGCACTTCCAGTCATTGCATGACATTGTAAAAAAGTCAAAATTATCAATTCAAGATGATGCTGTTTTGTTTGTTGTTTAAACTTAAGTGGTTATTGAATGAAGTAAGTCATTTCCAGCTCACTAATGAACATTTAACCAGTGTATTTTTATTTATCTAAACTTGCCTTTCGCCATATAAGTCTGTTGGTCTTCAAGTTGGAAACTGTATGTTCAGACGTTTTGTACGAGTTTGTTTTTAACGAGTGAAATAAATGGAAGTGCTGTCGAGCCTGCTGTCGGTTTTTTTAAGTGACACAAAAACCACAGTAGTTTCCTTAATGCAATTATGTATTGTATGTAAGAATGTATTCACATGTTTTACAAACAAACAAACACATCTGGCTAAAATCAGATTGAATTTTTAAAAAAGTACAAAGCTTATTTGTATTACATATTCACTTCCTTCTTCCTTCCTGCTCATGTGCTCAGGAAACAGCCCTCTGGATTTTTTTTAGTGTTGAATTTCAACAACATTGGTGTGATTTCTGCTGAACACAGACCTCAGTCTGACTTGAGGGCTTGCAGCACCGACTGTGGCACTCTGCTGATGTAGTACTCGTGGTTGCGAAGTGTGGCGAGAACGCCTGTAGAGTTCATGTGCTTTACACTGGCTTCGTAGCGGTATGCTTTGCCATGTATGTCGGTAAGTTTACCTGCACAAGAAAAGGGGAAAAAGTATTTTTTAAAGACTAATAAACTCTGCATGTTGTAAAATGTGAAGCTTAAATTTTGAACCTACAGATTTATTCTTTATGGCTGTACACAGAGGCACATTTTTACATTTTTATTAGTCCAAAAAACTTTTACTTCAACGCATTTGATCGTTATTACCTCCAACGGCTTGCAGAATGGCTTCAGGAGCACAGGTGTCCCACTTCTTGCACCCTGGACTGGCGAAGACATAAGCAGATGCCCTTCCTTCGACAAGATGGATTATCTGCAGAGTGATAAAGAAATTTAAACACCTTTCTCACACACACACACACAGCTTCTCTTTGTGACGTACCGGCAGTTTTATGGCTGTAATAGCTTCATTTCTTGTCGTGCACTTCAGCCCACATTCAGTTTTGGGATTTCAAATTAATATTTAAAAACGAGCTCAGTGTTGTTTTCCACTCTCACCTTGTTTCCAGCTCCGCCCACTCTTAAAACCTCATGAGGCTGCATGGCGTCCACACAGTCTGTTACCACCTTGTTGCTATGGGAACGTGTGGTGGTGATGATACGTTTATCACCTGGAACTTCCTTCAGCTGAAATCCAAAGGCGCCCAATCCCGGCATTCCCCACATGGTTCTTCCTAAGTTTGCTCCTGGTCCGAGCTGATGAGAGGAGAGTTTGAATGAACCAGAGTGACGTGTTTTAGGAACACAACATCTTTTAGCTTGCTGTGTACCTGGTAGTTGTAGAAAGGCTGGTTGATGACACCTGCGATAGCTTTGCCTCCGTACGCAATTCCAATGAGCACCGTCACATTATCCAGGAGCCCTTCAGTGAGAAAACAGTACGTTAGCTGCAGGCCGCTTAAAGCAAAGTTAAAGTTTTACTGCAGTTTTCACTTATGAGCAAATAATTCTGCTGTGGTAAATTACATGCAAGTGTCGTCATGGCAACTACAAGCCGGACAGAGAGAAAAAGACAGTAAAGATATTGAGAATTTCATCTTTCCAAAGTTTCCTGCTGCTGCCTTCTCATATATCCCATGAGAGGTGTCCGACCCTGTGTGTGGTGTCTTGGCTTCGGCTTGGTGACGTAGACACCTTGATGCTGGAGGTAAGCAGAAGGGAAAGAGGGAGAGAGCAGAAGCAGAGATACAAAAAAGAAGGAAAAGAAGGAAAAAAAATGTAAAAAGGTGATAATGAAGCTTTGAGAGCAGAGAAAGCCAGAAAGCAACCCGGGAAGATGTTACAAAGGAGGCGTTTTACAACCACATGAGAACAAGGGATTTAAGTTTAAGACTGTAAAGTAAAAAGGGATTACCGTACTTTCACTGCCAGGTAGTGACATAACCAATGTCATAATGTTTATCAGATTCTACTATGGCCACAAAAAAAATACTCTGCTTGTTTCTGCACGTTCAGCAGCTGCCTGTGGAGCTGTAGGTCAGAGGTAAACATTATTAAAGTGAAAGGTGCTGTGCCTCTGGTTACCTTTACCCTGATAATCTTACCACTACACACAAAGGCAACGAGGTCAATCATTGCCAATCGGAGTCAAAGTAGGGCGGGTCATTACTTTACTAGCCTGGGAAAAATAAACTGATTGATTTGAATTTTCTCTAGGTCAAGAAGACTTAAACTTAGTGGGCAGTCCAACACAACTGAAGACACTATGACTTTATATTCACATTTATAAGTTAACTGCATGTGAAGCAGATCTGTCACATCTGTCTAATGTATCAGTATCCCTAGTATATCTCATATTGTTGCCATAGCAAAAACACTTATCAGTCAACTCTCTAATGAGGTAAACCATATCTATAGAGTATCTATACAATAGCCTATATTAGACTTAAAAAAATAGATTACTAATCAAGGTCTAAGGTGTGGTGTTGCAACATGCTGCAAATGAAAAGCAAATGTATGTGTTCTTTAATGACCTCAATACAGGCGGGCAAAGTCACTTCAGCGATAAATGTATTTGTTCAGGGAGTTTCTTGATCGAGAACTGGATGGTTCACTACAGCGTCTCAGTCAGCAAAGGGATTTAAAGTGTACACTGTTTCACATACGTGCAGAGGCAGATATTTTAAACATGCATATTTCAAAAGCTTACCTTCAGTATATTCCTTTGTGCCATCGAGGGGATCAACCCAAACGACTAGCTGAGATGAGGAAAGTCACACCCAGAAGAAATATGTACAGACAGTCAGTTTCTA
>JAQMCX010000023.1:16694427-16735385 GCA_029814765.1 Acanthurus leucopareius
TTTACTGTTATTTTTTGTTATTTCTATTTTTTATAGCTGTATTTTGCACCACCAGAGTTGTCTTTTAAATTTCGTTGCACATTGTGTATGACAATGAAAGCATTCTATTCCTCTATTCTATATGTAAACTCCTTGCAGTTTGTCTCAGTGCAAAATATGGTGCCCATATGATATAACTATGTATTTAGTTGATAAATTACTGTACTTTTATTGGCATCAAATTACACTGATTACAGGCTGGTATTTGGAGAAGCCAGCCAGAAGCACTGCACCAGACAGAGGCTGCTATATACAATCTATAAATAAATAATGGGGTCTTTCAATAATGGCACTAGATTTCCCTTTTTTACACTGATGCTGTGCTGTAGAACAGACTATATTATATTAAATATCAAGTAGTTTATGTATTTACTGATCCAGTGTCAGTAACTCACATTTTTCTTTACAACTGTAGTGAACAATAATGAGCACTAAGAAATCGTTCAATCAGAAAGTAAAAGTAACTTCTCATTTGATTTATGGTTTGCACAGATATCCAGCTCCTAATTAAGTGAATAATGTCTCACCTTCACTGGGGAGCTCGGAGGTGAATCTCTGTTAGTTTCTGTTTTCTTCTCTGTCTGTTGGCTGTCAGTTGTCGATGTTATATCAGGCTGAAGATCCGTGTCTGTTTCTGTCTGCGGACCGACACTGTTTTCCTTTTTACCGGCATTTTCAGCCTGTCGTCTGGCTCTGAACTCTGCAAGCTTCCTCTCCATCGAAACACAGTTGTACCTCAGTTACTTTACACCGACGTTATTAGGTTCACGTGGCAAAACAGCTGCTAAAATAACTCATTAAAAAAGTTTTGAGAAGAGTTCCATTTAAATCACTTTTAAAAAAGATTTCTAATGTTATAAAATTACATGAACTTTGATTTACATTAGCCTCCACTTTAAAGAACTACATTTCGGAGAGGTTTCACTACGCTACTAGCTTTTCGAGATATTTGTTTACTGTGTTTACCAGAAAGGCGGAAGTGGTGTCGCAAAAAATTTCAAGTGTCGTAAAATGCGGCGTTTTCCGGCAAATTTTCGCAGGTCTGCCACAAGCTAGACTGTTTTTACCGTCCGTGGTGAGTTTCCTAGCACTTTTACCTTTTCTTTAATGTTTAGTGGTGAATGTTTTCGTGAAAATATGTTTTTTAAACTGTTGTTGCTGTTGTTGACGTATTACGAAGCTAAAGTTAGCTTTACCTTCCAAGCTACCGACAGAGATGCCACCACCTACCTTTACGACTATTGTATCTTTGTCTAAGGTTAAATATAGCACAGAAATGTATATTTCCTTATGTTTTGGTTTATTTTATTCAAAAAGAGATAAAGCACATTAATCAACATGAGCAGTTGAGTCCATCATGCGAATGTGCCAGATTGGGCTATACAGGCTTTTTTTTCAACGAGCAGTCCCTGGTTGGTTAATGGAATAAAAATACCACAAGAAAACGTGCGAAAACAAAAATACCATTACAAAAGCAATATCATAACTAGGCATCTTCGACTTTTTTGGTTTTTATTTCAATTATCTCCCGTCACAGTCCTCTTTTAAGTAACTTAGTGCATATATCCTGTCAATTTTTTCGCTGTTATTATGTAAAATCTATCTTTTCTTTTCCCTGCAGACATGGCCTCCGCTCCTGCACAGCAGCCCACCCTCACTGTTGAGCAGACCAGAGGTGAGAGGGACTGTTTTTGTACTATAAAGTTTTTATTTTCTAGCTCTGTTGGTCTTTCTTAAATATCCCACTTCATTATTGCTGAACGAATAGTGAGCACACGCTTTCTGCTTGTCAGGCTGTCTGATTATCTGAGATCTGTCACACACACATTTTCTTAGTTATTTACTGTGTGTATCCTTGTCAGTGTCACAAGTTTTGTAATAAAAACCAAACTGAGTTTAATTATCTCATATTGCCTTTGTGTGCTAAACTAAAGAATAAAAAAAAACTTCTCTTGCTGATATTCATATATGCTTTTGATGCAGAACATGCACTTATGATTTGTTTCTCTTGCAGTGGTACTGAGTGAGGTGATTCAGGCTTTCTCGGTACCAGAAAATGCAGCGAGGATGGAGGAGGCTCGAGAAAGTGCCTGCAACGACATGGGCAAGATGCTGCAGCTTGTGCTCCCTGTGGCCACCCAGATTCAACAAGAGGTTATCAAAGCCTATGGCTTCAACAATGAAGGAGAGGGTGAGTATCAGGCAGCATGTTGTAAAATATAGATTAATTTTTTATTGTTAAATCCTTCCTACAGTTTATTATGGCTCGAACAGTAAACAGCTTCCTTGATTTCCCCAGATGTGTGGAGTGTAGAGGGGGCAATATAGCTTTAAAAAATTCAATATTAATTCAAGGAATTTCTGCAATAATGACATTCTTAATCATAATCAGAATATAACCTGAAAGTGACCCCACATGACTGTAGTCCTCCCACACAGATTATATATCCTGTAAGGTATATACCACACTGATCTCGGCTCTGCTTCACTTTCAGGTGTCCTAAAATTTGCCAGATTGGTGAAGATGTACGAAACTCAGGACCCTGAAATTGCAGCCATGTCAGTTAAACTGAAGTCTCTCCTCCTGCCACCACTGTCAACACCGCCTATAGGAGGCGCCATTCCAGCTTCCTAGGCAGCAGATGATCAGCATCATCTGAAGTTTTGGATCAACATCAACCAACTACAATTCCAGCATCTACTTTTATTCCTTGATAAATAATGAAAAAACTATAGCTTCAATTTCAAGACACTAATACGTTCCAAAAAAGATTAAATCCATACCTTATACACATTACAATCTCATTTAGAGCAACCCTGCAAAAATGTTTTAAATTATTGCCTTTTGCTTAAGTATTTATTTTTTATGTTACATGATGACCATTTTTTATGTTACTGAACCTCAAACATTTCCTTTGATGTCATTTTTTGTCATTTAAACCATTTTTTTATGCTGTAATATCATGTCATTAATTTGTTATATATTAAAAATAAACAATTTTCTGCAAATCTCTGTGGTATTAATGTAGAAAAAATGCAAAAAAAACCTTACATATACATAACTTTATTATTGCAATAAGGCTTTGGCAACAACATCTTTATAAGTTTACCATGTTTTTAAAAACACTGAAGCGCTTACACACATTTACATCTATACATTTCCTAAAAGGCAACGTCCCCTTAAACTTTGTTGTATTCGAGGCTAAAACATCATATATGTTCCAACGTATAAAATCTGGGTTCACATCTGCCCCCTTCCTTTGCTAAGTGGGCTTCAGGTTTGGGTGCATGCAGACATGACAACCCTGTATCGTGGCAGGAGAGGTTCATGATGTAAAAACTATTAGTTAAAATAAATAAAAAAGAAAGTGCCCCAGATTCTGAAATCATTCACTTTAAAAAAACAACATGAGTTTAATCATAAAGTGCTTATTGTCTCTTAAAAAAAAAGACAGACTGTGCAAAACTAGTGCAAATGTGAAAACAACTGTTGAGCAGGTATTTATGTTCTGGGCTTAACAATTTTAACTCTGACAAATATTTGTGTGTTTTGTGCATAATCACCCACCAGCTATTTGGACTGGAGTGTGTAGAAAAATGAAAAATAAAAATGCTCAAAGGTTTAGTTTCCCCCTTAGAAAACACTGGTTTCTGTATGAAGAACATTGTATCCATACATGAAATCAAGTCATAAATTCTGTTGTTGTCTGACTAGTTTATAATGAGAAGAGCTCCCTCTTGTGGTGAACAGTGTTTCAGTCCATCAGACCCAGTCAGAACAAAGGAAAAGAACCAGGAAGACGACGAAAGGAAACGACTTCACATCTCAAAGTGTCGGAAAATGCTTTCGACATAACTCAGGACCTTCTGCCAGTCGGGTCCTTCTGTCTTCAGCATCTCCTCTGCTGTCTGTCACACAGTTAACATGTATAAATTAAAAGACCAGCAGACAATTCAAGTTTTAATTTCCCAAATGTGTTTTGTCATAGCCGGAAGTGTACAGCATAAAACACCTCACCAGTGTCGATGTGATTCCCATGCTCTCTCCTGTCTTGAAAGCGAGGTCCAGATTTTCCTTCTGTGAAAACATTCAAGTAAGAAGCAGCTTTCATACCATCAGGCACGCTTTTCTTACTCACTCGTCTTTCAGTCATAAAAGAATCAAAAGTCCTACAAGCTACTAACCGTTTGCATATTAGCGTCTATTAAAAGGTAAACTTCGCCATATTTTGTTTTTATGGTAAATGAATGACTGCAAGAATCTTAGTCTGTTTTCTTTCTTTGCACTGTTTTCAATGGAGTTTATGTCAAAAAGGATCAGCAAATTATCACATTTTATTTGATTCATGTTTTAAACAGTGTTCCAACTTTAGCATTTCACTGTGGCTATTAAACAGTCTAAGCATGTGTGTGTCTTTTGTTTTGAAAATAAACAGTGAAGGTCGTACCTTGTCCGCTGGGTTGAGGTTGTCGTATGGGACGTGAGTTGGTAAATAGGTGTGATAAAGAGCACAGAGCGCCAAGCCATCCTCCCAGCTGCTGCTGAAGTTTGTAATCTCAATGTTCTACCACAAAAACATACAAGACAGAAAAACAACTGGTAAAAATTTATTTTAACATCAACCCTGAGTTCCTCCTAATTTGATACAGTGCAACAAATTTCTCCTTTCTAACCTTATAACCTTGGGTACGACTCTGGGACCAGCGCAGCAGGGAGTTTCTTCTGGAGCCGCCATGACGCCTCAGCAGGGCACTGAAACCATCCTGAGGTCTGAGGGCAAGAAAACGTGCAGAGGTATCGCTATTTACTGAACATAACGACAAAATGCTTCAACAAAGAACATTCTAGACAGTAATGCAATAAAAGTAAAACCTCATTCAATAAAAATAAGTAAATTATAGTTAATTTAAAACTAATCACAAAAGTTTTGGAAAAAGGAAATGTAAAGGGTGAATAGTGGTGAATGTTGTCCATAGTTTATGTGTCATCCTGTTGAAGGACTTTTCTGCAGTTTTGACTTAATGGTTGACTTTGAAATGCTACTTCAACTCATTCATGCTAATATTCATCAGTCTCTCGTCTCTTTTACACTAAAAAATTAAACACTGTCATAATGTCAGCATCAACAAATGAAGGGAGAATAATAGTGACTTACTTGATGAAATCTGAGCTTTGGTCGTCATCCTGTTTTCCTGAAAGACAAAAACACACCACAGTCATAACTGTTCACTCACTAAGCTGTCTAACATAAAGGTGGATTGTGTTGAAGGTTTTAGATCACCTGTGTAAAAGCTGGACCAGCTGTCCTGCCGCTGTAAAATACGGTCCATCCTTCTCCGTTTCGGTTGCTCTTCTTTCTAGAAAAGTTTAGAGATTCTCGTCCATATTATTATTATAGTTTGAAGAACATTTTCACATCAGTTTAACATGCATTCCTGCTGTACCTTGCATAGTGGCAATGTTGTGCTTGTGTTTTTTGAGGCCTCATTTTCACTCGAAGGGTCATTTGGAAGTGGGAGACGAGAGAGACTCCTGAAAGACATTTATTAACACGTTTTATGATGCCGTCTTCTTTTAACAGGGTGACTGTGTTTTGAGGGTTCATGCAGACTCACCAAGATCTTTCAGACAGCATCACAATCTTCCTTGGATCTCTCTGTCCTTGTCCCCTCTCTTTCTTCTTCTCCAGGGCAGCCAAACTGCGAAGGTATCCCTCTGCCACGCCTTTCCCCGTCAGCTGCGCACTCTCTGATCCATTTGCCTCCTCAGGATCCTGATCCAAAGCTTTGGTATCCACTTCTTGATTTGTTTCTTTCTCCATTTGCATTTTAACATTTTCAGTGATGGTTCCGGCTTTATCTTCCACTGGTTTTCCTTCCATGACTTCCTGTATTTCCTCCACCTGCACCTCCTCAGGGTTTTGCCTCTCTGCCTGTTGAGCCCAATCTGTTGCGTCTGTCGCCCGGCATGCGTTCCTCAGGGCATCCAGCTCGGCTCGCTCCTGCTGCCGCTGCAGGGTGAGTTCAGTCAGTTTGCCGCAGACGTCTCTGTGCTCGGCTCTCAGACTCTCCAGCTCTCGGTCCTTCTCCTGCTGTCTGCTGAGAGCCTGAGCCAGCTGCTCCTCCACGGCCCTGTGGCTCTGCTGGAGCAAACCCAGAGCCTGCTCCGACTCGACACGCAGCCGGTCTGCCACGGACACTGCCACCTGCAGGTCACACTGGAACTGCTGCCACTCCAACCGCTCCGTCTGTCATGTAGGAGAAAAGAAAGAGGAGCAAATGGAAAAGAAGCAGTTTAATCTTTCAGTAGCTATCTCTATTAATCTCACAACCTTGGCTATCTGTATCTATAAACTGAAGTGTTGTAACATGACAGAGATAAAACTTAAAAGAAAGCGAAAACATAAATTAGTTTTTTAAGTGTTTATTTAATTTTCTTACTCACGCACACACACAAAAAATAGAAGAGTCCTACGATTGAGAGTTGTCAAAAATCACACAACTATTGTGCAGCAAATAGGTCAAGGAAACTTGAAGGCATCATGAGACGTGCTGTTCCAACTCACCCGGAGTGTTTCTCTCAGTTTGTCCACCTCCTCAACCAGCTCGTCCTTCTGTGTTATCAAGCGCCTGAGCAGCTCTGACAGTCGAGTCATTCAAAAGAAACAAAATAGGATGATAAAAACAGACTTAAAAGTCTAACAATTGCAACCAGGAGAGGAAATACATCCTTTATTTACTGCGGCATGTTTTTAAAATGTTTAGCGAAATGGAAGACTTACAATTACAAAAATTATTTTTCTTTAATTCAGCCACCACAGGGAGCAGTATGCTACAAACCAGAGCCCTGACACTGGAACACATGATGAGCTGTGGCCAATATGAGTATTAATATTTAGACATGTCTTCAAATCCAAAATGTCTCCTGTGTCTCCTGTCTTTCTCCTCCTATCTCGCCCATTTGTCTTATTCATATGTTGAATTACTCAGCAGTGGAAACTTGTCCAAAGAAGCATCCTTCAAACAAAACTGAATCTGGTCAGTTTAATTTAAATCCACAGATTTAGAATCACAGGTTAAACTAAGTTATCAATAATCTGTTAGTGTTGCAGTTTCTTCTGATCCCCAACAGAGGCCAGTAAAGAATTATTTAAGAAAAACAAAAACAATGCAGATAGAGGACCTACCCACTGCTCCTGTGGTAACATCGGTGTTGGGGCTCAGGCCGAGCGAGGCCCTGTAGTGCTCCATCAGACTGAGTAAAACCAGGGTCATCTCCTCTCCGGCTTTCTCTGCTGCAGCCTGCGGCTCCACTCCGCTGTCCCTCTCCTGCCAGCTCTGCTCTGATGGTGATCCTCTGGACGGAGGCAGGGACGCCGGGCTGCCTGCTGCCTTCCTCTGCCTCGCTGCTGCATCGCTCACGTTTCTCTCTGAGGAGGTAATGCTGTCAACGCTTATCACGGCCCAGTCTGACGGGGCAGATGGTTTCTGTGTCCAGTCTGCGATTGGAGTGGTGGTGGAAGGGGTGGCGCTGCTGGCTGGTGACGGCGTCTGGGCCTTATTTGAGGAAGCTGCAGAGGACAAGGCCATGGCAGTCAGCTGTGCCTCTGAGGGTGTGGAAGGAGGCGTTTGAAAGAAATCTAAAGGAGAACCTAAGAGGGGAAATCAAATTGTAAAACAGATGGGGAGCAAAATAAGAACATCAGAGAATTAAAGGAGAAAACTGCCCTGCACCCAAAAAATCATCCGATATAAGTTTGAAAGTTAGCTGAATGCAAAGCCCTCCTCTTCTTCTCCTCAATGCAGATGCAAGAACTCAGCATCCACTCCCCTTATTTACTGTCCTGGGCTGACTGATGCAGCAGAAATCCTCTCCTGCCAATGTTTTGGCATGCATACACTCACACACTGTTCCCCCATGTGGCAAGATCCAGGAAGGGAGGCGATTTTACCCTGATCTACTTTCTCACAGCTGCTCCTACTGATACGGTGGGGTGATTATTCCCATCATCAATGCTGCCAGCATACTGAATAAACATTTTCCAAGAAACATATAGTCCTTTTGTTCATTTTTTCTATAGCTTGACTTGGTGTCTGTCACCTGTCACTGAAACATAATGTTATGTGATTTCTGTATGATGCCGTTAGTGTGCTGTATAATGTGCACCGGTTATGAACTCATGCAGGTTTCAGCAGGCTGCTCACAGATCTTTTCACGCTACTTCATCCTCCTTGCCCTTGGGCGGTACTGGGAGATTCTGCAGACTCATCACTTCCCCGTGAGCAGCATGATGTAGCCTGCTCAGATACAGCAGGGGAGCTATTTTCATCCTGTAGACTGAGACTGCTTCCTGCATACTTACAGCTGAGAGAGGGGCACCAAGGAGCAGCATTTTAAACAGCTGCTAAGCGAGAATTAAACTGAGCGTGCAGCAGGCTTAATGTCTTAAGAAAACAAGATGTGTGAGGCTGCACGGGGCAATTTCACACATTAGACAAGCAGAGTGACGGGTGACTTTAAGCAGAGGGATACTGACGGCATGAGAGGGGCTAAAAGATCTGATGTTGCTGAATTAAACTTTCACCAAATCCTGTGGGGCAGAGTCTGAATCCCACTAAAAAAACCCCTGCACTACTGTCTGTTTACCTTGAATGTTACAGCAAAATCTGTTATGAACACTGAGAGGAAACTGGTTCACATAATAATCCTCTGCAGGTCCCATTTTCTTTGTTCATTCTGTATGTTTGTATCTTGCATTATTTATTCTTTTGAAATACAGAATGGTTAAAAGCAAAAAAAGCACAAAGCTGATGCCTTCCTCAGTGAATAGGCTGTTGTTACTCATCTGCATCACAAAGAAATAAAACTTCAGAGGATGTATTTTTGTTCTGAGCGCACACCAGCTTATTTTCGCCTTTTTTTTGGATGAGACAGACACTAAAAAAAATAAATGATGGCACTTTCTATCTTGGAAACTTTGAAAAAAAAAAGTGTAAAAATAGTCTAGTCTTACAGCATAATGAACAGAAGAAAAGAGTCTGTTTCAGCAGAGAAACTGAGAAAACTGGCCATGTGCAGTTCAGGAGCTAAAATTCAGAAATATTCTGAATAATCTATGTTTTGAAAAGAGTAAAAGAAATCAATTATTAAATATAATAATCAGCCTTTGTTTCATAGTTTCAAAGCAAGACCCTTGTTTGTGTTATCTGCCTTTGTCCTCAGGTACCTGTAGTGCCGTGGCTCTCTTTGCCCGTATGGTTACCCATGATCCAGCAGGGGTGGGTATCTGGATTGGCTCCCCCAGCGTCCTTCACTGCGACCTCTGTTTTGTTAAGTGCACTGCTGCCTGGATAGAAAGGAATAAATATAAATATAAATGAGTGACTTATCTCTGAACTCTTGATCAGCAGAACAAAATTAGTGCAACATGTCGAGAAATAAGTCTTAAAAGACCTTTGATCAGGACGGGTTTTGTGCAGAATCTGAAAATCTTTGAGATGGGACCAAAACATGATTGTGCACATTTTTAGGATGATAATTTCTTCTTGAACATGCTACAGCGAATTGTTTTTGGACACTACAGAAGTCACTAAGTCAGGTGTGTTACCCACCTGCACTTTTTGTTTACCACCTCACAATAGCTGTCCAAGTTTTATGAGGAAACATTAGGGGCTAACAGTCATGCTGTATTAAGTACATTTGACATTCAGTAACATTAACACATGCTGAATAAATAGACACAGGTGTGTTAAAATGATAACATCCTAAAAGGATGTATACACGGGCCCCTCTGCAGTACTGTGGAGTTAAACCCTGTCTAACACATGCTAGACTCTCCACAGCTTTAACCAAACTTCATTAAATAACACAGCGTTTTAGGTCGTTATAGTTATTAAGGAAATATGCATACATAAACGTCACAATTAACGTCAGTAAAACGTTTTTAGTGTCCCTGGGAAATTCGGCAGAAACAGTATTTCTCTCAAGTACTGCTATTTTAAATAATTTCATTTGTTTCCCACCTCACATCGCTGTGGTCGCCGCAGATTATTTGGGAGTGCTGTAAAATTAAGCTACCAGGGGAACTAACTTCAAAGCCAAAACAACAATTAAATCGATGTGTTGCCACGTATATTGTACGCCGTATTAACGAGTCTGTCCCATCGATTTACAAGATGTCTTCAAAATTTACTGCAACGTAATCTAATCTTTTGCAGTGGCACGCAGCATTAAATGACCATGTTGGTGAATGAAGTTTTGATTTACGTCTTCCTAAAAAATAAGAGCCCGTGGCGGGGCGGGTGATTTCATTTTGTGCAACTCTGTAAACTGTGACATACGTTGCATCCAACCAACGACACCGCACACACCGCTGCCCTCCTGTTTCATTCATCGTACCTGTCTGCAGGATGTAATCCCGGCTGTCCGGTAGGTTTCCTTTAGCGGGTGTCTCGACCTCCCCGTCGGGTTTTTTTTTTTCTGTGTCCCGTCAGACGAATTCAACAAACGACACCAGTCGAGTTACTAACATTCATCCTTTCCAGACATCCCATATTCCCAACGATACGCAGCCGCCATCCCTAATTTGGGGTCCAATTCCCAATAAAATCCAACTCTGCTTCTCCTTTAAATCCAATGCGACAAAAAACAGAGGAGGCAGAAACAAACTGGTGCAGCAGCTGCACGCTGGATGGACATGAGTGTTGTTAATGGCATTATTCAGTGTTTGAAAATGTTTCCACGTACAGTGACGAGCCCAAAAACTAAATCATGTTTAATCTGTTAAAAAAAAATTGCAAATAAAACGGTGCTGAGGGAGCATAGACCAGCCAATAAGGCTAATTATCTTAAAACGCAGGTGTGCTGAAACGCAGGTAAAACGGCCTGGACTACGTCACATAGCACGTGGCATAGCTCATGGGCTGTGGAGGAAAAACTACCAAACAAAAAAAAGCTGTAGCGGAAATAAATTTGCTAAATCCGAGTATGCAGGTCCAATAGTTTGAAGCTAAAATAAGACCTTCAAATGTCGCTGAAGAGGATTTTGTTTTATCTTCTGTGCTTTACTGTCACACATATGTCAGAAGATCTTCCTGCACCAATAATGAATGCAATGCAAAATCAGTACATACAGATTAGATATGGGCTAACCTTACTGAGCATTACACTTCTCATTTGTCCTATAGAACATACGGAAGATAACTAAATATCCTGTTTTCTCATTTCCCACAGGCAGAGCTCATATCACTGAAACTGCTGGTCTACAGATGATAGTGTTGTCTATTGTTTGTTGGAAAGAAGAATATGTTAATCAGATTTTGTGTTGTTTAAGTCACAGCCTGACCATTATAATTTAAATACATATAATATAAAGGTTGAAAACTGGTTCAGTGGAGACTGTTTTTATTTGAAACTGCACCAAACTGTGAGAGTGAGACTGCAGAGTGCTGCATATTAATATTATTATCATTTAACGTATGATTACAAATTAGATTACCACTGAATGTTTCAGGACTATGGACAGAGCTCTGTGAGGAAGTTCGTCTCTGGCGCCCTCCAGTGACCAAAATACAGTACTGTCCAGGACAATGGCAGAGGTAATAAAAATTTGATTTATGAAGTCTTTTATTATTTCTGCAAGTACAAGATCCATTTAGGAATTCACAAAGAAAATGATTTTGGTAGGAGCTAAATTATCTTACGATGAAGATTTTTGTGGAATATATTCCTTAATATTGGTGCAAATTGATTTCAAACTGTCGATTTACTGCATAAAAATCAGTGAGGTTGCTTGTTAAAAAGCTGTGCTTTGTGGGGTTTAAAGTAAGACTTTTTCCTCAATCTTCAACAGTATTTTTAATGGGTTTAAAGAGTTGTACCATTGGGATTTTATACTTCATATCTTGTAAAATCTTCAAAATCAATGTGCATGAATTTTGTAAGCTCAAAGTCAAATCAATTCTTTTTTCTTTTTTTTTATATTGTACATTTAAAAAACAAAATGAGTGCTTTCCAATGGAGGCAAATAAACAGCTCCCCTGGTACAGGTACAAACATGGTTAAGGAGTAAAAGAAAAGAACCAAAGACCAAAAAAGCTAAATTCATATAACCAAAACAGAGTAATAAAATGGGCGGTTAAGAGAAACTCAAAGAAACAAACACCAGATTAAATCACAGTGAGAAGGCGTCAGAAATCGATTAAGAATGAACTTCTAAATGAACTAAAAGCAAATGTGCAATAACATTGTTTTGCAAAACATGAACATCATAATTGCTGTTCATCAACATGTGCCACGGCATCTCAGGTCTGTTTACTTTTCTCACCTTTCAGGAAAAAAAAATTCCTTCCATTTAACTATAAAATATTTTTAGGGCCTTTACTTTTTCTAACTGAAGTAATCTGTAAGAGTGAAAACTGTCTCTGTGTGTGTGTGTGACTCTGTGTGTGTGTCTGTGTGTTTTATTGTTGCCAAGGTTATGTCATCCTTGTTTGGTAATGCTGTTAGTGCAGATTGATTTAGCGCTGTGTAAATTCTGTTTGTCTCTGCAGAGTGAGCAAAGGTTAAGAGATGCAGGCAGTTTTTTGGTTTCTGGCTGTTTTCATGCACCATACCCACATGATTTCTCAATGACCTGTGCACCACACCACGCTTCAAAATCAGTTTCTGAGCATTAGAAATCAATCTCACCATGGTTCTTAACACTGATCCCACTCACTTTTACTGTTTATTTTTCCATAAACATTGCCTACAAAGCTTAAGGCACTACAAAACAAAACTAGTTGCTATTTTGGACAAATTCCACCTTTTTTTTGTAAGGAACCTTCAAAGGACTGAGAAACTTTAGGAGTCTTGTTTTGTTTTGGGCTGATGCCTTACTCCTTTAGGAGTTTGCTCCAATTATAAAGTCTCATTTTTGATGAAAAACATGCTGAGCTTGTGCTCTGCCAGTTCGCTGCTGATATCCAACCCAGCAGGAGCAGCCAAGCGACAAGGCAGATGAACCAACACTGGCCTGTCATGAAGCTCTGCTGGAGGAAAGAGCCTCGAAGGTCACTTCAACGACGGTTGTTTCAATCACTCTAAATCCCTGCACTAGTCTCAGATAACATTTTCAGTTATTTTAATCAGGTTGTTAAAATTTAGGATCGATTTTTTAAAAATAAACTTTCTTTTATCTTCTTATCTTAATTCATTTATACTCCATTTTGTCCTATTTTATAGTTTCTACAGTGAATTTATACTTCTTTTATTCCTGTGAGGCACTGTGGAACTTTAACAGGGGTAAAATATGACTTAAGTGAAAAATATTAACATTGAATAATAAGGAAAATGAAATAAAAGGACGAGGTAAAGACTATAAGTTCTGTTACTGTTTGTTTTTCAAGTTTTACTTATATATCTCAAAAAATGTAATGAGGCTTATCAAATGCACTTGCTGTTATGTTTTTGATTATAAAAGCCTCGTTTATTTTAATTTATCTACCCCACATAACTGTCTTTTAAAATCTTCCTCATTATGTGCGTCACGACATAAGTTTGTACGCTGAGAAGTTAGATTATGTTGGATGATGTCAACAAGAACTGTAGGTGCAGACTTGGTGAAAATGGCGTCTGATATCGACTGCCTGCATAACAGGAGCTGAGCTTTCAGTGACCAAAACAACATCAGAGCATTTTAGTTCATTTCCTGAGAATGAAGTCTGCCGCTGCATCAGGACGCGCGTCGGTCAAGAAAACGCACACAAGCCGCCGTCATCATGGGAAACTACGGCCGCTTTGCTGCAGATGTTTGTAACGAACAAGGCGATGAACATCTTCATGGATACCAGGGGACATGATCGCCTTCCACTTATTTACCGCCCGTTCACTATCGAAGAAGAAGTGACCTTCTCTGAGGAGGAAGATGTCAGCGTTGAAAAAGGTAGGAAGGAGGATGCACGGTGTCGTGTTTGTGCATGCACCGAGCCTGCAGCGGAGCCTGTTGTTGTTATTGACTGTTATTATTACATCAAGTGCACCTACATTAGGTCTGATGGAGACTTGGGGAGGGTTTGGCCGGCTGAAGCCAGCGACAGTGCATCGCACCTGGTCTGAGTGAAACGTGAAAACACTGCCAGAAGTTCTGCAGAGCATGAATGACTCACTCAGTCAATGATTTTTCACTTGTCGGGGTGTTTTCCTGTACACAATCAATCAATAACACTGAATGATGCATGACGTGTAGGTGTGATTAGAGTGTATGTGCATTGGAGGTGGAGGTGTGCGAGTGTGTGTTTGTTCAGGAGTAGGAGGAGAAGGTGGGGCGGGGTGTTTTTTTTCCCCTTGGTAAGAAGCCATTGTGAATGGAGGGGACCCACAGCTTCTCCCTCAAGTTTCTTCTGTCTGTAACTGCCTACATGTTCCCATTGTGCTGCTCCCCTCCATTCAGTTAATGTGTGCGTGTGTCTGTCTGTCTGGAGTGACTCAGCTGTATTGTACTATATCTGTCATCCATCTTTTCATCTGTCACAGGTGTTACCATGGCTACTACAGACTCACTGCTGTCTTTTCTTTGAGAAGGACTCAGGTAAGAGGTGGGAGGGGGTGGCTGAGTCAAACATAATGAAGAGATGCCATTTACGCTAATGAACAACTTCTGTGGGGTTTTTTTTTGCATGTTGTATAACAGTCATTTAGTAGCAGGAACATTAAGGCACTATTGTCAGCGGTGGCAGCTGCCTTGCTCTCTTCCAGAGATGACTTTTAGGAGGAAGTTTTGTAGTTGGTGTTTTCTTAAGAGTGTTAAATTTATTTAAACGCCATAAAGGGAAAGTCAAAAAATCATTCAAAACACATCAATAAGCCACATGGGTGCACTGGGTGACATGTTTTTTATTATCATTGATAATAATAATAATAATAATAATAATAATAATAATAATAATAATAATAAAAATGTTTCTATATAAATACAATGCAATACTTCAAATATTGTATAAACTTCAATTTGATCATAATAGACAATATATCACAATATACTTATTTTGGGTCAATCACACAAACATACGCTGTCCCGGTGATAAAAAGTCACTAGCAAACTAAACATGTTGATCTGTAGCTGAAATTAGCTCCAAATAAATGCACTATTTACTACTCAGAATAATATTAATGAGAAAGTTTTTTTCTAGCTTTTCACTGGAAAAAAATAGAACATTTTTAGATTAAATTATATATTTGTGACCATTTTTACAAAGTTTTTTTGTTTCTGAAAAAGTGCACAGTAAAGGCACAGCAGGTCCATCAGTGCTTCTTTTCACTGCAAACGCTGCCAATTTAAGCTGGACAGTATGCTGATAATAACAGCAGTAAAGTTGTAAACATCGAGCTTTAGATAAAGATAAAACGCTCTGTTGATTTAAGGAGAACCGCACTCGCTGTGATGGGAAAGGTTGAGCATACACGAAGAGACTTTGAATAAATAGGCAGGTAAAAGAAAGTAAATCAGCCTCACATATTGTGGTCGAGGTGCTGACTGTTGTGATGTATGGAGAGTTTTGGAGAGATAGTCGTTAATTAACAGGGCTCTGCACGGCTCCGTCTCTCAGCAGAGGTCAAAGCATTGGGAGCCATCCAAGGGGAAAACACTGCAGGGGTCCACTGCGTTTGTCTTGGCATTTTTTTGGGCATCGTAGCTGATCAAATGCTTGCTAACATCAGCATAAACCTCAAATGCTATCGCCGTCATTGTAATGCTTTTGAAGCCAAAGGCCCAGACAAAATCATGAAAGCTTTTCCATTTTTAGTTAGTGAATTTCAAATTGCGTGGTTATAAATACCACCGACTGACACAAAGGGATTTTAATGACTCCCATGAGTTGTTGATGTATAATTCACCGCTGAACAAACACTCTGAGGTCAGGTTTGACTACTTGTACAATATCTCAGCCACAATTTTGCTCATTTAGCCCATCAGTAGTTGTTAGCTTGCCTCTGTAGAGTTGCAGTGTTGTTCTACATCATAATACAATCATCGCTCTCCTTTACGGGCCCCTGAAAGCTGCACTGCACTGGTTGCACCTGCAACATTTTTGCAGGAAATGCTGTTGCACCTCAAGTTTGACAGAACTTGCTGCGCTCAAACGATCACACATATGTAAATCGAACTCTGAAACTGTCTGCTTAAGCACTGCAAATGGGCTGACGGTAGTGTTTCAGCACATCCACACATCAGAGATTATCTGTGAGTTAATCATATGTAGGGTCCTACTGTGCTTTTACAGGCTTTGTCAGCAGAAAAGGCTCCAGATGAGGTGAATGTAGATATGGAAACATCTTTGCTAGTTTGATGTGCATAACCTAAAGAATTGTTCCCAGTTTTTTTTTTCTATCAGCCATCTGCAGAACTTGCTCTTGATCATACCTTGCTCATCATTTCCTCAAGGTTGAGGCACAACGTTAATGACTGTGTGAACTGGATCATTTAAAGGAATATGAAGCAACCAGGATAAGCTGCACAGTGATGCTGTTATTAATTGTGGTGCTTACACTTTAAAGATGGGCATGATGAGCGCTGAGTTTTCTTTTATTTCAATGACTTTTAATCTAGAACGGGATTGTAGCACAGATGTGTTAATCTTTGATGTCAGTTCATGGTTAGACCACTAGGTGGAACTGTTTACTTGGTAACATTTAAATATTCTGCTATGACATAACAATTCAGGTGTACCTCCTGGTGTATTTAAAAAACTGTCAATTTCTGTTTCCACAGATTTTGTGCTGTGATACTTTAGAGACATATATTTACTTAGCAGACTCTCTTGTGTCGCACAAAAGTTTGTGGCAGACTTGCTATGCTTGCTTCCAATCTCTTTCTTATATATATTTATCTATATATCTATATTCTTGAGAGCTTTGCCCTTTATACTGAAATTATAACTCCCACTTTAGTCCTCTTGAGTGTCTAGGTTCTTGTGTCCACATAGTTTTAGCAAACTCAGACAGTATAAATATATATATGTGAGAAAAGGTCTTACAAGAGCTATGAAAAAGGCAGCTTATTGGTGTCTTTATTGAAATCTGATGCAGGTTAAAAATAAAAATCTTCAGGCTAGAAGGACTATGAATAACACTCAAGACTTTACCTTGAATTGTTGGGGCAGTTTTTCTAAGGGTGCACAGGGGTTTGTTGGGGAAGAGACACATATTATTTGATTGAAGCATTGTCGATACACTTCTTTACTCCTGCAACACAAGTACTCAAAGTATCACAGATCTATAACCACCTTTTATCAGTTTCCAGAGAGGACTTGAGTCAAACACTTTCGACTTTCAAAAACTTCACCTGAAAAATGCTCATCTAATATTTCACTTATCAAGGCATCTGGATTTAAGTACAAATCTTTGTCTGCGTGTCTTTATTGAAACGAAGTGGCCCCTCTTTTATCTGCATCGGCTGTTGCTGATACTTCTTTTTCATCTGAGGAAGGAGCAGTCATATTTCTCTTGAGTAGCACCTCTAACTCCTTCAGAATACCAATAAGACTTATGTTAGGCCCGAAATCAATATGATCCTTTTCAAATCTGTATTTATTATCTCAGATTGTCTCTCAATCTTAGAAGCTCTGCCGTGCCGTAGGACAGAGAAGACTGGTGAAGGAGGGAGGACGTGAGGGGAATGTGAGGGCGGTCAGACTTGGAAATCAAGTGTTCTGCTGGTTGGTGGAATTTGCGGTTCTAGTTCGGATAAGAGGTACTCTCAGGACTTTGAAAGACAGGAAATGTGCTCAAGCCTTGTGATGTAATTCCTTTGGATTGCCGCAGTGTTAACCTGAAGTGGAAGCCTCACTTGGTATTCTTCGTTGTTCACCCTGTTGTTCAGTTTCGTGTAACTTTTTACATCTTTTTTGGACTGTGTGCCATTTAAACACCTGCACGTGACTTGAGAAACGTGTCTGATCCCGGTGACGTCAGCAGGGTCCCAAAAAGACCAGGAAACGACTCCCTCCCTTTCGGCCGGAGGAGTGATGTCATCGCAGGGAGAGCGTGAGGTTGGCTGAGGCTTTATTGAGCTTGACGTTTTATTACCAAGATCGCCAGACGTATGATCACATGCACCAGCCAGTATGAGTACACAGACCAGGAGAAGTGAGAGCCAAATTACATGGGAACACGTTTGTGACTTGTAATAAACCCCCCTGAGAGGGAAAAGGAGTGTGAGGCAAAGGCACTTAGAGAAAAGCAGAGATGCAGTTAGAAACCTAGAGGGGAAGAGGGACAGCATGAGTGTGCATGCTGATGGGGATAGCAGCGTGTGGAGCAACAGAGCTGCAGAATCCTGAATCCAGCAGATGGAGACTCCGTGTCCTTGTTTTGCCGTGATCTGTGGGAGCAACATGCAGCTCGCGCCGCTGCCTCTCACTGCTGCAGTGGAGGAGTAAATGCAGAGCCCTACACTGCTCCAGGTGATCCACAGCAGCCCAGCCCGGCAGACTGCTCCCTCCTTAGCCTTCCCTCTCCTCCTCCTTCTCCTCCTCCACCTCCTCTTCCTCCTCCACCTCCTCTTCCTCCTCCTCTTCCTCCTCTGTCAGTGCTCCATTCCCTTGAGGGCTTTGAAAAAAAAAATTACAAGAAAGGAACAGAAAAACAGAGGAGAAATCCTGCTTTCCCCCTCCGTTCTCAGATGTGAAACACCTCTGCATGACTGTCCGCCGCTTCCCTGTCATCGTGTGAAGACGCGTCGCATATGTGCTCCAATGTCTCCGGAACATAGACCCGCTGCGAGGTAAGAAGGCTTGGACTTACCCAGAAAAACATTTTTAGTCTTTGCTTTTCTTTTTGTTTATTTCTTGATGCATTTTCTGTGCAACTGTTACAGCCTTGTGTGTGTGCGTGTGTGTGTGTGTGTGAATTTAACAGGTTGAATGAGAAGTTGCCACAGCAGATTAGGTGATTAGTATTCCTCACGATGGCTAGAAATTGGAAAAAAAAAAAAAAAGCTCTCTAACATTAATCTTTGTCGGATGTGACCAAATACGTCTGTTTCAGTTTTGGAGGAAAACCATCCCTTCTCCCCCTCGAACACAGTGAGGTGCATGTGTGTGTGCGCTCGTGTGTGTGTATGTATGTGTGTGTAACAGAATCCAGCAGGGTGGGAGGGATTGCTCCTCAGCCGGGCTTCTCGATGGGCAACAAGGGGATTTTCATCTTGACAATGTGGCCAAACAGCTTTCCATCGATCCTCTTATGGCCACTAACGTCGGCAGGATCTCTGCCTTTAAAATAACTGACAGGCTGTCTTCTTCAATGGCTCCTATAGTTAATCATTATGCAATCATTTTTTTTTTTTTTATCATTACTGTTCGGTTGTAGAGGGAAGGAAACCTAGTTCCAATGCAAGCGCTTGTCTTCATGCCTTATGTGTTACAGACAGAGTTGATTCAGAATAAAGATAGGAAACATATGGGGAGATAAGGATAAAAAGGGGGTAGATGGGGACAGGGGTATGGGGGATGGGGAAGGGGGGGGTGCGTTTGAGGGGGTGTTGTAGGAGAACTTACTCCATCACTCTGTGATTTCAGTAACCTGCTAGCCAACAGCTGATCGCCGTGATCCCTCTCAAATCCTTCAATCCCTCACTCACATGTTTGGTGTGAAACCTCAAAGCTGAAACCTGTAAGTGTCCTTCGGAGGGTTCAGCGCTTTCACCTCACACACACACACACACACACACACACACACACACACACACACATACACACACATTATTCCTAAAGCCATCATAAGAGATGCAGACTAGTTGGTGCTGCAGCGATACTCGAATCTTTCGTTTTGTCAGTTGACAGGGCTTCAGGGCTTTTTTATATGTGTGTGTGTGTGTGTATGTGCTGAAATTTTTGAGTGTCTTGTGCTTCATTCAGCTCCTGTATGCGTTGCTCAAATGTGTTGGTTGTGACCCGAGAAAAAACAGAAACATAAATGTACCTGCACCTCATTCATGTTTGCGTACACATCAGATGGCAGACCAGGCTCTTTTATCACTGTTCTGTGATCTGCAGCAGTGGATTGACAGATACTCATCTATCACTGGAGGCATTAATCCTCATGTCTTAACACATGCGAGCACAATCACAAATTGCAATTACGGCATTTGCCCTTGTAACAAGCTCCATCTGCTATTAGCTGTACATGCAGTAAGCTAAAGGCACACCTATATGCATTCATTCACTAGGACAGCTGCGTGGACTAAATCTGGCTGCTTTCATGTGTAGCAAGGTGTCTGGCCGAGGTAGCTGTTTGTCATATGTGGCATTAGGATGCAGAGGAGGATCTCTGAGGAGCTGAGTCTCAGCTCCTCGCACCTCCCAGGCGGCTTTTTACTGCTCTGATTCTCCAGCAGATACACTGGCAACCTGAAACGCCTCATTTAGCCGATTCTTTGCAAAAAAACTTGCAGCTCCCAACAAGAATGTGAGTGGAAAGCCCTGCCAGCAGCCCCTAGAGGCTGCAATGTTTATTACGCACAACAACACAGAAATGTTGAACGAAATGGACAACATGCTCACGAACTGATTTAGCTGGAGGCTCACAGCTACAACCGTTACATGAATAGTTGAACATTTTGTCAACGCGCTTATTTGCTGTCTTCCTAGAACTCAGATGGAGAAGACTGATACCATTCTCCTGCCTGTGCAGTGAATACACAGCAGAAGCCAGCAGTAGGTGAGCTTAGCTTAGCATAAAAGGTTGAAACCAAATGTAGAAACAACAGCTTTTCACTTTAAGGGCGGGGGTTGTGTGAGGGGCCATTTCTTGGCTGAAACGAGTAACTTCCAGGAGTCTCTGCTGGCTGCCTGGCAACACTTTGTCTCTTTCTTTCACAGATTTTAAAAAAAAGAGAGAAATCAGTGTGTTATATAGTGAACTTAAGAGATGCTGGATTTTGTTACTTCTTTTGACAGCGTCAGGCTAGTTGTTCCCTCTGTTTCCAATCTTTGTGCAAGCTTACCTGTTTTTTGCCAAATTTTGAACTATTCCTTTAAAAACATGAGGAGGCCACTTAAGAAAATGACAATTCCATCAAGAGCTTTTAAATTGTTTATCCCTTTGCTTTTAGGGTAGAATTTGTTTCAGTCTTGGGCAAAACTTACATTAAATCATGGTAAATAGCATCTGAGGGTACTGTATGTGAAAATATATAAATGAATAAATTGATGAAAGAATAAATTGCATTGTCTTGCAGTCTAAGATGGAGTTAGCCAACTTAGAAAATTACACAAAATAATGAATAAAACTGGAAATAAGTGAACACCTTTGATTAATTCTTGTTGGAGGACTAACAGATACCTGTTCCTGAAGCACAATCAGCTCTAACTGTGTGTACTGGCTCACTTTTCTCTTTGTGACTAAACACAAAATACTCCCAAACAGGGGCAGTGGCAGCCATCTTTTTACTAGTCGTCTAACTTTATCCTCAACACCTAAAGGTGCCACCTGTCTCAGCTCTGCTGCCTGTTCTTGTTGAGACTGACCTCTAGTGGCATGCAGTGTGTTAACAGACAGAAGAGCTTCCTTATTTTATGACAACTGACAATTATTATATTACCTTCAGCGTTTCTAAATACCCCCATGAACTGTAAATCTTTAATGGCACACAAACTAATGTGTTAACTTTGAAAAGAATCTCCTTATTATATTGTGAGATATTCTACAATGATATTATTGCCTGAGAATAACAAAAGAAAGGTCGAACTGTCAAAAACTCTGTAGTACATTTCAAGAAAATTCAGCTGTTAAATTTAAATACTCCAAGGTGTCATTTCGAATTTTGAAAGTGTGTGTCGGGAGGAAATTTTGACCTGAGGGTGGTGCTGAACCAACTGTAATGGAGAAAATAAAATCATTTGGAGTCCTTCTCTGAGGACCATGACTATCCAAACAAAATATGACCATCTGGCAAGTAGTTGTTGAGATTTGAATAGTTAGACAGGCGGACAGACTACTGGTTCAACTAAGACGGAACGCACATTGTCAGAGCTTTGTGCTACATCGTCCTTCATCGATGTCACTTGGATCTGGATTTGATGGTGGTTCACTTTGGATGAAACATCCCCTGCATGTTGTACATTTTCTTTTACGTCAGGACCTCTGTAGGACATCACTGTTTGCATTCTGTGTACTATCAGTCACTTGACAGTTCATAAAATGGCTAATTTGTTTTTATACCCTTGTAGTTTTTACTCACAGAGAGTGTGTGTTTGTTTTAAGGATTACAGCTGCAGTACAGCTCTGCGTTGATGGCATCTTTTCTCTTTGTTTTGCTGCGGGGGTTTGGAGGTCAGGATGGAATGATTAACCAGCCATTAACTGACGAGCTGATTCATTGCCGGGTGCAGAGCAGGACGACAATAGACATAAAGTGAGTTCTGTTGAATTTAAAGTGATAGTCCGCAGAATCATCTCTGACACAGTTTTTTGTTTTTCACGCAGTTAAACAGTCAGCACTGTGAGGCATCTGTACTACATGATCAAGACATCACTTGGAAGTCAAACTGGCTCTGCTTAAATGATTTCTTACTCATACTTTCTCTTGAAGAAGCTCAGCTTTCTGATGGTGGCACAATTCTTTTTTGTCTTGTCATTCATAGTGGTGAGTCTCTTAACCACAGAACCAAGTATTACTTCCAAACTGCAATCATTTAAAAAGTTGTCAATTTATTACACCAATCTGTCTACAGTGCTACACAAAATTGCTCTTTTACCCCAAATCTTACTTGATTTCAACAATGGAAAGAACTCAGTAACTGTTTTTCCATTACAGTCAGAACAGTGAGAAGTTGGGGTGGAGATGACTACAACCAGTTAGATCCTGCAATTAACTTAAATTTCATCGACTCTGAATTTGATTTCTTTTAGGAGCTTTCAAATAGTCACAGCCTGACATCTTTTCTCTGTCCTGTCACCATCTAGTGTCCCACCTTGGCAATTTATCCTGCCTCATATCAGTGTCTACAATACAAAAGATAAAATTGGAAGCCCCTGTAGCTCACCTGGTGGAACAAGTACCACATAGCAGGCCAAGTCCTTACTGAAGCAGCTCAGGTTCGAGTCCAGCCCGAGGCACTTTGTCATCCCCTCTCTGTCTCTCTGCAGCTGTCACTATCACAAATGAAGAAGAAATGCCATAGAAATAATCGTTAAAAAAGGTAAAATTGTCAGAGACTGTACTGATTTTATTATAGAACTGTCTCAGCAGCTGATATACTTATAATTCAATGTAAAATAAGAACAGAAAATACACGATTGTAGCTCCAGTATATAAAAAAAATCTATGTGCCAACTACCTTTTTCTTTTTTACATTTGACTATAAATATGATACAATACAGATTTCGATGCCTGCTTGTGTATCTTCTCTGTCAGCAGGTCTTTTTACATCACACATACAAATTTACTTATACTCACTATGAACTTTTATTTTTTTGGGCTGTATTATTAAATTAAATATATTAAATTCATATTCACTTTCTCAATTAATGACAAATCATTTGGACCATAAAATGTCAGTATAGGTCTTGTTTTCTGCAGCTGATGGTTGGAAAAGCCGAGAATATTCTGTTGGCAAGGATATAAAAGAAAGAAAAGCAGCATATCCTCGCATTTTTGAAGCTGAAAGCACAGAATATTTGACATCTTTGCTTGATAAGTGACTCAATCAGAAATCCTATCCTTAACAATACTTTTCATCTGTGATTTTCTTGTTTCCAGTTAAGCTTGACTCCTTTGCTGCTGCAGTGACCCGAGACTCAGTCATGGGATTGCTAATGTTTCATCTCTGTTCTCTTAATGTTTCGTGGGTTCCTGATGTTCAGTCCAAAAAACAAAGAGAAGCTGGATGGAAATAACCAGAATCCTAGTTTCTAGTTTAATCCCTCCTAGTGGTGCTTGGTACAGCACCATGTTAGGTAGCGAGCGAAGCTGTGTGGGTGTATGAGTGAGTGGATGAGTGAATATGAGTTTGAACACAGAAAGCATTCAGAGGAGTGAGCTGGGTATTGGCAGCAGAAAGCACGATTAATACAATTTATTGTTTTGTACTTAAAATGTGTGGAGTAACACACTCTGCTGTTCACGTTTGACCTATGTTGATAACTGTGAAATACATAAATTTCAGGAAATACGATTCAGTGATTTGGAAGACATAAGACAGAAATGAAAAAAGCTTTGTGTGAACTGAAAATGTAACGTTGCTATGACAGAAAAAGAGTGAATGCATATATCCTTAGTACCAAACTCTGTATGCAAGTCAGTCCTGATGAGCGTCAACCTTGAATTTCTCTCTGCACTGTTACTTTAATTGCAAATGACTGAATATCAGATTGAGACATTTAAGGATTTTACAGTATTTTACATCTTGTAGTACATGACAAAGCAGAGAGTCACATGGGAGTAAATTTTCACTTTTGTTCCATTACAGCCCCCCCACCTCCAAAAAAATGTATGCCCCAGTCCTGTAAAAGAATAAGAAAAAACTACACTCTCACATCCCAATTCAGCAACAATGACTTCTGTCCTATCCCATTTCTGTGTTTTCTACACAGGATTATGTGTTGTCCATACATATCATTCACTGGTTAAGTTGCTACAATCAACCAATAACTAGACCAGACATGAGAGACTGAAAGACTAACCTTTCTGGTTACTTGATGAAAAGCGTAAGTGAAACCCAGAGAGGGCTGAAATCCCGCCCCTCCCTAATTGGCATTATAATTGGCATTGGAGAGAAAAATAATGTTTTGATCCTGTTTGAATAGTGCAGACAATTACACGTACAAGATTTGTCAATTTCAAAAAGAATTTTGCAAATCAAGAAAGTTAAACTTTTGCTTCACTTCTCTACCCTGTAGGGATCCTGTGACTCTCAGGAATCCTGCTAAGAAGTCAGTCTCTAACCTGCAGAGAGGGCCGCTCTGGCCAAGTCTCAAAAATTTAGCTCTGCGGGATTTCAAAACAGCATCAACAGGAAAAAAAAAAAAAATCATGGAGTCTATTTAAGTTCAATTCCCTGCTTTTACATATTTTTATTAATGCGTCATCGCCGCTTCTGATTCAAGTATGATTTCCTTTCCCCACGCCAGCTGTTGGTTTACTGTACGAAATCCAGGAGGTGAATCGGCAAACAAGGGGTGCTCGCAGAAATGACGATGACAGGCATGAAGGAGACCGCGTTAGCATGTTTGAAAACCATACAATCTAGCACTGATCAGCTGAGGAGCGGATGTGTCAGAGTCCAACAGGGAAGCTGCAGTGTATCAGCTTACTTTGTGCCTGAGGAAACCCCTCATTCAGGTGTGTGTGTGTGTGTGAGTATATGTGTGTGTGTGTATGTGTGCTTTTTTCTGGTGAAAAATCTGTTGCAATTAATAATGGAATCAACCTCCTGGTGTGTGGTGTGGTTTGGCTTCCCTAATGAGGACTGGATTCATCCTCAGTCTCTGACAGTACGCAGAGTGGAATATGCTGCTCTCCAGCCTGTTTCCATGGAGATGCTCAGGAGCTGTAGCTTTTTTTTTTTCCCCCTTCTGCTGTACGTTCCACCAAACAGTGCTGCTTCATAAGAGGGATCTGGGCCAGGGTGTGCATGTGTGTGTGGGATATCATGGTGCGTTAACAGGCACACAATCATGCATCGCGCCATTGACGGATATGCTTATGCTATTGTGGTATATTAAGCTTCTCGCGGCAGTGAATTTGAATGTGTGTGTTACAGCTCAGTAACGCCAAAAAGTGTGATTGTACAGTGTGTTGGTGTGTGTGCGTTTTACTCTCTCTCTCCTGGTGTGTCATGCTAGTAGTAGCTGCTAATCCTGAAGCTCCGCTGCAGCAAATGTTCAAGTGTGAAGCTGTTTGTGTGTGTCATTGTGCGTTATGAAGGCTAAATTATCCAGCGAGCGTGATACTCTGAGTGGTCATTGACAGATTATGTGTGTGTTGTGTTGTGTACGTGAGATAGTGAGTCAGAGTGACAGAAAGAGTGAGAACAGGAGAGTGAGAGGGCGAGAGAGGTTAGAAACAGAAGGTGAAAAAACATGATTTAATGAATGCAGAAAATGTTGGTTGACTGTCAACCGTGAACAATTTTAATCTCATTGAAAAAAAAAAAAAAAAAGAAATCCCTCTGCATTCTGTGAGCCACATATCTGCTGTCTTATGTGTGTAGTTACTGTATGTTTCCTCACAGGGCTGTAAAACGTGAAACTCAGGATTGTGTGGCTCTTGCTTACAGGGTTGATAAAGGTGACAAGTGACTCCTGGCCAGTCAAAGAGGCCACCATGGGGACAGAGCGTGTTGAAAATAGCTTCGAAAAGAATCTTTTTGTCTTGGCAGAATGATGCAGTGCAGACCTGAACACACAGTCCCTGCTGAAGGCCAGGGCAATCCCTGTAGTTACACAGTTACTAATCCTGACGCTCAGTGCCAATATGCACCCTGTATCTGTTTGAAGGGTAGAACCACCTTTTGATTCATCGACCATATCTGGTGCTTTTTTAGGGTGTTCTGGCCTGGTTTTGTCAGAGGGGCATCGTAATTAAGCTGTAGTCTTTGTAAACTTCCCTCTAATTGGTCACTTGCTTAAATTGCTTGTCCAAATAGCTGCTTAAACCAAAAGATACGCAGTTTACTATCACAGAGGACTAAGAAAACCAAAAAATACACATAAAATGTATTTGATCCAGTGAATTTTTAGCATTTAAAAACGTGTACATGTGGACAGTTACTTATTTACAAATCCATTAGACATGAAGCAAAATTTAGATTTATTATCAGACATTTGATATGAAAGTTTTACATACTGTGGGTTTAAATACTTAGAGTACAGTTGGTAGACTTTTCTTTTTTTAATCTTTGAGTGGATGGGTATTTGGGTCAATTGGACAAATGACCTCAGTATTTCTACAAACCTTAAATACACCATGGCCTACAGTTCATGAGCAACCCCAGAAAAAAAAGGGAAGAAGCCATTCGATAAAAACAGAAAATAGATAGATAAAGAAAATGTGTTCTTGATTTGGTCTTTAATTTTACATGTGAAATTCATACCAGGAAAAGAGGAGAATCAGCTTTATCGACCCATGTAGTTTTAATCGGTACGCCATCATGCGTGAAATTGATTTTAGTGTGTGTGTTAGTCTGTGTGTGTGTGTGTTTTCTCCCTGGCAGCATCCATAGTGAACACCTCTAAGGCTGATAATAGAACACACTGTGTGCAGGGTTAGCTTGTAAAGAAGCTGGGTGGCAGCAGTCATCTCAGTATATCGCACTCTTGGGAGCGCTTATAGGATCAGTGAGTCAGGGCAGGAGAGACGCTGTGTTTGTGTGTGCATGTGTGTGTGGACACTAAGGTTAACATCACCACATGGGCTTGATCTCCTGCCAGTGCCATGGTACCTGCCGTGTGTTAACGGCCAGAGTATTCTGACTCACGCGGGGCGAGGAAGCCTGCCAGGTGGTACATGTCCACACAGGGAATTCAGAGTGCTAATACTAATGTGCTAAACTTGCGTCCAGTCAGGTAAGAGGGGGCCCGAGTGCCACAGACAGGTTAAAACACACCAGCAGGGCATGGCAGGATGCACCGCTTAGCTGGTTTACTCAGCTGGAAGCTCACATGCTCTTTGCTCTGTTTCTGTATCATGAACATCAACATGTGAGCACACATGCTCACCGACAGACAAAAAGCCCTCGGGAAGAACGCTTCTTTTAAGACATTCAGTAAAAACCTCTGTGAAATCTAAGTCTTTTTATAAAGAAGAAATAAGTGACGTTCACCTTCATTCAAATATCTATATTAAGTCCAAACTTTATCACTTCAGTGATGAAGTCTGACTTTATTCCAAGTTGCTGTCCTGCATTGACAGCAAGAACAGAACAGCTCTGCATAAACAGCGTTTTCAACTTCTTTTATATTTGGTTTCAAACAAAAACCAACTTTCTGGTCTTCAACCATTCTTTCAACTTTCAAATCACTTTGGCAAATCCCTACAAGCCTCTAATCAGAAGGCTCTGCCCACTTGGAAACAGCCTATGTAAGAAGTTTTTACTTGACTCTGGCAGGCTGCTGGCATACGGCCTTGTCAGCCTGGCCTGAACAGCAAACCCTTGGCTCATCAGCACAACTTGAGCATGGGAGAGGAATATTAATAATGTTGGATATTCCACTCAAAAGGGAAAGGATCCATCAAGTCTCTCATGGATGGACTTGAGTTCACTTTTCAGTCCATTTAGCAGTTAAATTTTAGATCATGGTTATTAGAAATAATTAAAAAATTGAATAAATACTGAGACTGTTGCTCTGGTGAGGTTTGGTAAAGCTGGACTGTACTGTGTGGTGATGTAAATACAGTATTACAGTACTGCTCTCCCAAATGTGTGCTGGCACACGCGTAAAATTAGCCATTTAGTTTGAGGCCATTTAGCTGCCTCAGCATTCACTAATCGTTTTAACTGCACTGGATTAGATAGATCTGTTTGTCACCACAGAAACACAAGAGGCTTAAACATTGTGGCCTGTGCTCTGATGTGTCACAGCATACAGAGGTGAAAACTGTGACAGCTCAGTCTGGCTCCCTGCTGCTGGTGACAGTTTAATTCAAGTTTAATTACGGAAAATTCTGGGGCTTGTCTTGGTTTTCTCAACAGAGACTGTACGAGGTGAAAAGAGCTGACATACACCTTAGGATAATAATGTGGAACATTCTTTTCAAATAAAAACGTATATATTTCTTTTACCTTAAACATAACATAAGAGTTAAAAGTTACATTTTGTGTGTAGCCGACCAGAATCAGAGAGTTCAAATCAAAGTGGCAATACAGCTTTAATACAGGAGTGTTGCCAGATACATCTTTGGTGTTTTTCTCTAAGGTAGGAAAGCCACCACCAGAGGGCAACACGACCACTTTCCTTGTCAAAATCTAACAAAAATTCCCACATAATCCTGAGGAAATGGTGTTGATTTAGTAATAGAGAGTATTTGTCTGTCTCAGGGTTTTGAGATTAGCCACTTTAGAGACTGAGCATGTGTGCGCTGTCTGTCATGCTGTGTGCTGAGAGGAGGGAGAGACAAGTAAAAGCACGCACCTCCTCTCAAAGCCATTATTCCATCAGTCCATTAAAACCAAAAATCAAAGCTTTCTGCTCTTTTAATTCAACACACTTGAGATGTTTTGGTGCAGGATGTCAATATCCCACAATCCCATTCAGGAATCGTTTACTACAGTAGCGCGTCAGTAAGTGCCACAGTCAGACAGTGTGAAAGCATCCACCTTGTTATCCCAAGAACCAGCTGGGTTTTTGTCACTTAGTTAGAAGTATATGCCTGAAACTATATAATTTGATTGGGAGTTATGGACAAAGAGGCAGTTTTTTGTTTTTTGGTGTGGAGATCAACATGGTGCTGTTTATCAAGTGATCTGATGGAAAGAACTGGTATTTGAGCTGGGGCAAAATTAATTGGGTATCTGCTTTTAGGGGGCCACTTTTAAATACAGGTTATTTTTATAGTTGAAAGTCATTTTTATTAGCTTTTATTTTAGCCCCACAGCAATATCTGGATTTTTTTTTTTTATTTTACAGAACATCAAAAGTGTTCTCATTAGGTCCATATTCTAATTTGGCACATATGCTGCTGTCATGCTGCATGTTTTAATGAGATTTTATTCATGGGTGGTGCTACAGTAACATGATATTTAATGGTCATACCTCAGTGGTTACAGTACATTCATTTAGCTGATGCTTTTATTTAAAATGTTAAAATTATTGCATTAAATCATGTGTATACAATCCAAAAATTGCAAGAATCACAGATACATCAAACATTTCATTTAGAGCAATAAGAGAATAAACATACAGTTTTTAAAAAATGTGTTCATAGGCAGAGGTCTGGACCAAAAGATGTACAGTAAGCAGCTGTGCTTTGTTGGTTGTGGGTTTTGGTTTTGAGTCTGACTCACTTCATTTTTATACAAAACCTCCTTTTACAACGTCTCCATACTGCAGACAGAATTGGGTTATTATCAAAACATAATGGCTCTGATCAGTCAATAAGCATGACCATCTGGAGGTTTGCTCAGCCGTGGTGGAGGTCGCTGCTCTCTGAGTGCTTTCTAGTCGTGAATTGCTCTCCTAGAAACACAATTAAGGTACGGCGCGTGCAGACATACTGTATCAATGTCAGACTCTTTAACTGCCTATTGGTTTTTGCAGTGGTCTACATCTGAAGCTCACTGTCTCTCTCTCTGTGATAGTATTTATTTGTAGAGCAGAAATGAAAATGCTTGAGCATCCTAATAAAATCTTATCAGGATGTGTCATATGAGCTGCTGCTGAATTCTGTTTGCTTGAAAGAGGCAACCAGCCTTGTGGAATTACCTTATGTGCTTTTACTGAGAATCACATTACCAAAGAGTTTGTATCTCTTACTTGCAAAAGTCCTCTAGATGAATCACGCAATGCCCTGAAGGGTCCTGATTTGATTTTAGTTCATTATATTTGCCTCTGGACCAGTTATCCATTCAAGCCGTTATCCCTGCACAAAACCCCGCACAACAGCAACGCAACCACCCAAGGCGCTCTGAAACCAGGACAAAAGCTTGCTATTGTGACTGCAGATGGGCATAATAAGAAATATCGCTGTGTGAAATACCCAGTTTGTGCTTGTGTAATCTCCCTCAGCAGCATCTTTATTAAAATATTCTGTCACTGCAGTGTGCTCTTGGTGTCTTAAGAAGCAACAGCTTCTGCTGAATGTCAGACTGCTTTGACAAATCCACTCGAGTGCGAGAGCCACGCTGCTGCTTGTGTGCAGCAAAACACAGCTGATGGAAACACCTCAGCAGGACATCAAAATGCTCACAATCAAAGAACAAAGTAATGGAAAATAATGGAGCTCAAAACACTTTTAAACTAAATGCAAATGGAGACTTGATATGCAAAATCGTAATGTTTATATCTGGAGGCAGTTATGGCCTACAGAGTACGTCACTTGAGTATAAAGACTAAGTTCAAGATAATGATATCAATACTACAGACAAACAATGAGACATAAAAGAAATGCAATGTAAATGGATTTAAATGACCCAAAACATAGAACTTTAAAGCTCAAGGTTCTGAATGAAAAAGCATTTTCAGGTTCCTACCCGAAATTCTGTAGATTCATTTACTCAAAAAGTGTTTGAAATACTGAAATGGTGCCGGCAGCCATACCACCCTGAAAACAAAACAACTTTCAGTCTGTCAATCACCTGGCTGCAGAGTCTGCAGCCGTATTAAAAAAAACTCCTCAATTTTGACAGATATGAAAAGAATTTGGGCCGTGAAGGGAAGGTTACTGTTTAAATGTCTTTGCCATATTTCTTCCAAGAATCAACTAAAAAAACCATACTAACTCAGTGCAGCCTTGTAAAGTGAGGGTCATTCAGTTAAGTACAGCCTATTAGCTGGAGCTCTTGGTAAGCAGGAATAACAATGACTATCAGAACCGATGCAATGAAGACAAGTTTCACAGTATTCAAGTTTTAAAGGTGATTAACTGACTACAACACTAAGTGCATTTATATCATATCAAGAAAGTTGTGTCAGTCAAGTCTATCTTTAAAATTTCCAACTTCCTTTAAGTACATCCTGATTTATCCACCACATCTCTTTCATTTTTTTTACCACCTAATTGAAAATGTGCCAAAAAAGACATTTTCAGTGAGCTGAGCTTTATTTGCTGAGCTCCCATTCTGACCACCTCTTAAAGGCTTGTGCACTTTTACATTAAAGTAACTCGTCATACACCTGAGAAAACTTAATGTACAGAACAAAATGTCAATGTGATTTTCAATTAAGAAGAATATTATATAATTCAGGGGCAATAGAGTAAAGGAATGTGCAAATACTGTATTTTTATATCGCAAGAACGGCTTCTTCAAACAGGGTACAAAGCCAGAAAATCTGTTTTTAAAGCTACAAGCAAAGCAAGCCTTATTGTTACATCAGGAGGCCAAGGGTGGCTGAAGAAGACATCCTTTGCATATTCCCAGACACTTGTTTCAGGAGGCTAATTAAGAAGTCTGTAAATAGAGCTAATAGTTATTTGGTGGTATGACAAACTGTATTAGTTATCAGCCTGTTTGATGCATTAAATGTATTATTAATACAGTGTGCTTGTGCAAGCAGCTAGGAGGAGAGAGTGAGACATCCTGTTTGCTTGCTCACAGTTTTGCCAAAGAACCAGCCCCCTAAACACTTTATGTTGCTCTCTTAAAGATGTTGTGCTAAATAATTGAATGGTGTTCAGATTTCTGTTTTAGATTAATTTGGTTTATGAATGTTGGAATAAGAGGGCCGGTATTTTGCATAACCTTATTTTTCAGTCAGACTGATATATGAATATAACCTCAGATGGTTTAAAAAAGGTCACAAATATATATATATATGTATGTATACAAATATATAATATATATATAATTATAATTTATAATTTCACTTTTAACTGGGCACTGTAGTGGTTCACACACATAACTCATATTAGAGTACATTGTGTTTTTGGGGAACTATTTTTTTAATTTGAATTAATAAACATTTTGTGTTCTAGTATTTTATTTGTATGTGGATTGTATAGGTGGATTCAGTCAAAAAATTTGACAGTGTCCGGGCTCAGGGTAAGAAGAAACATGTCACCCAGGCAGCACGCAGGAACAAGCTGCATTAGAATTGGACTACACAGGCAATACTTGCTATTTGTTACGTCACAATACAATATAACAAATCTTTCAAGAGACCTTGAGAAGTTTTAACATCCATGTTCAGAAAGAACATGGAAAATGTAAAACTATCTACCTACTTTGTACTGAGATCTCTGACCTTCAAAACTTACTTACTGGCTTATACTGTGTTTTGGAATAAAGGCCAGTCTACCCAGTTTGGCCAATGTTTCTGCAGTCAATACAGGTTTCTGAAAAAGGTCATAAACCACTGAAGCAGTCAGTCTCTATCATTACTCAGCAGAAGCATCTCCCTTGAGCTGCAGTGTGAGATGCCTTAGATAAAGATGTTGGATACCCCCAAAAACACACACAAACACATACACAAATTTTTCCTTCACTCTTTGGGCTATTAGACAGACTTGTATTCTTTTCTTGGTGACTTAACTAATCTTAACCATCACCACTACTTGCCTCACCTTAATCTGAATCTTTAGCTCTCCCCCTACCCTAACATTAACCCACATTTTCACTACAAAACTTAATGAATTATATCATGGGGACTTAACTAAAATGAAGGTGAGTCCCCACGATGTGATTGTGGAACTGCTCTCACAGTGAGTGTTAGACACACACACACACACCGTCCTCATGCCACTACACTCTTTCTTTCCTCCCTCCATGTGAAGCACCCTTTACTCTCGCTCAGCAAGCTCAGCTAAGTGTTGCTTTGAGATTAATACATGGGAGGCCCACTCTGCCAGATGATGTAATAACGGCGATGGTTTGCTGTTGCCTAGATACAGGGAGACGGAGAAACACTGAGCCAGAGATACTGGGAGACAGTAGTGAGACAACCGGAGGTTTTGCTGTTTCTGTCACCGAGACCCTCAGGAGTATTTGACTGTTGCAGACTAGCTGCTGGAGCCAGAAGCCCCCCCCACCTCTCCAAAAAATCTTAATTTTTTAAATTCAATTTCTGAGTCAGCTCTTAACGTGTTTCATCTAAAAGCTGTAAATGACTCCAGACTCAGTCACCATCTAGTCTGGTAAAAAAATTAGATTTTTCTCATTATATCATTCTCATGAATGCACCCTGGAGTGTTGTTGCGAGAACTTGATATGCTTCATCACTGAACATAACATTAGTGCTTTGAGAATTCAAAATTTCCAGCAGCAACAAAACTCTCTCAGCCTTCAAACACCTCCTCTTATGTATTCCCCTCCCTCCTCTTCAGCTCACTTGCACAGACGTCCTACGGCTAGCAAGGGAAACTCCAGTAGCCCACTGAGATGCAGGTCACTATGTTTGTCTCAGTGTTTATGTGTTTGTGTGTGTATGCTCTATGGAGGAAGGTGGTGACTAAGCCTCTGCATCTGTAACGGTGTTGCATTAAGTACATCTCCATTCTGTTTTTAGTCCAACAGAGCTAAATTCAATCCACTGGTTGTGATAGCAATTAATTTTCCAGCAATGAATATTGTGCAACTTCAAACTCGATGAAGGTGGAGTGACAGCCATATTTGTTAGCATAAGGATAGAGTCTTGAAATCTGAGCTGGATGACAACAGAAAAGGGCCTTGTTTTCATCTGCACTTTGGTCTGAACTTGAGTTCTTGCTTCTATTTGGATGCGATAATGAAGTCAAACAGGTTGGAGAGGATAGTGATGTGGGTATTACTGGAAAAATGAGAATAGGTGGCAAACATATGTCTCTGTGATTGATATTATTTAGAGAAGACACTCACTTTACAGGCCTTTACAGTTAGAGAAAAATAATGCAGCTTTTGCTATAGTATGCTATTCTTCCCACATTGTCATGCTATGTGTCTTTCCATCTGATGTTTCAGAGACAAAAAAGTAATGGCAGATTAACTGATAATGAAAGTAACAGTTTCACTCTGAGATACGTCACTTGAGTTTAACCAGCCAGTTTTGTGCTATTGACTGAACTGTCCACATTCAATGCTGTGAAATATCATGCCTTTTGGACACCTTCACCAGAGGAGCATCCTAACACCAACTTATGGAAAACACCTCCACACTGAAAAAATTATTATTTGATCATGGAAACATTTTCATGTAAGATCTTCAAAACAGCAAACAGCAGAATCCCCACACACCCTTTCTGACTAAAGACAGCCATCTTCTCTGTTGGATAAGTAATGATAGGCCATCATTTTGCCACCATCTGCTGCACTGTTGCCAGTGCTCTGCAAGAGACTGGCTGTGACCTTGGGGGGAGGCCGGCCTGTCTGCATGACATGGACACTTGCTGCCAGCTGTCCATTAGTTCTGGAGAAACACTGCGTGATGAGTCAGTGATGCTTTGCCTATGCTGCATCTACTGTAGATTTGGCTGCTAGATTGGCTATCATGGTGCATTTTTGTTGCTAGAAAAGCATTTCGAGTGGTTTCTGCCTCATTAGGGGATGTGCAGCCCAGAGAACAAGAGATGGAGCAGATTAGCTGTGATGTTGAAAAGACATGGTTGGTGGCTCAGTCCTCTGAGCCTCCAGCAGGCCATTAAATTTTAGCCATTTTTACTGTGATGGCAGTAAAATCTGACATTTTCAACACTGTCATGTAAGGATGAGCTGTGCTGGTTTCCAAACTAAAAGTAGAACCTGTCACACTTTCCTCACACACCAAAGACAAAATCCTTCATTGCGACTGCCAACTTAGCCAAAGAAGGTACGCAGTCGATAGGTAGTGCAAGACATCTCATTTCACATTTAAAATCATAAAGGTCCTGCAAGCATGGCTCATAAAATGACATAAAAGACTGCACTAAATGATTGACTGTTTCACTATATAGCCAACTGGTCATCAGCCATGACACACTGGAGTTGTAATCAAGTCTTTAATTTTATTCAAAGATGGACAGTTTGTGGGAACATTAGCTAATCTAGCGTCTTCGATCAGACCAGTGGGAGTTGCGACTGCGTTGGCAGAACATTACTCGTCCTGGACCAGTCTCTGCAAAACTCTCTCTCTGTGATCCAGCTCCTATGCTCTTTAGCTACAGTGTCCTGTGTGTGACACAAACAATAAAATCAAGTCTCATCTGCATAATAGAGGTGAGTAAGGTAGCTAATTACGGCAGAGATCCAACAGAAAAGACCAGTGAAAAGGTAATATATCACAATGCTAAATACAAGAATAATAAAACTGCTTTGGCAGTTGCTTCAGTTTGAATTATGAGCCCTTGTAGCTGTGTTGCAATGTTGATCACTTAGTCATGGTTGAGCAGTTATAAAGCCTGTGTAAAGGGGACAATTAGGAATAAGGGGCCTAGATTTTTGTTTGAAATTCCCTGTTTTATGGTAGAAATGGTGTCATGAGATGGGGTTAAAATAGCATTACAGGGCACATTTTATTTTGTAGAAGCAGAGACACAAGCAGAGTTTCTTTTTTTTTTTTGGCAGTCACGCACACTGCCATATTGATGCTCCAGGCCCACACAAACAGCTACATGTCATCCCTTTTTACTTCTCTCCATTTTCTCCTCACTGCACCGTCCAATAAAGCAAAGAAAAAAAAAGAACAATTGGTGTCACCTTAACAAACAGCTGCATTACATCTACAGTGTTTTGATGAGTAATCCCAGTGTCCATTGCTGCTGTATGTGAGTTTCCACAGTGTCTATTTTTCCCTTCTTGGGGGCTGACAGCTGAGGTCATTGCACTTGTGTTTATCTTGGCTGGTGCTGTCATAGGCTTGTACTCTCAAAAAAAAAATCCTGAAGACAAGGTCTAAAGAGTAACTTACAGCAAGAGAAAAATGACACACACTCTGCTTGGTTGTCCTTTGAGGTAAGGGCAATCAAATCCCAAACTTTTAAATCCAAGATGCTGTTTGATGTTGAGTAAAAAAAAAAAAGTAAGGCTTAGTTCTTCTGACAAATCCTAATAACGGGATGTAGAGCAGGCACGAAATGTGGGTGTCAAAAGTTGAAGGCAGTTGTAAGAATGAATGAAGATACGATGTACGGTGAGGTGTGTTTGATCATAAATGCCTGTGTCACCCTTTATGGCAGATTTAGCATGTTCTCATGGCTCATTAATGTAGCAGACGGCTCAGTGAACACTGCAGCAGCATGTGGTTTAATTATCAGGAGGGACAGGATAATCTGTCAAGATGACTGATGTGGACATGTGCTCCTCTTGCTGGATATTTGCTTGTTTTTGGTGTTTGCAAGCTGTAAAACGCAGTCAGCGTATTTCTGTAATATGCTTTGAGTTGTGTCTATCTCTTTATCTCTTTCAGGCTCTTAATTTATGGGTGCTTTGTTCACCTCTTAGGATAACTGCTAATTTGTAAGTGGGTCCTTCCTTGCAAACTATCTCCCACTAACATATCCGGTGTTGCCTGGCAACTACTTAGCATTTTTGTGAAGGATACCCTCATACCCGTATTTTTTTTAAAAAGAGCCACGGTGAAGGCTAAGTTGCTTGAACTCCTACTGTGGGTGTTTGAATACTGAATACATAATGTTTCTCACCAAACACCAGAAGAAGCAGTGCAGTCCTGTTTTCGAGCCAACATCCCTGCCCCGGAGTTTCCAAGAAGGCTTCAAACTTTTTTCTCTTCAGCTGCAAAGAAAAAGCAGAAAACAGCAAGAGATTACACACAGTTAGTTTAAGTTAAACTTTGCTTGAGCTCAATAGGTATAAAGCCTAGAGGGTGGTTTGTACATAGAATGTAAGGTTACATGGAAAAAATGGATGCAGTGTGACTGAAAGGTCATTTGCTGTCTTGGCTTGTATTATTATTTTACAAAAACCTGTCAAACAGTGTTTATGTTTCATCTCTAAAGTTTGCGAAAAAGTGCAAAGGTGCTTTTCTTTCTATGTACTGTAGTTATTACATCCAGACATTGTAGTTGTAATAAGTAACATATATTCTTTAACCTGTTATATTGTTAAGTAACTGAGCAGTGACTTACACTCACCTGCCATTCCTGAAAGCCAAACTCCCTGAAATAGCTTGAAAATTCTATTTTAAATTAATCTAATGTAAATCAATCTAACAGAGAGTTTACTTTAGGATGTAGCCTGACTGATACCAATTTTTTGAGGCTGATTTTGATGCTAATATTTGCTCGTTTTCCTGAAATTCCTTTTTCGCGGACTGTGACCGAGACATGTAGAGGGACATAATACAGTTGAAACAGTGCTCTGTAAAACAAACTATGGTCAAAACACTCCCTCCGATTTAATTTCCCCAATTTTTTTTTATTTTTCAGCTAACATATATGCCAATGTTTAAACATTTGCAAGAAGCTAATATCAGCTAGTATATTTCTGGGGGCTTTTTTCTGGGAATTTTATGTCACCTTTGCATATATTGCAACATAAAATAGAACTGAATTAAACAAAGTTGGTTCAACAATTTACAAATTAATGATCTTCTTATGCAAAGTAGCATAGTATGTCCCTTTTACTCATTTTATCTGTAATTGTATGGAAGTAACAAGAAATTCTGAACTCATCGCAGAAAACAATCTTTAGGATTCAAAGTTCCATCATGTTTAACTGAATTACTGTTTGTTTATATTGTGTCACCATCCTGGGGCCCACTGACGCACAGTCACTGCTAACGTTTTGTGTGACCAAAATAAGAACACCTACAGTACCTTCACTGTTGGTAACATATGGCTGCCATATTGATAACTTCATTATTTGTCGTGAGGAAAATTTGCAAGAAGTAGCCATCACAGCCAAATGGCATGGTAATGGATTCAGAACAGCAGCTGATCTGCCTGTAACTGTAATTATCTCCACATCCTGCCTTTAATTTCATTAGCAGCCTGCCTTCATTGTGCGCTAACTGTGAGACAGCCAAATGAGAACAAATTAATAAGAATCTGGATCCGTCCCAACTCTCTTGGAGAGAAACGTCAAGCTTATTGTGGAAAAGCACAACAACTAAAATACTGAAAAGTGTGTTGTGTGGCTTTTCTCTGGAGGAGAATAGTGAAAGACAAGTTATGGGAATCCTTTAATCTACAGTTTTTAGTAGAATCACATACTGTACTGCCAGACGCATTGACAGACAATATATATAATGTTAGCAAATATAGCTTGTTTAATTAAATTTTTGTCTTGGCTTTGGAATTCAAAAAACATTTTTATGAATCATCATGTTGGTCTTTGAACGAGCAAAATACCAAAAAAACATGTGTGCGACATCCCACTCAGTTCACAGCCTAATTAAAAGGGCAAGAAAGACAGTAAACTTGGACTAAATTCAAGATGTGAAAGAATATCCTTCTTTTTTGTAGCAAATTATCTAGCAGTCTGTAAAATACACCATTTGTAGGGGTATTGTCTATCTAATGATGCAATTGCAGAGGAGTCATTGACATTCTTTTAAACTTGAACCAAGAGACCTGGGTGTTCAAATTCAGAGAACTAATTTGTTTCAATTATGACCTAGTTAATGGTTTTTTGTTTAAGAAATGGCAGAATATTAAAGGAACTTCTCCCTTTTTTCTTCATTGTCTAGACTTTTTGGCTCTTTATTATGATTTTCTTTTATTTCTCACTGCTCTTTCTTTTTTACATTTAGTTTCTTGTGAGGGTACTGCAGGTACTCTGTAGCATTAATCTGACATTTTTCAGCCATCTTGTGCCTCTCCACATTCCGTTTTATTTTCAGAGTTCTTTGTTCCAAATGGGTTGGAGCAAATCCATTTGAATGAGGGGACAAGACGGGAGGACAAGAGAGAAGTCACTTAGGGATACTTGTCTGTAAATGAGTGAGTGTGCATGCTGTCTTAAAGTCAGAGAGTGGAGATCTACTGAATTAAATGAGGGCTTTGCAGCCCTATTATTTATGCACATGGTGTCCAGCATCCTTGAGTAATTCTGATAAATCACTTTCCCTGCGGTAAAATCAATATGGATGGCAAACACAACACTTCAGCCTCAAACAAACCCTGATAATGCCCCAGATATGGAAGCTGTGTTTTCCCTCTCAAAGCCTGATATGCACAGTATCAATAATGCATAAGGAAGTTACAGGTTGTTTGTTTATTTCTGTAATTAAGTTAGTTCTAACCTCACACTATGGCATCAATTAATCATGAGGAATTCTACCTGACTTCGGTCAGGAGGTGAGACTGGAGGAGCACGGTATAAACACAGGATTTAAATCTATTTTCAACTGTAACTCAACAAGAAAGCTCCATCTCACCTGAGATGCAGTATAAAGCTGGGGTAGGTAGGTTGTTTTAGAAGCATGTTTTGTTATACTTGTCAGTATTTTTAACTTTTTGATAGCCATTAATAAATCAAATGCGCTGACAGAAGAAAAATCTGGTTTCTGTTGCGTCACAGGCCTTTAACAAGTCCATCAAATCATATTATTTGGGTCCCTTAAAATAATCAAATGGCCTACCTGGCCTTCTACATATCTGCCTAACCCTCACTGTGCCTGACTCAAATGTTCATAAAACATCTCTCAAGCCTGCAGTGTAAACCAAAAGTGGGACAGCAACGGTGCAGATGGATCAGAACTGAAGAATGAGCAGTGGGACTTGGCAGTGTCAGATATACTGCGTCTCTAATGTGTCTTTGGCAGTCACCTGGCTTAATAATTACACAGCTACAGGCTTGACCTTTAAGTGGACATTTTTCATTTTGCTTCACATGCTTTTTGTTATTTGTTTCATTGATATAAAATAGTTCCAATAAAAATAGCAAATTATCCTTAGGCACCTGGACAACAGGAAAAAAACGCATATCCTCTCTTGTGGCACCGGCAGACTGTGCAATAACGACAATCTAACCATTAAATCATGTCACACTGTGGGTCTAATAAGGTCTGTGTCGACTGTATACTATCAGTCTTTGGGATTGTGAGATGGTATCACGATAATTTAACTAAATCAATACAACAGACGTAGAAACTAAAGATGAAACCAAAGACATCATCTAGCGACTCTTCAGTTTTTAAAAATGTAGAAAAACAATATAAATTTTGGCCAGAGCGCTAAGGCTCTGGTTGTGGCTCAGAGACAAGAGCTACCGTAATTTCTGGACTATAAGCCACTACTTTTTTCACACGCTTTGAACCCTGAGGCTTATACAATGATGCGGCTAATTTATGGCTTTTTACAGGCTAAAGAGCTTCATGTCACCAATACACTCAGCCTCGTCACATCAGACCAATGAAATTACCGAACAGG
>JAQMCX010000023.1:16738879-16841205 GCA_029814765.1 Acanthurus leucopareius
ACACTAAATTCTTCAGATCAGTCATTTTGCGCTTCATGCACATGCCCTCATCATGGATAGCGAAGATAGCGATCAATAGCTTTTCTGGTAGACTACTGTATTTTTTATTTTTTTAACCAGCCGTGTTACAGTGTACAGTACAGTACTGTTCGGAAAAATACTTTTATTTAATTAAAATTTAACAAAAAATCTTTCTGTGTTATATTTTTCTGTGTAAATATCCCATGTTACTACGTGAACATCTGCCCTTTAGCAGGTGCGGCTTATATTCGAGTGCGCTCAATAGTCCGGAAATTACGGTACATGGATTACTAAAGTATTTACAAGTGTATTCTATGTCAGTCCATGTTGTATTGGTTGGTTTGTAAACTTTATGCTGTAGCAACTGTCACAATTTGGGACTTTGATGCTATATGTCTCAACTTAGATTACTTGGTTGTTGGCAAACTTAATCAGCTTAATCTAAGACCACTGTTTCTTAATGATGACCAAAACTTTTACCATGTTCAGCTCATAATTGCTTATAAGACTGAGCAAAATCACACGGTATAAAAAGCCTTTTAGTAGAACCGTCTTTACTCTCCTCTCCATCAAAAAACTGTCAGGACCCTGGGGTGGAGAGCTTAATTTATATTCAGGGTGCTTATTTGATATGCAACATGTCAGGAGCCACGCCTTGTGTGTACTGAGATTTGTGTGCTTTTCTCCATGCACCTTGATTAATGAAAGTTATGCATAAATTTGCACATTTACATGTTAATACAAAATGTTTCCTGCTCCAAACATTTAGGATGGTTGTAAGGAGTTAACGCAGGCAGTAAAAATCTGTGTTATATGACAATGAGTATGATTACAGAAATACTGGGAAATGTATGCATGAATTAGAAATCCTATTTGCATAAGTACTACAGTGCTTTCTGTTATTGAAGAGCACAGTGCAGAATAGTAGGATATCAAATGGTCAAATATTCAGAGTATATACCACATTCAGTAGTAGCTAATAAAACTCTGTCACACAGATTGTGTTTCTCCTTAAGGATCTGCACTTGTTGACTCCACTGTACCACAGTGGCGAAGCTGTTACACAGGGAATTCCTCAACATCTCAGCATCACACTATGCAGCATCACATTGTCATCACTTATATGCGATATGAGAAGGTTCAAATCCCTGTAGCTTCAAAAATCAACCCCCACTCAAGAACAAAATCTTGTTTTTTTTTCAACAGTCTCTTGCGTCAGAGCCTTGAGAAGTTGGCATGGACCAAAAAAAGGAAAAAAGGATACTGTGATCAAAGGAGGTGACAGTGAAAACCCCTCCTAGAGTTTTCTTTGCATTTGTCACATCTGTCACCTTTATTTTAGACACAACAGGGAATACCTTCAAGACGAATAGACGAAGTAAAAAAATAATCTACAAGCCTTTTCTGTAAGCTTACTGGAGAGAGAATGCAAAGAAAAAAAACAACAATTGATGTTGTGCTGCCTTTACATTTTTGTTTGTTCTGCACCATTTTACCATGTCTCTGGTAAGAACACATACAGTTAAAAAGAAAATGAGAATTCACATAAGGTCCACTCTTGGCCTTTTATAATATGTGACTCTGCTGAATTGAAGAAAAAGACTATCTTCTTATATATGTAGAGGTACCTGAACCTAACAAGCAGAGGAGCTCAAGACCTCCCTCCTGATAGGGTCCCTGGAAATTTGAGTTAAACCTAGCAGACAGGGAAAATTAGCAAAATCCTTACATGGGTACTTATCAGCACTCTGAGGTCCTACATAAGCTCAGTAGCCTTGTACAGGGAAATTTTTAAATAAGTCTCATGTTACTCTATGCAACTAATGCTCTATTCGCACAGGGCCAATACAAACTGGCCCCTGAGAGATCTGTGATCGAAAAGTGCATAGATTATTGGTATTTAAATCTCGAGTCATTCATATTTGAAAAGGCACTCGGTCACATTCTTTGTATGAGCAGCTTTTATATGCATTTGGCATACAATTTCTGGTTCCTCTTAGAATGTGAAATGGAGGCAGTGCTATTTTTTATTTTTGAGTGCATTTTCAAGTACAAGCTAATTTGTAGTTTGATCAACCGAAGAGTGACCAATTGTGTAATGTTGACCTCTCCAGAGCATCTGTGATTTTTACTAATTTTGTTATTAGATGTAAATGTCTTCAGGGTTGCACAAAGTAAATTATCTACCATTTAATCCTGAGAAAAGCAGTGAATTCACACATTCGCTGTAACCATGAAGCAAGAACAGTGACTTTAAATTCAGGGTTCAAAAAGACATTACAAAAATAAATAGAAGGATTTTTTGTTTTTTTATTTTTTATTTTCAGGGACTTAAGTCAAAACAAACAATTGATTTTCAAAACTGAAATATGTTTTATTTAATATATAATGCGATCAATGTTTGTCTCTTTCATCATGTACATAATTAGTCTTCTAATTTGAACTTTTTAGTTAAGCACCGTTCGAGGCTAAATACTACATACAGATGTTTGCAATATGTATTCTTATTGTGACAGCTCATAAACCCCTCAAGGCTTATGTCTAATGAAGATAAATATCATCTGACAAACATTGCTCAGGGCTTAAAAACCAACAAAGTGTGCTTCCTAAGCTCTCGTCGTGTCATCTCATCACACAGAAGAGCACACTCCCTCACAGTCACACTATTTTAATCACTATCATTGTACAGTGATCGTAAGTGTTTGTAAAACGTAGATCTTGTTTTTGTAATTTAATTGTAGGGTAATGGTAAATCAGCCTAGTGAGCCCGTCTCCCTGTAAAAGCTAGCTCTACTGATAACAATTAGCGGCACAACAATGTGCATGAACAGACAACATTAAACAAAAAAAAATCATGATGCCAGCACTAGTTGAGGGACAATTCCAAAATTCAGTTCAGAATATTGTTTGTACATTGAATAGGGCTAATGCAATCATTTGGATTATTTTTCTTACTTCAGTGTCAACCACAAGAAAGGCGTTTTTGTAAAAAGCTGTATGGTAAATACTCTATAGTTACAGTATGACTCATTTACCAAAGCCTTTGACATGTGGGTGGTAGATGTTAACATGAGCCTTAACAAAGACTCAGAGTTGTTAAAAGCTCTAAGATCTTTCAAGAGGAACAGACAATGCTGGAGATTTAAAGGCAAGACACTGACATTCATGCAGGTGCTGCTGTAGTCAAGGGAACAAAGTACAGGGGGGTTTCCAGTATTTATAGTGTACTTTTCTCTTGCCACTGGCAGGTTAAGACTTAAGCTATGAAAAAAGACATTATCATTTACATAACCAGAGAGAAGGGCACTGGGGTTTGCAACTTGTAATCATAATTAAAGTTCTTCTAAACCCTCAATAACCCTCATTAATAACTAAATAGGATGTAATTAATCTGCTGAAATTTTCTAGAAGTATTGTAAGGTTTGAGGAGACATGAGACTGTGCTGAGAAACTTGAGGCAGGACTTGAAAGATTTTATGACTCAGGTAAAAGATATGATTTTCCTTTTCTTTAGGATTGGAGTTGGAGAGGTCTCACCTACAGATTGGTTTGCTAGCTGTGTTTCACAATTGCTAATGACTGGCTGGTATAACACAATACTGCTTAAAGGCTCTTTCAGAAGTAATTTATCAGTTCAAAAAGTGGAATTAGCAATGACAGTGACTGTACTGGATGTACCGAGAAAGAAAACAAAATTGAAACTTTGTCCTTCTAAACAAAAACAAAAGGAAAATATTTTCCTAATTCCTCAGCGTAATAGATGGACATGAACTTGGTTACCTTTTTGAAGTGTTCTCTAGACTGCTGTCTGTATTTTTTATTTAGATCCAAGGTCAGTTCAATCAATGCATGACCTCTGCCTCATGCACAAAATGCATATATAAAACTGAGTCTGTCTTAAAGATGACAAAGTCAATCAATAAATGAGATCTTCTGCAGACAGGATGAGCTCAACAATGCCTGAGACGGCAAGAACTGACAAGAGAAGAGATAACTGATGGGGCATAAGGCGTAAATGTTATGTTATCCTAAGCTTTACCAGGAAGTGTATTGTAAAATAAGAATAACTAAAAAAGAAGTTTAACTGTTCAGCTGTTTGACTGAGATCTATGTATGTAATACAATGAATTAACAAATCATTGAATGGAAATGTGAATAATTAACTAAGTAACTAATTAATTTAATAGTTTAATTGTTAGCATTTAATTTTTTTTTTAAATTTTTTTTTTACCATTCTAGTTCTCTTAACAAAACAACTTTGCATAAGATATTTGGTTGCCACAGCAACAAGCCTTTACCTCAATTTCTGGTGGGTGTTAGACAAATGACATGACCTGGCCAGGGCATCCTGCTGCCACCTTAACTGACTTGACTGTTCTTTATTCTGAATAAATTACATTATTAAGAGCAAAGTGTTTTAAATAAATTAAGCTTGATTGCTGGTGTAAGAGGACTCATTATACAGTACACTTTTATCTTTTATTTATGATATTTGTACACGCAAAAGAAGAGTCTTTTCCCCATGTGTGCTTGCCTAAGTTGTGAGAATATTGTAGATGTTGATGCTAACCTTACAATCCTGTAAACAGGCTTTACTTTTAGGAATTGATTTTGAATCGATTTTTGTCAGTCGCTTCTATCTCTTGTTTTCCCCAACAAGCATTACTGGATGGTGTAATCCTGCTGTTGCTGCCAAGTTGTACCCTCTTTATTACATCTTATTGTTGTGACAGTTTTTCTCTACCTCTGCTTGAACATGAAGGATCTTTTAATCTTTCTTCAGTACAGCCATCAGGAGAAATGCCTGTCCTTTATATTTTATTTGATGTGCTTCGCATTTGGCTAGTCGTCATTAAAGCTCAACTTTTCGACTGTTTGCAATCTGGTGCAAGATGCACAGGTATTTTTTTTTTTTTTTGGGTGGGGTAGGGTGTTGTTGTTACCCACCCCATCCTACATCCTTTCTTTGGCTCTCTCTTCTTCACTCTCACTGCTGCAGCAGGCTCAAGACAGATGGAGCGGTACATGACAAAACAGCCTAATTAAGAGAGTGGTGCACTTCTAAATTCCCACATGTGGAAACCCTCTCCCGAACAGTGACAGAACGTGTTTGTAACATGAAAGGCAGAAAAACATTTTTCAATTTGCATCATCCATGTTTGTCCTTAAAGTGCTTTGGCTTTTACTACGACCTGGAAACCTTGCAGAAGAGCATGTAACAAACAGGCCATTAAAGCATGCTGTTTCCATGGCACATCACCTGCACTCAATGCTGAATGACAACATGAAAATAAACGAAAAATAATGAGCTACAGGACTGAATACATTTAGAGCTGAAGATGATTCATACATGCATCAGAAAATGGCAAACTGTTAGACTGGCACAGCAAGAGAGGTTGCAGTCTTAGCCTGACACTGGAGTCCCTGCTGATTCTGCTTATTTGTGGGTAACTTGAAAGAAAATACAGCTTCTTGTACTTTGAGTAATAGATTAAACAAATGCTTATTTTGAATTCACAAGATATAATATACACTTTTGCCAGTGAAATAAGGTACAAGTTTAGATCTGAAAATGTTGGTCGATAAATTCACAAATCAGGAGAAAATTACGTGCAACTATTTTAAGGTTTCTGCTTTTCCCTGTGCTGCATTACAGTAAATTGGATACCTCTCTGTGAATTTGGCTTTTCTGTCATTAGCCAAAATATGTGTCAGAGTAATTATTAATTAAAACAGTAATTAGTGGCTGCCCCACATAAGTGTGCAATAAAATAATGTAGAGTTTAAATTTATTTTAACTACTTTGTATGGCTACTTGTTACCCTTGTTTTATAAGCTTGATCCATCTGGGACTGTTCTGCAGTGGCTATTTTTTATCACCCTAGTGAGCATTTTGTTTAATTTTAATGCTGATGCCAAAAGTCAGGCAGCTAAAAAGCTTTAAATAAGTATCTGTTTTCCTTGTAGTGATATGTACACAGACGAGCTGTAAACAATGCGGAGGACAATTGAATCCCAATAACCTGATACAACCTTGTGTGTATGTTTCAGTGTTGGCTGTCCCCAGTTAGAAAAATGTATAATTCTAGTGCAGCCTACACATACAGTAGTATCTGTATTACTCTCACAACACATATGCAGCAGTTATTCAGCTGGAGGCACAGTGGATAGTTGCTGTTAACAGGTTATAGTTGTCATGCTTGACTTTAACAATGTTTAGTGTCTGACCAAAGGTAGTAAACATGCAGTGAGAACAAGAGGTTGAAAGAAACACATCCGTATGTTCAAAAACTGAACTACAATTAATAGTGTGGAGACACTTAACCAGAGCCCAGAGTCCAATAATTGTTTAAACAATCATTTTCTAGATCATGCCATGTTAAATATTAGTACCAGGAGGAAAGACTTCTACTCCTTCTACTATGCCTAAAAAGGAAACAGTATCCTTATGACTGCTGCTGGAAAGTTAGTCCTAATAGATCGGCTCTTGTAAACAGCTTCTATTTTACCTACCCACTGGCTGATCCTGCCTACATTAGTTACTCTTTAACCTTGAATAAAGCAGTACTCTCGATGTGGTTGTAGATTTCAAAACAATATGTTGGAAGTACACAATTTGTAGGCAGAGGCTTATACATCCTTTTTCACCAAAGAAGAAATGTATTCGGGTGTCTCATTAGTTAAACTTACAAAGGCTGTAAAAAACTGAGACTTCTACAGCATGCATATTTTACATGTGAACAGTTTTGATGGAGATTTATCAACATTTGCTGCAAGACTTAAATGAGGAGAGGCAAGATGCCAAACCTGAGCCTACACCTGGGTTCAAGCTGTTGTTGTTGTTTTTTGCCCTATTTTGTTTGAGTATCATAATCAGAGATTTATGTTGGTATATTGATTAAAATGATAGAAAGGTTAGTACTTATACTTGATGAATAGGAGAAGATTTAATTTCTGGTTAACTAACAGGGTTATCTTGATGTGCTATACATGGTTTGTTTAAAATGGGACTCAAAGGGCGGCATTTTCATAAGCTCTGTAAGGGTTGCTGTGGACCGAAGTTAACCATTTAGCTTTTCTTCAGACTTTTCTGGTTAACATCAGTTTAACTCACACGTCACACATACAATATACAGACCCATACAGGCATTCAGGGATACACGATAACCCTGAGTAAATCATATGTTACAGCTCTAAGACCCTTTCTTTTGTGTTACGTCAATGTCGTGTGGGAGTATTTACGGCTGCTGCACAGTGAGCAGTGATGGACTATAAGCTCCCTATTTGGCGTTTTCTTCCACCGAAGGGCGTAGAGTAGAGACTGAGGCTGTGTCCAGGGCGTGTGGTATCACTACAACATCAGCCAGTGTCTGCCTGCCGAAGAGAGAGCAGCAGCAGTGGGAGGGAGTGGGCGGATAAATCAAAAGGTGAAATGCAGCCTCTGCTGCAAAGCTACATCCAGCCGAATATGATTTTGTCTCTGTTGCAAGGTCTTACACTTTTCCACTTATGATATGGGTTCCTGTGTGTATGAGCAAAAACATGTTCCTATAAAAGAAAAATTTCTCTTTCCTGCTGTACCTGTAGAACTGCTACAGTTATAATACATACATAAACAGTTTTGCTTATTTGATTGTAGTAGATACTAATTTTGGTTACAATTTTCTTCATAACAATATGAATCATATTGCTAGGTCAAAACAAAGTTTACACTTTATCATTAGAAAAGATTCCCTTACAACAATAACTATAAACTAGTTAGTGAAGGCTGGGTTATGCTTTTTTTAACCACAGTCTGTATAACATCTGAAAGGGAACGTTAATAGCTGATTTGAACAGTAACACTGACAGATGGTGCAAACACCTTTTTTTTCATTTCTAATTTTCAGAAAAAAGGAAAGCCAAACAACTGAAAAAAATTCCTGAAACATGTAAAAAAATGTATGTTTGTTGTGATAGTATATTAATAAAGGGGAGAATTCAACAAGGTGCTATGTAAACAGGCTAAAATATTATGTACACTGAAAGGATGAAAAATGGTGAGAGACTAAAACATATCTGCATAGAGCAATGAGAAGACTTTAACTTTATACATTAAGAATAAATGCAATTTTTCCATTGTCTTTCGTATTTTGTTGATTACCATTTCAAGGTTTGACTGATCCTGATTTAATTAAGTCACATTGTTGCGCTTTAATCTTTTGCAATGGTTTATTAAAACAATACAAGAGAATTAGCTCCATCAGTTTTTTTTCAAGAACTAACCCCTAACAATGGCATAACATCAGTGGATAAAAATGTTTGTTATTTTGTATTTTCTCATTCTGATTTCCTGAAAAATTTGCAACAACTGGATGGTCATTTGTTTATAGTGAGGGGGGAAACTCAATATTTGTTAAAACTGACACAATGGCACACGTTTTCAGGATCACGAAAAGCGATGAAAGCAGTTGTGCAAGGAACAAAAAAAAGCTTGAGAGAGAAGATAAAAGAATGTTTAGTTTCTCACCTCAACTAATCAAACCAATCAGTGTGTTTAAACAGCACAGTATTAGAGTTTATAGCAGAGAATTCCAGCTAACATTTCCAGGTTTCTCAAAAGCATGATGAGGTATGAACATGCATATTTCCAAAGCCCAGACATAACCAGGATACTCATTTGCAAGTAAAAACACTTTTTATGTCATTCCTGTTACAATCTTCAATCCATTTTTTTACTAGGAAGTTATATCTGTGAAGTCATTGGCATCCTGATCTTTCTGTATGTCACCACTCTCCTAAGAGGCTTTTTAGTTCAGTCCAAAAGACTGTCAGTTTCCTCCCACAGTCTATACACTCTATATGACAGGAGGTAATAATTTCAAGGAGTGATTGTGTCACAACACAGACTACCTGTTCAAACGTGTCTGCATGCTGGCATCTAGATTCCAGTGACCCCGATAAGCAATTAGCAGGCAAATAAAATTACTGCATACTATTTTTTGCCTACAAAAGAAAAGGTTGCTGATTGCTTTGACATCTTTTGGCAGGCTGTTCTAGCTGCAGGCACCTCAGGTATACAGGAATATTTTCTTAATTGGTTTATTTTTGGAAACATGAATCCCAAACCACAGGCAAAGAAACATGCATGTAAACAACTTAACTCCAATAAGAATTTAAATGGACTGTGGCCAATTGCAGTGTTACTCTGTGAGCTACTCATTGTAAAGGTGGCTAACTATTTAAATTCTATACTGCATCTGTGTTACATTTCTCCATTGTTGTAAATTCTTATGACTCAATTAAGGTGATTGGCTAATTACATTTAAACCCCATAGACATTTCCATTTTGAGGTTGGTTTACCACCAGATTAGTTTTTGTCTGATTAAGTCATTAATGTTAATACTTGCAGTTGAAATATATTAAACTCATCTGAAACAGTTTTAGTTATTTACTTAATACCTATTTAACACTAAATTGATTTGCATGGGTCTACTATCAAAGACGGTAAGAGACTGAAGTTTACCATCTGTCTACAGCTTACCATCTCTTCTCATTATAGTCATATCAGCTCCATACTTGTTGTAGACCTCCAGTATCATTGTAAAGCCTATGACAGTTTGAATGTGAATTATCTGACAACTGTAACTGCCTGATCTGATCTGATTTGTTTCCGATCTGCTGGTGGCTATTCTCACCAAACATCTAAAATCATTCTTTAATTTAGAGGTCAGGCCTAGGGAAAGAGCCCGATGAGAAATAACGATTGATGAGAACGGATGTTTTTGCTCAACTGTGATCGATAAATTAAATCAAGGGATGTTATTTTTTAACAGTGTGATTCATGCTGTAAAGTTTGGCTGCCTGTTGCTCTGTTCTTCCCTGTGGCATTAGCTAGCTGTGCATTGGTGTGGAGGAGGAAGGCCTCATTTATTCCAAGTTATGCAACCATCTTGGGAAATGCTGGCCAGGCGCTGACTGTAGCATAGCGGCAGAGCTTTAACTTAGCAACCAGCAGCTCACTGGTTTCCCAGAGAGCAGAGCAAGCAGAAAGGCTTTCCCCTTTTTTTCTCTTCCGCACTAGCCCTAATCTCTCCCCCTTTAGTGTGTGGCATCTTTGTCAGGAAGAAGAAAAATGGGTTTTCCAGGCAGCATCACTTGCTGACAGAAGCACATTCTAGGTAAAGGAAACGGCCTGTTGATCATGCACCACAATTGCTGTTGCATAATCTGTGATACAGGAAAGCCCATCAATGTTTCATGGACTTGCAATGTGAGCTCTTTAAGAGCCGTCAGGGAGTATTTGCATTCATAGAATATAAAAATAACTATCATTCATGACAACTAGAGGCATTTGTATTCAGCCTGTCAGCTGCAGCATAAATTGTCACCTTCATAAAAAAAGGTTTTCTAAAATCTTTCATTTTTCCCTGCAGTTTATCAACTCACACAGTTTGATTCACAATTCCACCATGGCTTCATGTAATCTTCTCAACAGTAACTGTAATCTTCTAAAATGTCTCTCCACCCTAAAATGGAAACAAGCTTGCTTGCTTTTTCTCAAAAGCCTTTCAGGAGCTTAATTCTCTCCTTTCTAAAGTCCATCAATCTTTCCCACTCCAAACGTCCTCTTTTTTTTCCCTCCTTCGCTTCTAGTTTAAGCTCTCCTCTCATCAGTTTATATTGTCAGTGGATGAACATGTGTTCATAGATGTTAAAATGTGCATGATTAGCTTTTTCACCCTATATTTATCCAAAACAACTGCTCTTTTACAGCGATGTCCAGCTTTTCATTCATACGCTCACACCAGACTTTGGCCTACAGTATTTTTCATCAAACTATTCATACCTTAAAGTTTATTCATGCACGCAGCATTTAGCAATTCAGAATAGCAGAGACAATTCTTACGTTAATTCAGGCAAAATTGAAAAAAAAAAAATTAAATATGTGTCTGTCAAAAATAATGCACAATTGTGGGATTATGTTCATAACTGACCACATGATTTGATCTCTTGGAGCTATAATAATCCAAATTCTACTAAAATCTTTTTTTTTTGGTTCATTAAAGTCAGGTACATTTGTCATTGTCACATTTGTGGCTTATTTCTTTAAATTAACATCGTTGGTACATTGGTGATAAAACAAGGACGATCAAAGGCAATTTTAGCCCTTTTACCAAAGACTGTAATTACAGCAAGTTTATAGCTGATCCCTACGAAAATGTGGTTTCACTGCAGCATCACAACTCTTAAGACATTGCATCTGGTAATTTATATTTATTTTGAATTTATTCCTTTGTCACATAGTATAGAGTGATGAGAAACACAATCTGCAGGTCTGCCAGTGTTCTTAGGAGTTGTACATGACATTCATCCCTCACAAGAGGTTGAAGAAGGTTGAAGAATGTATTCTCAGTGAGAAAGCTCAGTTAAATTAGCAATGTCCTAAAAATAGAAATTTTGCTTCTCACTGCATTAAAACAACAGGACAAACACTGCCAATAAAATCAAAAACATGATCATACTGATCTTATTAAAAGTACAGATTATGCCAAGTAGGGCACAAGTGCAGATCTGTCCAGTCCAGGGGGCTTCATGGAGTTTAGCTGACGACCAGGCGTCAGCACTCTCCTGCTGACTGAAACTGGTACTATTATAGATTTAGAAGAAAGAGTAGCCTGGCAACATGGAAATCTGCTCGAATAAGCACTTGAAACACTCCATGGTTCACCCCAGGTGGATGAGCTGGAGGCTAAAGGTGCTCCATAGTTGCATCAGCTCATCGTAAGGAGAGTGGGTGGTAATGTCCAAGATAGAGCTGAGGATTTCATCCTCTTCTCTGCTACTGCCTGCAGGGTATCCAGACTTAGCCCTATGACACAGCTTTTCCTTTTTTTTCCTATTTGTTGCGCCTGCCGGCATTCCCTCCCTTCATGTCACCTCCCCCACACATAAAGAACAGTGCACTGGCCACTATGTATTAGTAGAACTTGCCAAGTAGTCTGCTGAAAATGGTGGCACATGGCACAAGTCTCTTTAGGCAGAGAGACGAAATGTGTTGGAGTTGTCATACTAGACCGAGTCGTTATTTTACACACCACCTTCGCATCCTTACTAGGGATTGTGGCCAGTGTCACTGGCCTGCTCTGCCAGGGGAATCTGTTACAGGCTACTTTGTTTTGCTAACATTCAGTAGGGATGTTGCAAGTCAGAGTGAAATCATCAATCAATATGTCAAGTCAAAGCACCAACGAAGGTCTAGAAATGTTGCTCCAAATTTTCTAAGAGCTAATAGCACAGTATATGGCTCTTTTGTCTGTTTTGTGCTTTCAGTAAGAATTTTTTGAAGGTGCTTTGGATGAACTGACCTTTCACAACATTAAGTTTTTTCTGTGTGTTCATAATTTTAAGAATGCTAAAACCCAAGGACAAACACAACATATAAATTAAGCTGACACATACAACCAATCTCCCATTTATATTTTTCATGATTTATTTAAACAGAAGCCCTTATGATTTTGGTTTTTTTTGATGTTTTCAAAATTGTGATTGTAAAGCAAAACCTTTTACTACAGTACCAAACACATGCGACACTAAAGATAAATAAGAAAATTAAAATTTATCATAGTAATCCAGGAGTTGCTGCAAGTGTATGCAGACCTACGCAGGGGCAATAGTAGAAACTATGATTACACTACAGCCATATGATTTATAAACTGAAAAACATTTCTTAATTGTTCATTTTCCTTCATCTCTCTTTCTCAGGAAAATGATTTATTTAAAATTGACTCTACTTGAGATGAATTGGTTGATAGCAAAAGAGACCAATCTGGGTTTAAAGATTAGTCTCTAAACAGCTGATTATGGGGTAATCAAACAACCTCAAGAGAGTGTTTGTAATCAGAATTCTGGAGTAATTGTGGAGAGAACATGCAGATGAGCCTGAAAGTGATACAGACAAAACTCTGTGGGAGCAAACAGATGTTTTGTGTCTTCTGAATGCGTGGTTGGGTCTCCATAATATTTATGTTGCTGTGTAGTAATACATGATATTTGAATTTGTTCAATTATGACTGGCTTATACAGGGGACTGACACTATAAACTATAGCATCTATATGATGAAGTGCAATGAAATACCTTTTAAATGGTAGTCTCAAAACACACAAGACTATTACCTCTAAAAATTTCAAAAATTTGTACATGCTTTGCATAAGGATGATACTGTATTTATTTCATGATTACATTAGATTGTAGATGCTGTTCTTAATTTTGTCATTTTCTTGTTTCTTTGGCAAAAAAAGAAAAGAAAAAGTCATTACTATTGTTAGCATTAATTTGACACATTTAGTTGCCTAAGCAACCAGTCAATGTCAGCTACTTCTATGCAGTGAATTTAAGAGACAGTGAGAGGAGACTTGAGAAGACAACAGAGAGATAAAAAAATCAGATAAAGAGTGAAACACAAGGGTGCTGCTATATTCATTGTACAGTGCCGCCTTACCAACACTGCACAACACAAAATTTACTGTTTGTTACACAGTGTTTTAATATCAGCCAAAACAGTAGAACTTTTACTAACATAAAATCTAAATGAAATTTTAACCTTCTATTGAATTTAAGTGTTTCAATGTCTTTTAAAGCTGCTAAACCAAAATTGAAGCAAGAAAGGACATAAATCAAATGAAAACAATAATTATACCCACTTAGTGGTGTTCAAAGAAAACCACTCGAATAAACCTGTAACACAACAAATTCCATTGATAATGGATTTTAAGGGTTAGTGATTCAAAAGTGTTTACTGCCCAACATTTAAATTCTGAAAGACATTTTATGAGACATATTTAAAGTGACAATAAAATGTGCAGTTAAGTCTGGGTTGGTTGCGCTTGGACTCATTATTCATTTAAACTAAATGATGCAAATTTTGTAACCGTGCACAAAACACAGCAGCCCTTGTGGTGTATCAAGCTTGAGTGTATCGCATTGCATACTATATGTGCATTTATATTTTCTTTTTTGTGAGATACCGGGATCCACCCCAAACAACCTTGAAAATCCTATTACAGTTCCTGGGTTTTCAGCAGCGGCTGCCATGACAACTGTGCAATTTATTTCTGGCTCCTTTGAAATGGTGTGTGAGATAAGAGATCCCAAATGTTATGTAAGACAATGTGTGCAGTGTTCCAGACTGGGGTTTCCTGCTGCACAGAACTTAAAATAATTAATTACAGGGGAATGGTAGACACTAAACATGCCTCGATATTAACTCCTTCTTTACCTAACAGCATTTATCACATCCTGGCAAGACGTAGGCTGTAACCGCTATGCAGAGGGGTAAACATGATGACAGATTTCTTTTTAAAATGTGCTTATTTTTAAACATTTTGTTTAGAAGATCTGTCTGTTTTAGAGGTCTTCTTGAACCTTGACAGACCACAGAAGAATACTCATGATCAAGTTTTGTGCATGCTATCACCACTTTAAGTGTTTGTCAACATGAGTCTTTGGGAAACATTATTTTGCACTTGATTACACAAATCGAACATAATCAAATTTAGGAAAAAACATTATTAATGCACAGTACTTTTTTGCGTGCAATAGTTTTTCTTTAAATTTTTAAACCTCTTATAATGAAAAAGTATTAGTTCATGTTATACAGTATCTGCAGTGCAAATCTTGAAATGAAAGTTTAGGACGGATTGAAGACTTTGTCCTTGTATTGAAAAAGAACAAACCAACAAGTTTACTTATTCACTACTTGTTTCTGAGTTTCAGAGCATAAACAATGAGGTGTTAACCAGATGCAGACACCCATAACTAATTATACTGACTCACAGTGTCACTGAGATACTAATTATAAAACTTCGGTGCTGCATGCAGATACAGACATGTGTCCCCAAAGCTTAAGTGTCTCTGAAACTGGAAGTGTTGTTTTGCTGTTCATATAACACAGATTAAACTGCCCATAGTATTATTTAGAAAAATTTGAGCATTAAACTATGATTCTGCACATTAAAACATACAGTCAGTGTTTATGATTGGAATAAGAGAAGGGGAATTGTCTTGTTAGATGTGTATATAGTATCAATTTTCACTTATTTTCTTTTTCAATTATTTAAAAAATTAGTACAATAAATGTTGCATACAATAAACTCTGAGCTTATGATGTGCATACTCCTTTGGCATTGTATGAAAAACAAGCAGGAGCCTGAGCAGCCTTTACCATTAAGCAAGACTACAGATTGGCAGAAAAAGGGATTAAAGAGGTTATGCTGAACTTTTAATCCCTCATATAGAAGCTACTAAATTCTCTCATCTTCATTTCTCTTTGAAGTAGAAAAAAAAATGGTGGTCTTTGTGATCACTGCGCAGTGATGTGCAAAGCTCTTCTCAAAATAATTAGGCCTACAACTAATAACAACTGGTTCACTACCACAGGGCTTGAGAAATAATACTTTTATCACAGATTTCAGAAGACATACCTAAGTAGGTTGAGAAAATCAGCTCCTGTCTTAGAAGAAAATTGTAGAATACATTTAAAAAAGTAAATTACTTAATGAATTACAGCAAACTGGAGTTTTGCTATTGGAAAGGGTGTTTCTGGGTCTGGGACCTTGCCAGGACAGTTTCCCATGCCTTGTGTTTCGCTGCCATAAAAGTTGTTTTTTAAAACGCACAATTATTTTATAAGTACAGTCTTACATCTCTGACATTGTTAAGATGGGGTTTAAATAGGATTTTAAGGAAATTTCATCCAGTTTCCATCATCAGTGTTACTTTTGAGCCATGTTTCAATCCATAGATGTTACTTCAAAGGGTCATACAGTATTGAGCTATAGCCATTGTTAGGAACTGACTCACCATCAATCTACCAATATGCTAATATCAACAACATAAATCATTCATGCTCATCAGTGTCTCACTGAAAATATCTACAGTAGATACCTGTTGTCTTTCTCTATCTTTTGTCCAAGTGGTATTCTCTAATTGGCCCATAGAGAGACAAAACTCTTCTAGAGACATCTTTCTTTATGGTATACAATAGAAATCAGTTGTGTGCAAAAAATTTTCAAGATTATTCATGTCAGAGTAGCTTGAAGGACAAAATCCATTATCCATATGAAATTATACTTTACATGTAAATTGGCTGAGCCTTAAAACTGCTAAGTTGTTTGAGGGTAAAAGTGGGAATATTTCTTTTCAGATGAGATGCAATTTGACAGAAAGAATGTGACTAAGTATAAAAAAGATTCTTTTTGTCTTTAAAAAATGGATTCCTATCAGATTTAAATGATGAAATATATTTCTATAGCTTTTAAAAAATATACATATCTGTACTTGCATAATATTCAAAGCAGTACCATCTACATCAGGTTTGTCTTTTTTTATACTGCAGGTTAACCCAGGTTATTGATTTTATCAAAGCTCTGTAAAAAATGTCAGTCTTAGATAGAAATCATTATAATGGGTAATAGATTTTAATTAACAAGGGGTTTCCTTTGTAAAATTGTTTACTTAAAGATTCCTTGTTTTTATACTGTTCTGGAAAGGCATAAACTAAGAGGTTGTCAGATGAATGCAAAGAGTAACCTGAGTATTTATCTGTCTGTTATGTTCTTGATTGTAGTTGTAATAGTAATGAGTACTAGACTGATTTAGATTGACAACAGAATACCCCCAAAAAGTTTTCAGAGCACTTCTCTATTTAACTTGCATGTACCTTATTTCTTTGTTTTTTTCTTTCTTTCCTTTTCTCTGAAACAGACCAGAAGTTTTCACCTTGGTCAACGTCTCGAAAGTTCAATGAAGGCAGACGCCTCCCTCCAGCCAGGAACATGAAGGGCTTATCGGGCAGCCGCTCCCAGCACCAGATCCCTTTACCCTATGGCTCGGACTATGACCCCCACGCTCATGATCTCCACGCTCACCATGGCTCTGACTCCCGCCATTCGTCCTACCTGCTCAGCCCCACAGAGAGCTGCCCCATGGACTTCCACCATCGCTACTCGCCACGCAGCTCTATCCACTCTGACTGCATGATGATGTCCCCTGTCATGATGCCCCCGGTTGCCGCATCTGACCACATCTCCAGCAGCACCTTCCCAAGAATGCACTACAGCTCTCAGTATTATGACTCAGCCACACGGGACGACTGTGCTGCCATCACAGCCTCTGCCACCTCCCCAGCTGTTGCTGCTGCTGCAGCCGCAGCAGCTGCCTCCTCCCATCTCGCCGGCACCAAGAGCAACCGCCTTCCTGCTAATCTACTGGACCAGTTTGAGAAACAACTGCCACTACACCGCGATGGCTTCCACACATTACAGTACCAGCGCACCTCCACCACTACCGAGCAACGAAGTGAGAGCCCTGGCCGCATCAGACACCTTGTTCATTCTGTCCAGAAGCTCTTTACCAAGTCCCACTCCCTGGAGGGATCATCCAAAATGAACGGCACAAAAGGTGATATTGTAGGAGGTGGAGGAGGAGCAGGTTATCACCATCATGGCCACCACTCCACCAAACATGGTAGCAAGAGAAGTAAGAGCAAAGAACGTAAGCACCGCTCAGGCGGCTGGTGGAGCTCTGATGACAACCTTGATAGTGACAGCACCTATCGCACACCCAGTGTCATGTCGCGGCACCACGGGGAACACGTCAGCCACTGCTACCCAGATTCCATGCACAGCCACCACTTTGGAGACCTGTCACTCAAGACCTCTAAGAGTAACAATGATGTCAAGTGCTCAGCCTGTGAGAGCATGGCCATGGCGCCTGAGGGCAAATTCATGAAGAGGAGCTCCTGGTCGACACTGACTGTCAGCCAGGCTAAGGAGGCCTATAGAAAGTCATCGCTTAATCTGGAGAAACCCATGATGCACACTGACCTAAAGCCTTCATTAAGGACATGTCACTACCTGCAGGTGAGTGGTTCTTTACTTATTTTTCAAAAGACAGCAATAAATCAAAATACAAATGACAAAGACAAGACAGAATATTCATATATTTAAAGCTGAACTGGGGCTCATTATGACATACTATATTTCGGTGGTAGCCTTAGTGTTCAAGTCAGTTTCAAAATTTGATTTTTATAATTCCACTTATGATATGATTGTTTTTTTGTCCATGAAACCATGTGCTGGTCATTTTTATATATGTATAAATTTAAAAGACAGTATTTTAAGGTTAAAATGAAGTGGTAGATTGAAAGGTTACTAAATTCATAAAATCCCTGATCATCACATATCTGAAACTATAACAGCCAATAACAGATCAATATCCACTCATCCTCACACGCTCTTCTGAGTAAAATGTAGTGATTGATGAATTGATTAGTTATCTTGCTAGGGAGGCATTTCAGATTCTACCTTTCTTTCTGTTACTCTCCTGAGAACAATAACAGTGTCCAGTGTTGAAAGTCAATATATTTAAGCAGGATTACCTTTTGTGTAGTCACTTCAGGGAACTATTGCCTATTAAAATGTAGAGATCAATCAATGTCATGGTGGAAGACAGAGAATAAAGGGCTACCTGAGCTACACTGTAATGTAAAATTCCTACAGGTCTGGTGTCTTAATGAAAAATGCATTTACCCAGAGCTAATGTAGGGAGCTATCCCACTGACACATTAATAGATTGAACTAGTTTAGCCACAGGCACTGGCTCCAAAAACAGAGTCAAAAGCCAAGTGCTTGGGGTTCTCGGTTGTCTATGATTTAGTTTGTTTTGTTTTTTAATATTCAGCACCTAGAAAATGCTCTCATCAAGAATGACTCACAATGAGTTTAGTATTAGAACTCTGTAAGCTGAAAAAATTTCTGTTTCAAATAGATTATAATAGAGAAGGTGATTTTAGATCATAAATAATGGCAACCTGGTGAACTTAAAAATGAGAATCGGGTCTTTGTAATATATGTAGGGGAATAACTGTTTGCTCCTGCTTGGGACACTGTACCCCTCAACAACACTTTTCAAGTTGGCCTGGATTCACCTCTCAGCTCATTTTGAAACAGTCTACTTCTTGTAAAAGGGATGAGAAGAGCTGAAGTGACTGACTTTTATTCAGGTTCACCCCTACAATTGAAGATGATGTATGGCTTTCAGTTATATTGTCTTCTTCCTGTTTGAGCCCATTCTTTAATCACAGACTCCTGTTATGACTGGGCTTGTACCTTATACAAAGATCATGCTGTGTTGGTCACACTTGCATTTGCACCTAGTTTTGCTAATGACAGTGGTTTAAACAATGTTGCACTCAAAACCTCACATCTAGTTCTCTTAGGTGATAGAAGCCTTCCTACATTTTAGGAGAGAGAAGTGATTGAGTCTGTGCCCCTTGCATGCACTTTGATGCTATGTGAAGTGCAGAATTACACAAAGACACACAAGCTGCAGTTGTTTGTGTGCCATGTGGACAGAAAGACTGTCAATACAGAGGCTCTTTCACTGGCATTTGACAAGCTTATAAGTCAGCAGGCAGAGACCCTGCAGCTGCCACATGGGCACATTCTGCACTGAGCGTGTCCACACTGAGAGCCTTATTCAGTGGAATAAATGAGGGGAGATCTGTACATAGGTATTGGGGTCTGTGTGCTCATCGTATTTTTTCTGTTTGATGTGTCTGGGTCTTAGGTCTGTCTTCATTTGTGATGACGTAGACAGCTCTGTGTTGGTCAAGTTGTTGACATTATCTTTTTTCAATGGGTGTCAAGTCTTCAGGCTAAAACCCGTAACCTCTTGCATGGTGAAGCTTATCAAATGTGATTGTAAAATCTTGAGGATCATGAAACATGAACAGGCAGATACAGAGAGGGTACAAGAATGAGCTTTCGAGTGAAGGATACATTGATGTAATTATGAAGGATAATTTATAAGACCTAAATTATAAATCATAAATGCAGAGATATTTTGCATTGAGACAATGTTCCATAGAGATTTTATAAATTACCATTCAAACTACTGTTCTAAAAAACTGACACTTGACTTCATATGTAGACTCAATAAATTAATGAAAGTACTGTGCCTGCAATCAATCACTTTGACTCTAAAAAGCCAACCCATTAAACAATTTATCTACTTGTTTTTGTCTGTGCTCCTTTTTTCAAATTTTATTTTACATCTCTATGACTGACTTTCTACTAATTATAAGAAGCCTTCAATCACTAACTTGGCCAAGTCTCCTGTGTAAAAAAATTCACTTTAGCAGGATTAAGTTGGGTAAACAAAGTGTAAATAAATAATTGTTTGGCCTAGTCGCAAGGTCTTCAGGCATGTTTTGAATTTGAGTGTGCTGTTAATGCAAACTCTACGAGGTCTCTGTAGTATTCCATCATCTAACTTTAATCAATCATATGTTTTGCCCTTTCTTGTCTGAAATGTAGCCAGTGTAATGATGAAATCCCTCGGGCAATGGCAGAGAATTTAAAAAGATTATCTGGGAAGAAACTTTGTCTCTCCTTGATAACTCAATTAGTTACATACCAAATGTTGAGCTTGTGCAACCCCTAATATTTACTGGACATTGCAAATGATGTCTCTTGGGGCCCCTTGCATTTACTGAGTGTGGTACTGTATGCCCAAATAAACCATTTACTTCTAAGTAAGATTATTTGAGAAATAATAAGCAATCCTAAAATAGAATGACTTGTACACTTGCTTACTGCAATTACAACACGTAGGTGACTAAGCTGTCAAAATCTTGTATCAGAATTTAGTAGAAATCACCCATGTTCCACGGTTAAATAGCCAAAACTAACCAGCATACTGTCATAGAATGTTTCAAGAATCATTCACTAACGAACCTCAATTGTTCTTCCAATTATTACCAAATAGTCTTTTGTATACCAGACACATGTTAACATCTGCTATATGGTCTCACAAAATCGCCCTCTGCAGTGAGAAGCTGCTTTATCCCAAGGTTATTTTTATACAAAGTATTCTCAGTGTTTAGCAGTAACTAATGATGGTGTAAAGCAGCTTGCCTGTCAAGCTGCCTCAGGGGCACAGATGAGCATTTTCTTTCAGGTATAGCATCAAATGAGCACAGAACTTAGGTAATGCTAATTAGCAAGCATAATGCTTCCATGAGTGATGGCTGTCTTGTTAACCAAAGACCCAGATGATCAATGGTCATGCATTAAATGCATTAAACTCTTGCTTTATTGCTGTCTTTAAGCCTGATTAATTTAGTTTCCAGACAATTATGGAATTCTATTCTACTCATGTGGGAAAAGATACATGAATGCATAGTAGATTAGTGTGCAAGATAATTTTTCTGATAGATCTTTGAGGGGAGACAGAAGGGGGCAAGCTAATTTACATGTTACCTTCCCCAGTTAGGCAGAGTTACAAAAGAGCTCATACTGCCATTTAAAGATATGACACACAAGACGCTGCCTATTATTACAATAATAACAAACTAAACTATCATCATTCATTTTCCTGCTGTGCTGTTGCGTACTGATATGTGAGTAAGTGAGCCATGCTGCCCAAAGGAAGTTCATTTGTTTTGGATTCAAAGGAGAGTTCTGGTAGCATATGGTCTAAATGCTTCAGAAACCTTTTCATCTTGACTACAAAAACGTTTGGGGAAAACATCTGAGTAAAATATACTAGATTAATGATAGTGGGAAGAAATGGGTGCTATTATTAGCATCTCTAAATCTTTCTGCATTTTCCCATTTGCCACCTCCCATGTAGGAGAGAAATGTTCATCTTTTTCATGTAAACGCCTTATGCTGTCTAGTCCTTCACCTCTCTGCGCTGCTGAAGCAGGCCATCAAGTCAGTGAGGATATTGGGTGCTAAAGGAAAGACTAAGAGGGGGACAGATGACAGACTTGAACTGATAGTGAGAACAGAAGAAATAGGGAAGGCATTACTCTTCCTCCAGGCATAAAGAAAGGGGGATTGGCCCACTGTGCTTTCTGTGAGAACAGCTGTGGTAGAGAAACAGCTATATGATTGGGCAAAGTGAGTAAGAGACAGATCATGAGGGAAAGCACTGCGCCTGGGGCTGTTGTTTCAAGAGCTGAGGCTGCCCTGTCCACTGGGACAACTGCTACAGCTGCACTACATGCTGACACAGTGTCGTACTTGCCTGATCAATATTATGCCAGAGAATGTAGTGCGTAACTGCCAACAAAAATCGCCATCTTCAGCGTAACAAAATCTAATTGTCACTATAAGGCCATTGATTTAGATTTTGTTGATAATTTGACTTGTCAGTATTAGTAACAATTCAATCTCAGTAAGACCACATGAGCTTAAGTGTAAGCAGTGCATTCAATTTGACAATCAAGAACATTACGGGTTATTGCTGTTTAGGAGTTAAACTGGAAATACTCTTTTTTTTTTATTTATCTGACATTAAAATCTAATTCAAACCTACTGCTGTTATGTACAGTAGTCATGTCATGTGTTGGTCATGTGTTTACATTTGTAGCACAACAACACACAGTGTGCAGTAATTAGCACACAAACAGTTAATCACTATTAATCCTGGCGCTGTAATATAGAAAACAGTCAGTGTTAATAATTATTAAAATATAAAAATAAAAAGTTACTCTATGCTACATATTGTCATAGATGGGATCACAAACATATATCTAAACAATTATTTCTATAATTTCTATCATTGGTTTTTGGGCACAGTATGTCTTAAGCATTTATTATGTTCCTTCGACTATCGGTCAAAGCTAGTTTTTGTATTAGCAGTGATGCTGTGCCTTTAATAACAGCTGATCTAAAAAGTTACACTCTTAGGCCTCAAGTGTTTGATTGGCAGCCTTTGCTATGCAAGCATAAAACTACACAAACTGCATGAATTTTATTAATCTTTTTCAAGTAGGCCTTTGTTTTTTATTTGACATTAAAGGGCTACTTTCAAAGGTTTTTTTACCCCTCCTATTCAGCAGGTTTGATGATCCTGCAGATGTTAAATAGTGCTTAAGCTCTTTCTTGAAATGTGCTGATTAATCTCATCGAGGACTTTAGACTAATTTCTTTCAACCCACAAAAATTGACATAATACAATTATTAAATGAAAGGATAGATTATTGATACTATTTAAGTCATAAAGTTATTGATATTGATATTACGCTGATATTAATATTAAACTTGATATTGATTAGATTTTATTAAAAAGTTTATGATTTAAAAAAAAAAGCTGCAATGCATTTAAGTGACAGCTCCATCATAGGCCCAGCCTACTCTTATATAATATGTGGTCTCTATAAAAATAAGCTCAAGAAATATATAATTTTTCTGACCATTAAAGTGAATGTAGAAAACCTTTTAAAAAAAAACTTTAAAAAAACCTTTTAACCTTTAAACAAATTGGTGTTGCTTTTGATGTAATCCACTTTGCAAAGTACAAACATCTTGCTAACTGTTTCAGAAACCTGAACATATGCAGCAAACTTAGCAAATATACCAAAAGCATTCATATAGCACATAAGCCTCGTTGCTAAGGTCCTGCTTATAACCCACAGCACAATCAATATATCTCTCTGTGTATACCAAATATCCATAGTGCATGACCAATTCTCTCACAGGATACAGTGCTCCTTGTTATTACCACCCACTTTTGAAAGAATACAGATGGGAAAAAGCCTTCACTTACACTCTCCCACACATTTCCAGGCAGCTAAAAAACAGTGGCTACCCAGTCATTGTGTTTATTCCAGACTAACCGCTGTTGCTTCTGCCGGAAGTGTAAAACCCACAGCTCTGAGTGCAGCAGATTATTTTACAGAGAGAGATCTAGGTTACAAAAGGTTATTAGGTGATTAACTTGAACAATGGTCACTGAGTATTGCACACCATAAACTGAAAATTTAAGATTTTTTTATCCTCTTTCATCTATAAAAATGTTTAAATTATCTCCAGACTGCACTGCTTTTAAATGTTGACATGTCAGGTACACATTAAAGTAAGAGCTTCTTTCAGTAAATATGCATATGTTTAACAGGGCTTTTAGTTTTTACCTCATTTGACTAACAAATTGAACACTACTGTTAAGCCTTTATGCACTTCAGCCTTTTGTCAGTAAATATCTGTTAAGTATTTAATTGATGGTGTATGTGTTACTGCATGTTACTATGTGTGTGTTCTAAAAGCTGCAGTGTCATTTCACTCTATCAGCTGCCTTCAATGCAAAACTTAGCTGTAAAAAAGAGGCAGTGAAAACATAAGGTAAATAAACATGGGTCTGATTTCTGCTTTGAAAATACACAGGTTTTTCTTTAGAGTCACATTCTTCCCTTTAGTTACATAGATGGGTGTATATAAATTATCTTTTATGTTTATTACAATGCTAACATAAATAATTAATAAAAAAAACGGCAGTTGATGGTGTATAACAGAAGCAAGAGATCCTTGTAAGATCATATATGTTTGTGAATAGAGTGAAAAGACAACATTGAGAGGAAATCAGAGAAAGAGCATTACTTTGCCGAAAAGGTCCAGGCAGTTATTTTAACAAGAGCTGTGGTTTCACTTTTAATGATCAATGGAACATACAATCTGCCAAAACTTTTTAGGTTACTGAGTTCAAAAAACAAAGAAAAAGAGTTTTAATGGTAAACCCGTTCTTTTATCAACCATGAATTTTGAAGCAGTACAGCATAAGCTTTGTATTTGTACTAAATTCATGTGATTCAAACATTTGAAAAAAAGTGTTGATTTCTGAAAGATATTTTCACTGTAGAACATTGACAGATGTCTCCACTGGCTATCTTACCTGGTACTTGTGCTGGCCAAGCTTTGTTTAGAGCTAACACTGTAACAAGTCAGTTAGAGTTTATCCAACGGCTTATCTAGTACAGGTTTCAAATTTTTTTGTAAACAATGAAGGAAAAAGTTTTAAAAAATCATCAAGAAAATAGACTTTTCCTGCATGATAAACATCCTGTTGATGTCCTGCTGTGGACAGACTTTAAGATTTGACATTATGACATGCAAAATTTATTAACATGTTCAGACTCTACATTTGTTCACTGTGGCATTTTTAGGTCATAACAGACTGCATTAATTTTACACATGAGACACTTCTAATTTAGACATTTAATTGCAAGGGTACAATGCAGGAAAGCAGGCAATAATTTCACACACGTCATGAGAGCCTTCTTTTGAATGTTTAAGCACCACAGAGAGAAACAGAGAATGTGTTTGAATTTTTCAGAACCATGGACAGAACACAGTGAACGAGCTTCTTTGCAGCCCTTCAGGGGCCACATGTAGCATGGACAAGAATAAAGTCAGAAAGACATATTCAGAATTATTCCCATGTCTACCTGTTTATTATTCCTGCCAAATTTAGTTTGTATGTTTGGCAGTTTAAAGCAATGATGAGTTTTAATTTCTAATTTATTTACCAATAAGCTTGAGGTAACTACTTAACACTGTAGTTTGTTGTGCTATAATATTATTATTACAGTTATCAGTTATTTTGTTATGTTTTACTTGAGTTACACATAAGTTGCTGTTTAGTTTAAGATGTTTTGGTTGAGGCCATTTCACCAAAATTAGCTCATGTTTTTTACAGAAATGGTACAAAGTGCTTGTACATGGTTGCAGTGGAAACTTACCTTAACTCCATTTATAAGTATCAGATCCTGTGGGTTTGACTGTGGTTAAGCTCTTAGCTTTGAGTTGAGATTTCAGTGGGAAATGAAATAGAGGTGGAGCTCGAAACCAGGAATGTGAATCACTTCATTTCCTGTTAAGGGGAAAAAAAAAAGTTAGAGCTTATTAGACTGCATGTCTGATCCAGTCACATACTCGTTTGCCTAATTGGGCACCACCACACTTGCAAGTAATACTGCTGGTGTAGCTCACTGTATCATGTACTGACCTAATATATTGTTTCTGAGCAGGACACCCCACTGTCATATCTGTACTCTGCCAACAGTTTAGTGCGTCAGCATAGATACTGGCTCAAGTAAACAAATATCCTAAAATACAACCTATTGCAGTCTATGCTAATCAATGTAAGTCTGTTATCTCCAATAGGTGCCCCAGGATGAATGGAGTGGATACCCAGGTGATAAGGATGAGGAGATCCCTTGTCGGCGGATGCGCAGCAGCAGCTATGTCAAAGCTATGGGAGAGGTGGATGATGAAAGTGGTGACTCTGACGCCAGCCCTAAGACCTCCCCACAGAGGGCCATTAGGTCTGATGCTCTTGTCCTCAAATCAGCCATGCAGAGACCCCATTTAGACTCCCAAAGGTAGGCCTGGCTGCCTTGCTTAAAATGTCAATGCTTAAGCTATATGCTGATTTAAGTTTGCTTCAATCCATTTCATGAAACCATTAAAGGCTTTTAATGGATGCTCAGAAGGTATGCTGAAAACAAGGAAAAAGTAATGCCAGAGTATTTATTGCATTTTACACTCAACTTTTTCCAAATTTCCCTAATGAAAATGACATCCTTAAAATTTTAAAATCAACAAGGAATTTGTGGTTGTTTTAGGATTAACAAAAATGAACAGAGTTTTTTCAAGGCTTATTAATGTTTACTACCCTAAAAGGCAGTAACTGGACCGTTGAAAGACAGTGGTAAATAAAACAAACACTGTACTATGATTTTAGTACAAATGGTTGGGATTGAGATTCAAAGTATCGACCGGAATGCAAATCTGTGAAACGAGTTTCTAAACAACATCTAAACAATCTAACACTGATTCTATGTTTTGTCTATAAAACTGTTGTTTTCTGATGCTGGTGATGACTTTGCTTAGCTTTCCCCTGAGTGGTTTTCAGGTTTTAAGTGAATCCAAGTCGAGTTGCTTGGCAACTAAATGAGGGAATGAGTTTTCGTCACTGTTTCTTACATGATTTTTGTATGCTTGTACAGTTGTATTAAGCTGCTATTTAGATCTGGGCCATACTTGTGGGATTGTTTCATAACCATATTATTGATAAAATATTCAATCCATAATTGTTTCTTGAGATCAGGTAGTGTTCTGCTGAAAGTTGAAGTGCCAAATGGGTTTTGCGTTGTGACCTTTTTTGTCTGCTAGCTTCAATATTTGCTCAACATCTTATACAGGCAACGTGCCTCATTCTATCACACTATTGTTGACAAGTCTGTAGCAAAACTGTCACATTTATACAATGTCAGACTCAGGAGAACAGGCTTAAATGTGTCTAGGCTTCCTGGATGAGTGAATTGTTGACACGTAGAATGGAATATAGTGAAGTCACTGTCTTATATGTCTAGATATACTGTTTGAGAAACTTAAGGTTGGAGAAACTTAAGGTTGGAAGGATGTGTCTGATTAGTAATACCGTGTTGTGTATATTCCTTATTTCTAGGAATACTTTTTTTTGGTTTGCATTAAAAAGACAGTCATGGAGATGAGCTCAGATGGCAGATTAGATACATCTAGCTAAACCTTATGGAATTTATCACGACACTCTGGGAATAAATCCTATTTTCATTGAGGTTACAATGTTGAGGGGGTGGATTGAGCCATGGTCATTTTGAGGGTTGTAGTTTGTGGAGGTTTATGTACACTTATTGATATAAAAGAGCTAAACAGTCATTACAAATAACAATCTGTATTAATACACAAATGCTTTTAAAGGTTTCTTTATTGGTAGAGTGTGAAAAATATGGATTAATTACACAGATGCCCTAAATACAGTTTCACAACAAAAAGAGTTACTGGCAACCACACTATGGATCAAGAGATCCTGTAAATTCAAAACTGAAACTGGACATCTTGGGGTGCAGTACATTCACTTGACTATGACTGTGACTTAGAGTGACTCAGAGTGACTTAAGTGCAGAGTATAACATTGCTTCACCTTCACATTCCTACAATATCTATTGCTGTTTTTTTCCACTCAGGTTATTGTTCTCTGTGACTGTTTGTTTTCAGGCACTGTGGCTTTTAGATATAGCCAAATTCTAAGAACCTGGGGAGGTGTCATGCATCCACCATCCCTAGTGCTAGTCAGTGCTCTGTACTATTTTTTGTTACCATCATCTCAGCGGGGTTCTGTTCACTTCAGCTTTTGTCCACAAACAAATCAGCTCTCTTGTTTCTCAGCCTCTGGTGGAGAGTGTAATAATCTCTTATCATTTCAGCTCCACACTCTCACTGCTACTCTAATAAGAAACAGAGACAGACTGTACGCATGCTCCCTATAGTTTTGGGATGGAAGACTTACAGCGTTCTTATAGCACACTTGGAGCTAGACTTGAAGCTAACAACTCAAGTCATTCAAAATAGCTCAATATTGATCCCAGCAGTTCAGATACAGTCATAAGCAGATGAGTCATTTAAGTGACTGATTGGATAGCACTACTAATAATAAATTATTACAGATAGAAGACAAATCATGTCTATAGATACCAGACAGTAAATTTGTGAAGTGTATTATCACCCAGTGATTTTCCATGTGTGGCTTTTGAACTATGCATCATATCTATCCCTACCCCCTGTCCTTGTTCAGCCAGGGCTACCACTTGCAAACCACAAGAGATATGCGGCCCCACCCTAGTGTCACGCTGGACCCTGCCGCCTTCCATCCCCCACCCTTCCGCTCTCGCAACCAGAGCTACATGCGCGCCGTCAGCACCCTCAGTCAGGCTAGCTGCGTCAGCCAGGTGAGTTTTAAATACATGCATGGCACAGAGGCAAAAACTAGAGAAATGAATGAGCCTTATATTGTTGCATGTAGTAGCTTTGGGTAGAAGGCAATACAGAGAATTTAAACATCCACAGGTGCCTTTTTTTGGAGGTCCACAGCTGATTTTTTTTTTTTTTTTGTAGACTTGGTCTGTACTGAACAGGCATTGCTGAACTATGCCATTTTTGCCCAGGAATTGATGCTTTCACTGACAGGCTACCACTAAGTCAGCTCCAGGTTCAGTCCAGCGTTCTTTTTTTAAGTACTTCATTATTGTAACAGAAATGTGAAATTGTATTTAATTGAGAAAAGAAGCTTTCATTTTCATTTTAGAGTATCCCAATTTTACACAAGGATGTCTGCTACTTACAAAATTCATTCGTAACTCTCGTGTTGGTTTTGATATCTCCACTAATTAGGCGAACATTCAAGCCTTCAAGCCAAAATAGCACTTTGTTTTGATAACTGAAGTTTGTTTTACTCAAACTACAACTAATGTTCAGAAGCAGAGACTACATATAAGAACACAGCAACTTCATGTCTAACCCTTCATGACACACAAACCTTTTCAGGTTTTCCCCTTCTTCATACCTTGCTATGAAATCTATACAGTTGGGTCAATTATGCAAGTCTGTTTTGGACCTCCATGACGGCACAAGACATTGTTGCTAAGAAGATTTGTGAAACAGCAAGAAAGCATCCATACGGAGCAGGGGTAACAAGAGGAGGAGAGATTTTGTCCCAAAAGCGGGTTGTACAATCAGCTTACTCCTGCTGATGTTAACACAGAGTTTAGTTATAACAATAATAATAATGATTATGATGGAAGAGATCTTAACTAATAGTTAAACTCAGCTTTCTTTTACACTATAATTAGTGTCTTAAAGACTGAAAAGGAGATTGTTTGGCCCTAAGAACAGAAGGTAATAATCAGAACTGGATAGGAAGCTTTTTGACATGATTTTGTTGCTTTATATTTACATCAACTAATAAATAAATGTTGTGTTATTAGAAGTGCTTAGAATATATTTAAAAGATTTGCTAGAGATAAAAAACTGAGACTGCACCTTGTTTTCTTAACTTCTTTGTAGTAGAATACAGTTTACACTACAGTATATCTTTTGGGGGGGTAATGGGGAATGTGGTGACTGTAATGCTTTATGACACAAACTGAATATTTTTTTCTGATTTCTTTTTTTGTTGTCATTTGCCTTTTATCCATTTGATTCTGACATTTATTCAGTTCAAGGTCGGAACTGACAGTGGCATTTCCTTATGCTAACACTCCTTCATATTTGCTGTGCAAAGGGGAAGAATCAAAGTGAGAAAGAGAAAGGAAGAGGAAAAATTAAGGACTGCTATTCCTGTTTTTGTCTCTCAGGTGAGTGAGACTGAGATCAATGGCCAGTTTGAGTCAGTTTGCGAGTCCGTTTTTAGTGAAGTAGAATCCCAGGCCATGGAGGCCTTGGACCTGCCTGGTTCGTTCCGAACTCGAAGCCACAGTTACCTCCGTGCTATTCAGGCTGGTTATTCCCAAGATGACGACTGCTTGCCTTCAATGACATCCTCCACTGTCACTTCAACTCTCAGATCCACAACAGGTAAAACAATCCCCCCCCTAAAAGAGAGAGGGCTTAGACTACATAACCTCATACATCCTATACATGCGCACAAACTTGACATACCTACATATGTACAGTGGGGAACCCTTGAGCTTCAGAGATGCCGGGCTGAATGATTCCAGTTATTTTCTTTGGAAGATATGGTGTGCGTGTGTCTGTTTTTGCCTCTGCATTCTCCTTATTGTTTAGATAAACTTGTTTGTGTGTTACTTTGCACGATTCAAGCATCATTAGCCAAGCTTCTGGTTGGTCACTTGTGGTGTTGCCAAGCTGCTGACCAGGATAAGGGTGGGAGGGTCGCATTAACACTTAGATGGCAACACACGCTCACGGTTCACAATATCACAACACAGCACAGCCACATTACATGGCATGCCTAAGAGGAACAGGCTCTACCCTAAGCATGTTAAACTGTGGTGTTATATATGTGTTGTGCAAAGCGTGTGAGTTACTTAGGGAGGGGTGAAGAGCAAAACGGGCCAGGGGGTAGGGGAGTGTTGTAGGTTGGTGACATATTTGTAATGAGAGGATACACTGGAAAAGCCTTCTGCCTGTCCTCCCCCTGCTCTGTTGCAACAACACATTAACATCTGCTTTGTAACTGATTTTGTAATTGACCTCATAAAATTAAAAAATCAATCTTGTAACCAATTTAAGGTAAGTCAACAACCTCTGGAGACTAGAACACTTGCACACACACAAGCTGGTTGCACAAAGGAACTGTCCACTGATGGTATAGTCATTCAGTTTGAGAGGCACAACCTTTGACTTTTTGCAATACTGTTGTATTGTGTTGCATGAAACTCAAGCTTTTGAGTAGTGACTTCAAAGTGAGAAATGAAAGCTGAGTTATGGTTTATTACATAACTTCCTTGAGTGTCTTAATGACTGTCATCCTAAACTCAAAGTTTCCAACTGAGAAAACTTTAATTTATAGGTTATATTTCATTGTTAACAACAAGTTCTATATCTCAGTTGATTCAAATTCAACATGTTTTGAAACAGATTTTCTAAGATTAGTGTATTTTGTTTATGGACTTCAGCATTTTTCATTTGTACTTAATGCTGAATTCTAATACAAGTACTTCAGGGTTTTGTGCGACACAGTGCGAGCAATGTATTCCTAAAACTAGCATCTCAGATTCTTTTGTGCAAGCAGAGTCGTCTTTGCAGTAACTCCCTCACTAAGTGCATTTGGTGTTTACCTGCAAGAGTAAAGCTATGAACCCTATTGAAACATTTTTTCTTTTATTATGTGCATTTTGAAATTTTATGACCTGGATTTTTATTGTTTTAGTACTGTTTTTTTCTGTCAATTTAATATTGGAGACATTTGCACTTTAACTCATTTTGTGGGCTTGTTTTCTTGTGCAAATGTACTTTTGTTTTCGGAATCCTTTCATCCTCAATTGGGTTTCCATCTACGATTTCTTCGATGTGACAGAAGTACTGAGGATAAAGAGTGTTCTCCAATCCCACTGTCTTATTTGCTGAACTCTATTCATTAAGCTCACTGCTCTAAATCTGTCATCTCTATATAGACTAAAACAAGCAGTTGACTGTGTTGTGAAGTTGTATTTTGAAGATTGGCACGATGCATCAATTACAATATGTCAGATGAGGTTAAAGCAACCCAGAGAAATGTTTCCCTGGATGGTGATTAGTTGTACACAGTACTGTCACCTCCCTATCAAGCCATATTGTAAATAACAAACATATCGTCTTTGGTGTACTCTTTGCACTGTTCTGAGGGAATAGTGGCCTTAAATTTAAATAAAGTAACAAATCCAGGCTATCTTGGCTAAAAATAACATAACTAGTTAAGCGACTTATGAACCAAACCCCGTGTGAGGCTAGTGGACCCTTGAGTGGGGAAGGGATCCCATGATGCTCCGTAGGGCAGACGAGCAGCAAACCCCTCTCCATTTGACCATCCATCTCTTGAAGGATAACCAGGGGGAAAGAACAACTGGAGGCATCAGTGATGATTGTTGCAGGTATTTTAATGTTGACACGCATACATATATCTATGTATATGTGTGTTTTTGCACTGCCTTCTCAGTAAAAATAATAAATATATAGAGTTTATATATATAGTTGGTAGAAATATCTCATTATTTTATCATAAGTAGCAAACAAGATCCCAAACAACTCACAAAACCTCAGACACTTTGATTTGTTCTTAAAAAGTTGATACCTCTCAGTATTGATGGTAGTGATGAATGTAATGCTGGCTTTTGTGAGTTGTTTACCATGTCTCTATTTTAATTGTGCGTAGACCACAATGTAAGTGTAAATGTATGAGAGATGTACTTCCCAAACCTTTCGTAATGTCTTTATATCTTAACCATTAATTAGCACTGAATGTGATCGCATTGCCACTGTCTCCAATCATTTGTGAGAGCAGCATCTACCTGCTGTACATGTGTAAACTTTTTTTTCCCATTAAAATCTGACTCCTTTTGAAAGGCCACATGTGGCACAATTTAACCCTTGGCATTGAGTTTGTCAGCTGTCTTTGACTGTGGGATTGCAGCCTCTCCCTGGTGCAGCCCTGAAGGGGGGAGTGACCCCTCCCCTCACCAGGTTACTTACTCCACATGGTCTAATCAGCCACCTTGGACCTGATATGTTCAATAGGGTTCATACCTGCTTCTTGGCCCAGTGGGTTGTGATTCTTCTACTACCTTTACATCTTTTCTTTTGCACAAAATGGCACAAATTTCAAGTCACTGAGAAACATTTTTATACGTTTTAAGAAAAGGGTTCTCAGACAATGGATTCATGATTTGATAATAATTGATGTATTTCATGTTTAATTCCACTCTTTGCTGTGCTGTGCAGTGAAAAGATGGAAAGAAGCCTTGAGATGACTGAGAAGGCAGTGTAAAAACATTGTGAAAAGCCTACAGTTTGTGAGTTTAATACCAGTAATTGTTGTCATTGCTAAGTTAAGGCACTCAAGAACCTATTTAATTAAGGTGATGTATATTTTGTACTAGATTTGGCAGGAAGTAGCTCCATTATGTGGGGCTGACCCTCTATGCCATTTTGAATTTTTTCAAAAAAGCTATTCCTGAATACCACAGTAAGTAAAGATTTAATAAGTTATTGATCTAGAACTTTTAGTGATGATAAGCGACATCCCAAAACATGATGTCATGAATTTCACTAACAATATTCTTAGATTGATCTTGATCAAAAATGGGCATATGGATTCTTTACATTGGTAATTTATTAATTTTGACACCACTCAGTTACCTCTTGGTTTTGTAAAACTCTGGTGCAGATGTAGTCGCATTTGCACAGCACATCATTGCATTGTGGGTGCTCACCCTTAATTTCACCCATAAATCTTTAGAATTAACTAGGATTTCACTGGTTCTAAAAAAGTGAAATGATTGATGAACTGAATTACTTGGCACTCACATACTGTATGTTTTCCATAGATATATGTTATTTTCTAGTTCAGATTCCAAATCCAATCTCACTCCAGCTGTTCCTTTCACTTTGAATGTCCTGTTTGCATATTCACATTTTTCTTTCAGAGGGATATGATGTTGTGGATGGGACCTCTTTACTAAATGACGACATGATAGAGGATGATGACGGTGCTAGCTCCTCTGCCTATGCAGAGCTGGAGAGGCTGGAGAGAGAGACTGCTGCTGCTCGAAGCCAGCACAGTACTAGCTCCACCGTAACAGCCATCTCTGTCCCACCTGCATCCCCGCCTTCATACAGGGTCCCTTCTGCTTCACCCATATCCACCTCTGAGCCACCGGTCCCTCAGGCCATTCAGGCCTTTAAAGAGTCTGCTAATATGGTTGCTGCTTTCAACATGCAGTGGAAGGATGAAATCTCAGCCATGCGCTATGAGCTGGCGGAGTTGCGTAGAGATGTCTGTGGGGAATTAAAGACTTTCAACAGTAACTTCTTCAACTTCACTCAGTGCTACAACATGTGGACTTTGTGCCGGGAGCCTTGCAGCGACAGCACCACACAAACAGACGACAGAGTGTCCATAGGTATTCAAGCAGGCTCAAGTTGGTCTGTTCGACAGAATACAGAGGACAAATCAGTGATGTGCCAACCAGAGCCAGCACCCTTCAGCATTATGGATTTGATGGACCCCCCCAGAATTGAGATCATAGAGGGAACCCCTGAGAGCACACCAGAGGGGTCAGGCAGCCCTGCCAGCCCACTTCCAATTGAGGACTTTCCATGGGAGATTAACAAAAAGCAAAAGGCCTATAAGCAGCCAGACACAGGTGTCCACAGTGGTGGTCACAGAAGCGCCAGTCTAGAACTGTGGAGCAGGAAATACACTAGTGGGCCCATGTCATATCTGTCTATGTCATTCTAATCATTCCCATTCTACGCATACTGTAAAACTAGATGAGGAAGCCAGGGTAAAAACCTGACATTTACCAAGAAAGGCAGGGCAGTGCTGTTGTTAGATGTCCCTTTACTCTATGCAGACACAGAGTCTGTCATCTCTTGAACAGGTTACAAAGTTGTTCAAGCAATCTTTTACCAAGTGTCTTGCTTAGCCATGGAATACAGGAGAACGATTTTGTTTTACACCTGAATAAGGTGACAACAATGTGAGAGAGAATGTGGCTGATGTGTAGATCCCCAAGTGCCAACAAGTGCAGCATCATATTCCTTCTGCTGTCTTAAATACCCAACCCTCAAAGAAAAATGTCAATTCAAGTAAACCTGATTAGAAATCTGAGGGTCATTTAATGATAAAACTCAATCAGCCATTGTGAGGTGAGGCATAAGTTGATCCGTTTCTACAAATGAATCTGAAAAGCTCATGTTCATTCCAGTTTCTCTTCATGTAGAAACATTCTCTTAAGCACCTGAGTATAATGAAAAAATACTGTGAATAACTTTATAAACCATAGTTTTTTAATGAATGCATCAAAGATGAATATAGTGACATTAAATTTACTTTTAGCTATCCTACCTTAGGTATTACTTTACCATGGCCTTCATCACTTTGTAGCCAGTTCCAGTTGAAATGGGCATTTTGAAAATTTCCAACTTATTAAGTTTTCCCAATTACAAACCAGTGAACTACACAGTTGGGGTGACAGTTATGATTAGATCAAAAGTACACTGGGCTTACAATAACCCTTATAAAATTATTTAATGTTTAATCCTCTGGAATACTGTATGGATTACACTGTCTCAAGGCTTTGGCTAAAAATTGTTTACTTTAATCATCTGTGATGGACTTCTAAGTCTAACAGCATGTCAAGAGGAAAACAGTAAGGGGGATTTACAGTGATCATGAAGTATGAATGTATGGGTTTCAGTTCATTCCTGCACAAACTACATTCATGTTCAAACTCTGTATATGTATATAAATGTACCATTTTGTATATAGAGAAACTTATATTCAATACTTGTACTGTTTGCAGTTGTACACATACTGAATTCTAACAGCGCTGAGAGGGTTTTAGTAGTAACTGTGGTTCTAAACCAAACACAGCACTTTTTCCAGTCTTCAAGTTTGTCTCCAGTGATTTCATTGTGTTCATCACCCAGCTGTTTGTGCGCCTCATAAGGAAGTTGGAAGTTTATACCAGTGTTTCGCCTATTGTTTTTCGCGCAGTGGTGACTGGGTGTTCCAGGTTTGGTTGAGTCTCTCACGAATCCATTTTTTTTTTCTTAAGGAGGAAAAGGTCTAACGAATACTTTATTGGATTTATTGTTATGTTTTGGCAAATTATGTTTAGAGATTTGGACTAAAAATTAAACTGTACTCACCTTTTTTAAATGCCACATTTCTCTAGTAATGATTGGGATTTTCATGCTGAGGTGGCTCATCACTGCTGAAAGATAACAGAGAAACATTGGTCCCTATAAGTAGACAATCAGAGCCGCTGAGGGCCTCTACCTCTCCAACATGTCCCCAGAGGTGCAGTATAGTACCACTGAATGTACTAACACCGCCTCACTAGTGATGGCTTAGCCAGGCTCCAGTCAAACCTTAAAGGTTGGGAGCCCTTAATCATCTGCTATATTTGGCTAATTTCTCATTTTGTCTGTTTCTCATTGAATAATAGTCTCTCATTTGCCACTGGCATTCCCCTCAAACCCACTCATCTGCCACATTGTTCCACTGTCCCAACATGGCGTACCAAAGTCAGTACTGAGGCCCATGGAACTAAGGCCAACAACTAACATCACAAGGCTTGACAGCATCTTTGGACGATCACTGCAGCACAGGACCATGGGAAGCCTGTATGTATCAGAGCCCTGACTGAAATGTGAACCTTTCAAAAGGACTTCTAATAAAGGAGAGGCATCACCTCTTACTTATAAAGAGAGTGGATCTTCTTCCTCTTTTGCACGACCAAAAGACAATACTTGCAGAAAAAGTGGCATTTTGAAAAGATGATATTTATACAAAGGTTGTTCTAGAGGTAAGATCAAAATTAAAATTAAAGCCACAAAAGAAAAAGGCAGACATTTCCTTCTGAAGTTACTGCAGTAGCTCCACCCCATACTCCTGTTAGTGTAACTTATTAAAACTGTGCTAAATTCCTATCTAAATGATTCCTTTGCCTTGATATTTTAATATATGTGTTACACAGAAACACTATATTAAGGCATGTTTTACTAGTATTTTTTGGCAGCAACTTCATAAGTCAGAACTCAAGGTGTTAGAGTTTTGGTAGGGTTAAAAAATGGGTAGAGTAAAACAAAAAAGGGAAGGAACAACTTTAATGCATTGTTGCCATTCTTCACTATTTGCAATACAGAATAAGAGTTTCTAAAAGCATAAAGCTTATTTATTGTTCTTATTAACCCAAACAAGACAGTTTTGAGTTTTTAACTGCAGGTAGGCCAAAGGTGATTTTACCACACATCATAAACGATTTGGGTAAAAGGCATATGACTGTGACAACATTTAGCCTACATAAATAAATATATATATATACATATATATATATACATTTAAAAAAAAAACACTTTGAAAAGGCTTGTATTCATATTTTTTGCTTTATGGATGATTAAGAGGGAATTGCAGTGGCATTCCTTACTTGCATCTTTTCCCATTCTGGGAATGCAAACTAATTTAAAGGTGCTGAAGACTGGTCAATCATGATGTCTCCAATCTACATTCATTCATTCTATGCAAGTCCTTTGTTCTTTGTAGTATTTATATGTCATCTAAATATTTGCATTTATAGATATTAGGTGTTTATGTTAAGCATTCATGCAAGTCATCAATGCAGGGGATGGAATGATTTAAAAAAATACTGGTGGCTCTTTCTAAAAAAATTATTACTCTAATTTTGTTGTTTGACATGAGCCACAAGCCACTCTTAAGATTGTTTTAGTTGTAGTTACCTTTCATCCATTTTAGCTTATACATAGTCTAAAATCATAGTTTGTTGGTGAGATTCTTGAGATTCCTGTAGCATCCATGTGCTTTGTGAAATCATATACAACAGAAATGAACAATCATTATGGCATCAAACACTGACAATTTATTTACTGAATACAGCGAAATTAGAAAGCAAAGTTTGTGATAATATATAAAATGATAATTGGGAATGCTGTATAAATGCTTACTATTATTCTAAATTTATATCCAATTGAACTGCAAACTAGTTATTAATCAGTGCCAGAGAGCTCACCAATGCTACTGTATAAATAGGTTTAATGCAGTGTTTCATTGTAACTTCATCATTAAGCCAAATAAAAAATTACCCTTCCCTAAAAATAAGTTGAAATGTAGCAAAAGTACAAATATTGATTTAAAAATATATTTAATGAAGGATGTACATTTAACAGAGACTAAGAAGAAATAGAGAAAGGGTATTTACCATTATTTTTTAACCACACAAGCATATTTTGTGTAATAAAATATATAATTATTTGTAAGAAATTCTAACTTGTCAATTTAAGATGTAACAATATGTAGTCAATTACCACATGAGTTTTTGTTTACATTTTTGTGGTCATTCAGAGATCTGATGCAACAACTGTGCCAACTGTGTGACGTCCAGATATTGGGAGAAAGGTTTTGAATGGAATCTGATTTCACCTGAAACTGTAACACTGCTTGAATATAAATCCTTTTCTACCCCTGTGTTCTCTTCCTGCATTTATTGAAGGTTTCTTAAAGAAAACATGCTACTTTGTTTTGCATCAAACATTTCAATTTTCAGGGATCTCAGACTGCATTGTTTAGTGAATCAGATTTTGTCAGAGTTACAAAGCCTTTTGAAAACCATAGTTTAGCCTGCATTTGTTAGCTAAGGCTTATTTTGTTAAACAAATGAAAAACAGTACGTGTATACTTTTTCTCTTTTTTTCTTTCTGTTTTGCTTATTGTGGTGTTTCTTGTGAATTTTCATTTACAACTTTTATTGGCCTTATGTATTTTTCATAAATTGATATAAAACAATGGATTAAAATGTTTATGATGTTTATGTTTATGGTAATTTAAATGGAAAAATGGGGGTCATAGCTTTACAACGGCATCAAAGATGAAACTAACTTACAACATTGATAATATTATTTAAGTCCACTGTGAGTTCACACTTTAACACACCACAAACATACAGCATGGGCTAGGCACAGTGTCTTTTGCTTTGACCCTCTCTATGTGCATTGCTTTTCTACTAAGCTATCATCTTTTTGTTTTTATTTGTTTGTTTTCTTTTTCTTTTCTTTTTCCCCCCATTTTAGGCGCCCGTAGCTTAGCTGGGGGGCGTAGAGAGTACGGTAGGTCTGGTAGGGAACCACTTTACTATATCTTTTTTTATATGTTGTTAATACAGTTTCTCATACATTTTGTCTGACTCATTAACATTTTCCACTAAAATAAGATATATCATAAGTTGAAAATGCTTTCATACTCACTAAATATGTATAATACATTTAAATGTTTTCATCTGTTTCCACATTGATTCCAGTGGAATTTTCGAGTTAACACTTTGGTACTAGATAATGAGTTTATCAAAACAACAGAACAAATCTAACTGCTGACAACTGTTTCAAATGCTGGCCTTGTGTTAGCACACACTGGCATATTTTGTACTACATCTGAACAGAGTGAGACACATTGTTAACAGTTCCAGTAGAAGCTTTCCTGCACAACTGGAATATACCTTAAGTTAGATGTGCATGATGCCTTTCGCACAATCCACAAAATTCTTTCTTTTTTTTTTTGTATATTTTTTTAATGTTTTAAAATTACAGTTATGTTCAAATTCATTGGTATTAGCAATGTTTCACCCTCTTGCTTTAATCATTGTTCACATCTTCTTAGCGAACTGAGGGGAAAAAATTCGCACACAATTGTGTGTCTATTTTGATTATTCTGGCATGCAGCAAGGCAGGTTATGACCACATAACAGCTTTGTTCTACAAACCACCACAAATCAATGCTACTTTTAAATTACACCATCAATTGGGTTCTCATTCTTTAAGTTGTTATCCACAAAAAGACTTTTTCAGATCTATATTCAGGTCAGTTGTTCTAAGTAGTTATGATTTTGAGACTGCTGACATTTTTAATTCAGCTTAGTCTTCAAACATGAATTTAAGGTGAAGCAAGGCACTACTAAAATTTATTTCTAAAATGTGGTGGGTGATGAATTTAGGATTAGATTATTACATAGTTGCATACTGGAAAGTGTGTATCTCTGTGTTTGTGGGCAATGAAAAGTGCAACGTTTTTATGCGGTCCACACAAAATCCTACATGCAGTAAATTCCTTTTAGTGAGATATAGGTCTCTTTATACTGAATGTCTACACATAAGAAATTTTTACATAGCTAGCTCTGCTGATCTGTAACAAACCCCCTTTAATGGGCCCACTGGCAGCAGAGCCAATAATGGTCTGTCAGTAATTTTGTCTCTTCATCACTTTGGTTCAAAGCAACAAATTTTAATCAATAAAGATTATTCTAGATTCAAATCACCAAAGGATGAGTTCTTAAGTTTTTAGTGAACTAATGAACTTTACTCTGGTGCTACAATCAGGCCAAAGTTTCCATGACTACACATGGAATAGCAGATATGCTTAAAATTTTCTGACCACAAGCAAATGGTTTACATTTTGGAAAGGTGTTTAGAATCACCGTTAAGACAAAATGTTATTTTTGCACACACAAAATATTCTAATCTAACAGGCAGCTTACAAGAAAATATACTTTGCATATTTAGTTATTTAAAAAATCAAACTTGTTTACAACAGAAAGAAAATATTTTTTAACCTTACAATAGGTTAAGCTGTAACAAAAGGAAAATGGTCATGTTGTTCTTTGCTTTGTCTAACGCCGGTGATTATAGGGTACAATGAATTGTAAAGGGTTTTTTTTATGTGTGAAAGACAGCTAACTCTTTTTCAGATTTATTTGGAACACTAATTACAACCTTATTATTGGGGCAAGGGCAATGAAAAGGGCAATGAAAAGAAAGTTTGTTGAAACGATATGTTCAGGTCATTGATTTGTATCGGTTTGTTGTGATATGTCATACATAAAAGGTTAATCCACCTTGCATTCATGGGGGCATCACCACTGTATGTATATATGTATGTGGCAATGAACTACATGCTTGTTTTATTGTACAGCTCTTAACAAAGCAACACAAACCTACATTTAAAATTTTGTATAATCCAGCAAAACCTACTGAAATAACCAACCTACACACACCCTTAAATTCTGCTAGTCGTCCTATGTCAAATCATCCATCCATTTGCCCATCCATTTTTCCATCCATCCGCTCATTTGCAAAACACTAATGCCATGCTCACCCACATTCCTAGGCCCGAGGGAATATCTTAACAATAGCTGTTTCAGATAGAGTAACACTGATAGAAAAAAGGAACAGATTCCCTTTAATCCATGCTCAGTTTTGCAAAGCACAGTAAATTATTCTGCCTGTGGCAGCATGATTCTTTTCAGTGAACATACACCAAAGAGCTGTCATTTAGGTAAGCTGGAAAATACTGTTTTCAAACAATACTGTTTTTTAAAAGTAAGGTTTCTTTGAACAAAAAAAGGTTCAAAAAAAGGGCCATTTTAAACTATTTCAGAACACAACTAGTATTTACTTTGCACTTCATCCTGTAATGCAGCATTTGTTGCTAAATTTTTACGGATACAGTTAAATATCTACAGTAATAATCAAGTTTGTGCATTATTTCTATGTTATTTTTTCCATTTTCAGATGTTGTGATGTGCTAGGAAATAAACAAGCAACATTTGCTTCATGAGGAAAGTTCAAGTAGGCTACATCCTATTTTTTTCAACTTTGCAAAACAGAAGCAAAGCCTTAAACTTGTTTATCCATACTTACTATGCTACTGCTCTTTGTTATTTTACAGCCATATAAAGCTGTAGGCTGCGATTTTTAGGCCTAAGATTATTTGCAAAGTATTTTTTTCTGTACCTTTGCTAAAATGGAATGAAGCTAGACAGAAAATCATTTAGATCAGAAAGACTACACATTCACTTTGTTGCATCTTCAGCCCCCATGCTCATACACGCAGCCCGCCAGTCATTGCATGTCACAAAGCCACAATCAACCCTGATCTGAGTAAGAACAGCATCTCACCAGCCTCTTTGCCAGTCTGAGTCCCCAACTATGACAAGAACGACCTCTGGCACAAATGGAGGGAGTCGGACGGAGAGGAGAACCTGTCAGAACTTTTGTGAAATTTAACTGTTGATCGCAAAGGAGCAAAAGGTTTGAGGGGCCTTGTTGAAAAAGCACGAGTGTGAAGGTCTGTTACATATTCTCTGCACAAAAACTATTATAAATTGATATTAGGTCACACTTTACATGAAGTCCTCTTGAGTATCACATTTTTTAATAGCACGACTACCCACATAATTATTTTGAAGTCACAGCTGCATTAAGCAAAATGTGAAAATGCTGAGTGAATATGACTGAAATTATTGATACTATCATATATTTAAGTGCACCTGTGTGCTTTTACTTCATGTAAAGTACGGCTTAAGGTCATGCAACCAGATACAAAAAGGGATTTCAAGACAATAAACTAGGAATAGAAAAGAGTGGGGTGATCATACCCATGAAGTAAAAAACTTGAAAAATGTAGATAAAGAAAAGTTCAATTTCATGAGGTTTCACATGCTTGAGTATAACATGTAATACTTATCAATATACAACATTGCTGCATCACAAGAGTCCAGAATTTAAAAAAAAGTGAAAAAATGAAATACTGTCTTGCTTTTCAAAACATGTTCTTTGTCTGGGTCTCTCAGCACATTGTCTGACTTTTCTTTGTTTCCCTATTGTCTTAACCTCATCTCTGTTGCTCTACAACAATACCACTTTAAAAGACAATATTTTTCTAATTCAGCATCTTCTTTGGGGCACTTTTGGGCAGTTGTAGTTGCTAAATCAGTAGCTGGTTGTTAAGATTGTCTTTGTCTATTATTTTTCTAATTCTCTGTCTATTCATGACATAGTTCTATATTTCTAAAAATTCATTTTTTTATACTTCTCTCGGGAGATGCACTGTAGTGTAGTTCACTAGATTTTAAGGATTGAACATATGAAAATATCCATTCCGATTTAATATATCCAAAAATTTAAAAAAAAAAAACATTTAAAAACTATTAAACAGTTTTTTGAAATCCCAAATTTTTAAATATCATATTTGAATTTCATATTTATGTGTCAATGATTTTTGCTGTTGTCTTATGTGTGTCCAAATATAACACATTCTCACTTGCAGCAGTTAAAAGCACTTGGTCAGGACCCCTTTGGTGACACTTTTTAACACACTTAGTGCCTCTTATGTGTTCAATGTGCAAGTCTTCATGCTAACTAAAACCTTTCATTCTAAAGCCTTTCTAACATATGGTTTATGTTGTGAATCAATCGCTGTGATGCAGTGGTTGCAGTTTTATACCAATGGCCATTGTTATGTGGCATATGCAGTTTTAGACACATGGTTAACTTTATGAAATTGACACAGATAAGTTAGGTTTAGATGTCCAAACTCCTCAGTTAAGTTTTGAAGCTTGTTGACCTTTATTTTCATTTTTAGTTTTATCAATTCAGGCACTTTATTGCTCTTTCTTCTATAACTGAAGGAGCAGATGCTAAACATGTAATATTACATATTGTAATATGTAATATAGGTTTACACTGGAGTTAGCTGAGAGCCTGGTGCATCATACACAGACACTAAAGGGGTATTCAGTGCTCTAAAACTGAAGCCAAAGGGTCCTGAGCAAGCCTCTGAATGTGATGTGTTGGAAGTGAGAACAGGCTGGTATAGGCAATGATAAGATGAAGCTGTATATTTTTAGATTAATTTTGTTACTTTGTTATCTCATATTGTACATTTTAAAGCATTTGGTACTTCACCATTTAAGTCAAGCCTGCTAAGTATAGATCTATCTATAGATCATGATATAAAATCAAAATATTAGGGCAATGTTTACAGGCAAAACAGATCTTAAAGGGCTTTAGCCTTTATTTATGTGAACAACAATATTGCAAATTTGCATTTTGTTTTCAAATTTGGTCTACTTTGGATCATATTTTGCCCCTTGCTTGTTTTTTAATGCAACTGATTCACAAAATTGTGGTTTTGAAAAGGTTTCACATGTTTTTTGCTACAAATGAAACAAAAAGGGACAAGTACAAAATCCTGACACATACACATGTGATTGTCCCTGCTAACAAGAAACTTGTTATCAGTCACACAAACATGACTGAAAAACCTCCTGAGGAATTGTTGCCTATGAACATTGCCTACCATTTTGAGACAGAAACACAGCAAATTCTGAATTATGAGAATTACATAGCAATCAGAATTTCCATTTTTTTACATGGCAAAGCAGTGTTTAATTTACAGTAGGACTGTAAATGTAACATACTGTTTTTTAGTCAATATAGGCCAAATGCATCTGTTCAAGAGCATTCAGCTCTGTACATTGAGAAATGTGAGGAAAAAAACATTGATTTGACTCTGTAAATTTAGAATTTATGTGTTTCTCTCTCTCTGTATTTATAATTTGATGACCAAATATGCAAAGATAAAGTATCCTTTGACTGTTTAAATGGGCTTAGAGTTAGTTGTGGTAGGTATGTTTTATTGTCGGAGTGCATTAGTGTGTCTGATACCTGCACCTGTCGTTTCTAACTGGTGTTGCTTGCTCCTTGCAGGGATTCAGTTTCGTCTCCCTACTTCTTGCAGTGTGGACCGTGCTCAACCACCTCCAGGTACCATACTGTCTCCATTCCTTCTCCTCTCCTCCATGCAAGCACTTATCCTTGCAAACTACATTTCAGCTAAAAGTCACACATCCATGGGTGTAGCAAAGGGGGTCTGGCTATTTTTCCTGATAAAAAAGAAAGAACAAAGGATAAACAAAAGTGCCTCTCTTCCTGGTAAACAGTCAGGATTCTCAAAGAAGTTTATGTTGATGTTAAGTAATTGCTTTTAACACTTACAGTTTTGTTTTATTTTGAAATTTCTTTTAATTTGTCTTCTCATTTTTTTCTCATTCAAAACTTTAAGGTTAGCTGTGCTAAGAAGATCTCTAAAAAAATCTGTAAAAATTTAACACTCACAATTTAGCTACTTCATAAGTGGCAACAGCTAGACCGCACTAACTGAACTCAGAGCTAAGCTGGCTTGCTTAACATTACCGCTTTGCCTCTTTAAAACACTGTTTCTTATCTTTCAAAAAACCAACGCGTTTATATAAACTTAAAAACCACGTCTGAAACATTTTCTTGTCCATTTGAAAAGCTTTTCAAACTCTCAAATTTTACTAAAACACAGGTTCTTCTTTGAGGCTATGGTCTTAGCTCTGTCACCTGAACGTTAGCATAAGCTGTGATAACATTATAACTGACAACTAGCTAGCTGTGATTCCAAATTTAATGGTTTTATAGAAATTAATATTTCCATGACAACACATAGATTAAAACTTGTAGAGTCAACAGCACTCCTGTATCCACTTGTGAGCTCAGTGAGTTTTAATTTAACGTTAAACGTTACTTAACCTTGTGTTTGCTGCAGCTATTAAAATATGTTTAATAAGGTAAGCTACCTGTTAGCATCTTCTGCTATCTTCAACGGTTGGCGCGAGCCTGATGTAAAGCCCTGACGTTGGTCGCCAGCGTCAGAGACGTTAGAAGTTACGTATCCGGTGCTGAAAACCAAAACAGTGTGGGCTGTTTTTAACTTATTAACATTTTTACCATCCTATATATTTAAAAAAAAAACAAAAAAAAAAAAAAAAACTGCATTGAGAGAAAAAAATAATAAAAGGAAAGTATGCTCACGTTTTCCAAACAACTTTTTATAGCGAAAGAAAAAGGTTAAAAAAGATATTTTTTTTCAAAGTTAGATCGTTTTACAGATACAATATTTCCCCCCGATATTAATGAGATTTATAATGTTATCTTCCACTGCTGTGTAGTTAAAAATGAGTAATACATCAAACATGTTTAATGCGACATCTTCACATCAATCAAATATTTTAGAGGTTCTATGGTGAAATTAATCCAAAAAAACATGAAAACAATCTACAAACACTTTTCAAATAGTTTCCCCCTTACAATCATAAAAAGTGCATCTGTCGTTTACAGGAGACAGTGACATCTATCCGCAGTTTGATGTCATTTTTGTTGTGCTCACCTTTACAAACATCATCATTTGGGACTTTGGGACACAGTTGACAGGTTTACACATCCTTTGTTGTCCCACTGTGATCCTAAAATATAAAAAGTTATGAGCTGACTGACCATATACAGTCATTGCAGGATGACTCAAAATGAGTAATAAGTATTTGGTGTTTCACCTTGTTTTCATTATCAATTAATCTGCCTATTTTTGTCCAATCATTAGGCAGAAGTCAAATATATTTGATCTACGTGATATAAAACAGAGAGACGTATTGTATTTTTAAACAAGTTAACAATTATGTTCAATACTTGATTTTTAAAGTACTCATCAATTCATTTGCTGCAATTGAAATATTAGACTCCTTGTCTAAGTTATGGTATGAAAACTGTTGATTCACTGCGAAGGCTGCAGTCGGAAATTGTAACAGAGCGTGGGATAAACAGTTTGGATAGTCTGCGAGGACAGGGGAAATTACATGAGGATAATTTGTGGGTAGGTTGGTTAATTTGTGATTTGGTACAGCAGCTTGTCCTTGTTTCGGAGCTGTCAAAAAACTGATGTTTTGAAGGCATAAACTACCAGAGTCTATACTGATTACTTTTGATTCGATAAATTTAAGCAGGGGCAGCAGCACAATCTCATAGCATGACATTCAGGTCCATTTAATCTTGGCTTTGCCTCCAGTGTGTGGGTCTGTTTACTGAACTGCCCAGTGCAGCAGTGCTAAGCCAAACAGTCAAATTCAAACACAGCCAGGCACAACTAACTACACAAAGGACAGGATGCTTCCCTGGACTGTTTCGGCTGAACTTTCAACTAAGGTTGTAGTATGTAGAAGGTAAATCTGCTGAACAGTAACTGTGAAAACATACACCATCGATGTGAACACTTTTCTTTAACTTGTCTTTTCTGTGTCTTCTCACTTAGTGATTTATTCTGTCCAAGAACATTACTTAGCATTTCTTGAACTGTGGGTCCTATATGTAGGTGGAAAGAGCAGCACAGGTCTTGTGACTGCATGGCAGTATAGATTTTGAGGCTATACTGTAAATGCCAACATTTTTTTTCTCCTTTTATATTTGAATTCTCTTTGTGATTATTCTGAGGTCAGTATAAAATGTTATATATAAACAGGGGGCCTTGAAGTTGGATCTTGGGGAACTTTTTCTATCATATTTTAAGACTTTTGGTCGTTGTTCCTTCTTTGCTGCATGTGTCACACCATCTTTAGGACAGTAATTATTGAGGAAATATCGCTGTCGTGAAGTCCAATGCCACGTATTTGACAAAGTTGAAAGTTGGCAGTACAGTGTGCCAAGATGTTTAAAAATGTTTACACCTATGATGTCTGAAAAAATATATGCATACAAAATGCAGAGGGATTACTTAAAGAACACATGAGGTGTTTTTTACAAGATTCGTTTTAAATGATGTGGAAAAAAATATCAAATGAAGTACTTTATCGGTATTGTTATCACTTTAAGGTTAGGGGTATTAGTACTAACATGGTATTTTTTAAAATAATATCTAAGTTTTTTAATCAATAATCTGTCAAATTAATGTTAATGTAAAAGACACGTCTTCACTCTGAAATGCAGTAAAAATAGAAATATAAAGAGGAAATATGTGGAGGCTTAAACTAGTAATAGTTTAGTACAAGTATTGTGCCTAAAAATTTGAATGTAAAAGTTTAAATATTCAGTGTGGCCCCAGGTAGATCATCCACGAGACATCTACTGTGTATCGTCTACAGCTATTGCAAAAACACTGAGATTTTCCTTTTTTTCTGACTGAGCAGGGCTATTCTCTCAGACGCCTATTATGTGGTGATATGACAGCCCAGGAGGAGTCAGAAAATTAAATGTCTCCACTAAACAACATTAAGCCAAGCAAATAATTGTGTAATTGTCCCCAGCACGTAAAAGTAGGTGTATAAGGAAACAAATGTGTTTCCAAATGTCAATCCATTAAGGCAAATATAAAGTATATGAATGAACTGTGCAGTGCTGACTCAACTCACTGTCTAATGACAGGCTAATTTAGAGTCTTTATTATTGCCCTGCTGAGGGAATACAGTCACATTCATTAGTTCTGCAAAAGGAGGTTATATGAACTGTTTGTCGCCTAGTCCATGAGGGCGCATTTCCACCATTAAGTGAATGCAGGAGATCTAACGACCTTTCCTGTCAAACTTGCATTTTTTAAAACAATTACTTACTATGACTCATCGATGAGAAGTTTTTTTTGCAAAAGCTCCAACAAAAATCCAAGCTTACACATCAGCTTTTTCTCACCTTTTAACTGGTCTGCTCACACTGCAATGACAGCTAATAGACAATAATCATTTTTTTGATTATGGAAGGTAACAGCAACAGTGTTTTAGTCTTTCCAAAACTGTACAAGAGACTCAATCCCTTTTTCTTAGACTCCACTAATGGCCCTCTTACAGTTTAATGATTACAATTTTCTATCTGATAAAGATTTGTTTAACATTATAACTGTTGAAAACAACCAGTAATTGGTCATGTTTAATAAAAGCCAAAAACATGGAAATAGACTATTATTGCAACATCTTCATATTTGCCCTACACATGATTATGACCAAAATCAAATTTGGTGCACAGACTTTAACGTGTTGTATTAGCAAACAACTCAAAGTAGCCATAAGAAATATAGTCTACTGCTGTTATGTGAACCAGAGAGGCTTATGTCAGACAATTTGTATCTGGTACCAAGCAATCTGTAACATTTTCAGTTCTGAGTGTGAGTCAAATGGGTTGAATGTGTAAAAATAGAACGTGTGGATATGCGTACTGCCTGAGTCACTGTGCTCTTTCATTTCGGTATCCACCCACTGTGTCTTGAAGAGTTGCAGCCCCTTTAAGTTGGAGGGAAGTCAAGTCTGTGACTGGATTTAGCTTAACAGAGTTCCCTGTGGTTTTTTTTTTTAACCTCTCATTGCATTTAACTACCTGTAATCCAAATTGGTTTCATGTGCGTGTGTGTGCATATCTGCTTGCATATGAGACTCTGCATGCACCTGTTTTCATTTTTATATGACATATGTTTCAGCAAGCAAAACCAAAAAAGTAATTTTATGTATTAAGTATGCTGAACATTTACAATATGTACATTTATATAAATAATAAATAAGGAGAGGAATAGGAGACATTATAAGTGAATGACTAAATGAACCCCCCTGAAGCTCTGTAGGTGTCGATGACTGCTCATAAGGGCCTTTATAGATTTACATTGACTCATACTTGTCTTGTACTTTTACAGAAAGTTTGAGCTATTATTTCATTAACATTAATCTAATTATTTAGGTTAAATTTGTCATAGAAATTATGCTCAAATTGTGAGAAGAACATTGTTTGGGATTAAATGTTGTGTGTCACTTATGTTTTAGTAAATTGCTGCTATTTGGAGGACATAATTTTATGAATCGCAATCTACTTGAAACAAAAATATACAAACTGACTTTACAGTTTCATAAATCTAACTCAACATGTTTAATGAGACGAATAGCAGCGGGTTTCTTCAGGTTACTATCATAATAAATCAGTATGCATTCAGTGAAATCTCAATAGTAATTTTAGTCAAAGTAATGTTTGTAAATTGATCTATGTTGGGTGAATTGATACAATGCAATAAGCTAATGTTTAAGCTCCTCTCATAATTCCTCCTATAATTAACAAGGTTTTGTAATTTTTCATAGTTTCATAGAAAGGAAAAAAAACAAAACAAGAACTAACATTGAGTCAGTCAAGTTATTTCTTTATTTTAGCCCCTAATAACATAAACACCCTGCTTGAAATTTAACATAATGGTTCAATGTATATTTTTTTAAACTTATTTATCTTAACTTACCGGGATGCTATTATAAAAAAAAAAGAAGGAACATGAAACTTAAAAAAATATTTTGAAAATTAGCGTGCTGAGCTACCACATGTCAAGTCAGTTTTTGTGATAAATTTATCAAAATAATCAGCAAGTGAAATTGGTACATTTCCAACTCTGCTGTCAGGTCCATCTGGATGGATTATCATCAGATTCTCATTTGCACTTGAAAGAGCAAATCTTTCTTGTAATCCTTCATTGCTGCTCTACAAAAAAACACGAACATACTACAAAGCTGCTATTGCTTTTCGCCTTACTGACATTTCTTTTGCTTTAACTGCCCTGATGCCTAATCTCCCATCATGCTCTGACGCTCTTCTATCACACACTGTGTGATACAGGTGATCTGCAGCACTTGGCCCTCGTCAGCTTTTGGCCACATTTTTCATTCTCACGTTTTATTTTATCCTCTACCCTTGTCTTGCCTTGTCCTCGTCCTCTCATCCTGCTTGTGCTATCTAGCGGTATCATATCCTCCCAGTTACAAGAAGACTCCACCTCCTGTGCCCCCGCGCACCACCACCAAGCCTCTTATCTCTGTGACAGCCCAGAGCAGTACAGAGTCCACCCAAGATGCCTACCAGGAGGGCAGGCATCCACGGGGCGGTCTGTGGACCACGGATAGCCTCGGTCGTCCCATTTACAGCTCCATGGACAGCCTAGACAGCACCAAGGCGGTCACCATGGCCATGGAGTCAGCAGCAGGCAAGAGGCATGCACTGGGCAGCCACACCTCCGTCCAGACATGCGACAAAGCAGTGCTGGTGTCCAAGGCCGAGGAGTACCTCAAAACCCCACGTTCCTCTATTGGGATACAGGTAACAACATGACAGACAAGCACCAGCCAACCTTCATGCTAATAAAACCAATTTTGTCTTTCTTCTTCTATCCAGTCCTGGCTGAAAAGGATAATTTTTTTCTTTAATTTTAATATTCAGGGTGTTAATATGTATGAAATCCTTTAACAGAAAAAAACTGTTACATTTAAGTCAACTGAAATGTTTTTTTTATCAATGCCAAAAAAGAAAACAAAAGGTATATTCTTCTTCTTTTGCTGTATAGTTATTTTGATTGCACTTCAACATTAGTTAAATAAATGACAAAAGCATCAGGTTTCTCCCTGCAGATGTGAGTCCACATCTCCAGGCAGACTTTATAACTGGCAATAACACTACACTTGTGCAAATTAGTTAATCTTGTCATTTTTTGGTATTACAGAGTCCCAAATGTCCCCCAATCTGTGTGAAGTACTCTACAAGGTTTTGGAGTCTTGTTGACCTTTACATGTGTCAGGCTGTACAATTACATGGACAAGGCCTATTCACAGGCAGCAGTAATGAAGAGTGCAACAAGGATCTCTCTCTCATTCACTTCGTTCTAGTTTATGATCTGAGTGTTTAAAGGGACAGTTCACCTCAAATTAAAAAAATACATTTTTTTCCTCTTCTACCTGTAGCCCTGTTTATCCATCTAGACCGTTTTGGTGTGAGTTACCATGTTTTGAAGATAATTGTTGTAGAGATGTCTGCTTTCTCTTTAATATAATACAACTAGACAGCACTCTGTGTTGCTCAAAGTGCCAAATTAATAAAAAAAGAAATAATTAAAGGACCCATCTGCTCATGAATAAGTTTTCATGGCAGCACTTGACGTAAATGTCCTCTTTGGCTGAGCTGTAACGTTAGCTTGCGTAGTTAGCCAGTCTCTTGTCAATGAGTAGATATGCCACAGATCTTTCAAACTGCTGACTGCAACGTCTGTGGATCATCTTGAGTAACCTGATGATAGTTTAAATTAAAGAGAAAGCAGCAGTCTTTACAGCCAGTACCTCCATAACATGGCAACTTATCCCAAAAACAATATAAAAAATAAATAAATAGCCCTGCAGGGAAGTGAAAATATGTATTTTTTTGTAATTTTGGGGAGACTTGTCCCTTTCATGCGTTAAGTTTTTCTCGAACTGCAACTGTGAGGATTCTGCTTTGTGTGCTAACTGTCTGACTAACTTAGGCAGCTGCTGCATCTCCTGGAGGTAAGTGTCCTTAGCTGTTAGCACCACAGTTGGAGGTGGCTGTTTGTGTGGACTTTGTGTACCTGCATGCTGCCCACAGACATCTCCTGTGTCCTGTGGGCAGTGCTGAGTACGGTCCTTTTGCAAATGCAGCTGTTTAAAGTGGACACCAAGCTAGACGTGACCCAGAGTGCCGGCTAGTTTTAGAGCAAAGTACCAAATCCTGGATAAGGTTGTACTTATTCTCAAACTCACTGACATCCATGCAAGTATCCACACTGCAGTTGTACATGTTGGTACTTTTAAGTTCTGGTTTCTCACAGTTACATCGGCAATCACTTTACCATGTCACCACCCTGGGGAGACATGAAGTGGCAGTTCATTCCTGACTGACATCCACTCTTATAGTTCTTGTTATAGTCACCTGTAGGCTTCAGCAGGATTATTACTGGCATTATGTGTAAAATAAGCTGTTTCGTAACTTTGGAAAGGTTTTTAAGTATTAGTCTTTAAATGGAGGGCAGATTTTAGGAATTGTTAAAAGCTCCTATCATTACCAGAAAACCCACTAATTATACTGCGAGCTAAGAGACAAAAAGGCAATTTGAATCCAACAAGTGAGCGATTTCTAAATGTCAAGAATTCTTGTTTTAGATGTAGACTTGTGTGTGTGGTCTTTGTTGTGTTTGTACATTTCAGTTGTGAAATGATACTAATTCGAGTCCTCTGTTATTTGTATTTATCAGGTGGAAACTGTGACAGACTCTGAGACTGAAAGTAAAGGCCTTCCTCAGTTCCATTCAATAGGGATCCAGGTGGAGGATCATAAACGGTGTGTGGCTCGGACAGGACAGTGTCAATAGTCAACGTTTAGTACATTTAGAGTGGCATTTTTTAAGCATTGACCCTCTAATTTGTGCATTTGTAGGCATGGGAGGTTCAAGCGCTCGAACAGTGTTACCACTGCAGTACAGGCAGACATGGAGTTGGAGGGCTTTCCCTCCATGGAGGACAAAGGCCTGCAGTTTGGGGGTGGCTTCGGTCGCCACTCTGAGCCCAGCACGCCCACGCAGTACGGGGCCATACGTACGGTCCGCACACAAGGCCTGTTCAGTTACAGGGAGGACTACCGGCCCTCCAGCGGGCCCCCCAGCCCACAGCCTGAACCCTGGCTGGTCGAACCCAGTCTGGAGAGCACCGAATCGGGCCGAGTATCCCCCCTTCGCAGGGACGGCAGCTGGTTTATGCAGCTCCTTCACAACGAAACCAAGCGGCTGGAGGGATGGTGCAAAGAGATGGAGAGAGAAGCAGAGGAGCATGACCTGTCAGAGGAGAGTGAGTGTCCAGAGGGAAACTTCGTGTTTGTTAAAGCAGAGGCTGCTGTTGTTGAATGAGTTTACAGCTCTCACATTCTCTGTGATAATATATTTACTTGCAGAATGCATAACGATATAACCAAAGTGAACAGTCACAGTATTAGCTGTAGTGTTTACGATGAAATCACAGAATGGAGATAGGCGTCCTGTAAGTACATTGGATCCTTGTGAATGACTGACTGAAAGACACTCAACATGTTGGCCTTTGCCAAGCTGTCAGTGATGAAACCTCATCTCTTTTTTTTCTATGTGTGTGTTTGTCTGTGTGTGTCTGTGTGTCCACCAGTCCTAGGAAAAATCCGGAGTGCAGTGGGAAGTGCTCAGCTACTAATGTCTCAAAAGTTTCAGCAGTTTTATTGGCTGTGTCAGCAGAATCTGGTGAGTAAATACGTGTTTGTGACATGAACGCTGTATCGACCGACATGCTGTCAATACGTTACATAGCAAAGCACAGAAGATCAGAGTTAAACTTGTTGATAGGATCCTCTTTCTCAGAGATCTGAGACGGTGTTCGGCCTGACGCTGCACTTGTACACCTTCCAGAAATAGCCCTAGGAGATCAATAGTGATCTCGACGAAAGGGGAATTCCAATAAGAGGCAGCACCCTTGTTGAGGCTATCCATTAATGCGCAGAGGCAGCGGTTTGAATGGGATCTCAGAGCTTGAATAATTGACTGCCACACTGTTTCACCGCTCAGAACCTCGTGTCACTTCAACTGATAACTAGCACCTTTTCTAATGCAAACTATCTACAGAGTCAGCTTGTATTAGAGAACGACAATGTCAGAAGTGGGGATGTTTCTGCAGATACAGTGGAGCGAGACGGTAAAAGAGACATGCTCACACCTAATTGGATCTTAGTAAAGCGTAGCTAATTTTTTTTAAATTAAAACAAAATCAAAACCTTGTGGAGGTGGTTGAAATCTGCCATGTGCCTTGTGTTCCTTTTAATTTTTCTTGTTGTTGTTTTTGTGCATTTGTGTGTGAGTGTCGTCACTCAGTGCATCGCTCTCTCTTGAATGGTTTTGGGCCACACTCTCTGCCTCTTTCTCCATAGATAATAGGATGACGAATTAAGTCCAACATTGGTAGTGACAAGCCTTAGATTGCCCTGAGCTTTCAGATGTGTCCGAACGAGAGAACGACTCTGCTGGATGGAGATGGAACTGCATGATGTGTCCATAATAGGCTCTGAATGCGCTTTAAAGTTCGACTTGACGGACGTTCTTCATTGAACTGAAATCCCATTCTTTTGTTTTTCAGTCTGTAGAAACGACCACAAGGCTGTGTGTGGCTGCCTGAACGTGTGAGATGTGGTTTGCAGCAATACAGCAACACTTAACACCAGATTTTGGTCATTTTCATTTTTACAGAACAGTTATAATTATACAGAATTAAACCTGAATTTAAAAAAAATCTTCAAAAATACGTACTGACATAATTTTATGTAAGCAGAAATAAAAAGGGCACGTAGAATAAATATGATGTTTGATTTGAGCTCATAATGTTTGATGATCTCCAAGTCTTTGTCCCTTTTCCACATTATTTTTCCCTCCACTTAACCATAAAAATGACTCTTGAGAATCATTATTATGTTGCTGCAGCAGACACCGGCTCTGCTCTTACTGAATAGATGCAGTTAAAGGCATTTAAGGGATGTTCCCAGAACTTTATGAATTAATGTTGGTGCTGTACTGCCACACAGTGGTGGGAATGGTGAAGCTCAAATGTTGAGGTGAATGTAAGTAACAATGTGTCCTGAGAGGAAGTTGTAAAACAGATTTGAATTTTGTTTTAGACAAAGTCAAATTTTATTTTATTTTTTAAAATATAAGCTTTTTTAATGATACAGGCGTACAATAAAATGGGTATAACAGGACAGGTAGTGCAAGTCTAAAAACTTGTTTTCACTTGTAATTCAATCATCTCGTACGTAACAAAGCTGGGATATTTTTTCAAATAGATGCATAAAACCCACCTCATGTTGTGGTCCTCTGTCTCCTCAGGACCCCAGTGCCATGCCCAGACCCACATCTCAGGACCTGGCTGGATTCTGGGACCTCTTGCAGCTTTCCATCGATGACGTCACTGCCAAGTTTGATGAGCTGCAGCAGATTAAGAGCAACCAGTGGCGGCTGGTGGAGAGCCCAGAGAAGAAGGTAAATGGGGGAGCTGTTTTCTCAGGGATCCACGCACTCATCATAATTAGTCCTAATAGGCTCCAGATGAACTTGTTCAGCTTTGAAAGAAAACTGCAGAAACAACGTTTGCCTTCTTTTTTAGGTTTGTGACCAGCAGCGGGAATTAAATTATTCTTGTTAAAACACTGAAGGAACAGTGTTAGAGGGCAAAATTGGTTTTGTTCAGACAGCTAGCAGCACTCTCTAAAAACGCCCGGTCGGCACTGTAATAATGACTAATGGCGCTCAAGCCTTCATCAAGTGGTCAATCCGATTGTTCTCAATGGAAATTCGGAGATTCCTAATTAACAGACAGACTGATGGTGAAGAAAATGACAAAAAAAACAGGAGATGACACCCTTTCATACAGTGTTTGAACACATAAAAAACTGTGTCTTTAGATCTTACACTGCAGTGACAATTTATTTGTGCTATCTGCTGTTTTTTAACACAACACTGGTCTTGGCAGGTTGTCCTGGCAGGAAGGTGTTGAGTTGAATTTTATCATATTTCCACTTGCTGGCACATTTTTCCCTCCAATGTTTGTGGAATAATACTTCATCTGCTGAAAAGAATAAATAGTTAAAAACTAAAAACATGAAAACAATTATCAAGGTGACTCATGACAGAAAGCAGACTGACGACTCCACTGAAGCCATTTGTTCAAAGATGGCTGTCGTGTCTGAAAGTTCAGCTGCATTTGGATTCGGCAGCACTGTTTAACACCAATTTCAAAGTATGTCAATATACAAAAATGAAAAAGAAAAACATGTTTATTTTAATTTTAGATAAAATGTGGGATCAACAAATAAAAAAGCAAACACTACAGACACCAAACAGCCGAACTAAAAGCACATTTGTGAGAGTGGTGCTCGTAGATGAGGGGCCCTGCATTTGTAAGAAGCCCATTTAGACGGTAATGTGTTTTTAGAGATCGACGGGATCCTTCGGGGCACTTGGATAATTATCTTCATGCTACAGTTGTAGTTGCAAAGGAGTTATTTACCTCCAGCCGTTAAAAGGCACATTGCAAGCTCCATGAAGCTGAGCTCTAACAGTGACACAGATGCTCTGCACTCCAAACAATCACAAAAGCATCTCATGCCTTCAAAACTTGTCGTAAATCAGTATGTTCACATAAAGGTCACAAAGGTGAACTTTAACTGTCCTCAAAAGGGCTTTGCAAGAGTTATGATCTGGCTACGTAATCAATAATACGTGTTTCTGCTGTGTTTCTATATGCATTTTGTTCGAGAAAACAACCTCATGAGGCAGATTTTGTTCTTAGTGCTTTTCTGCTGAATGAATACACACCTCAGCAGCAGAGTGTATTTCGATAATGAATTCTTATATTGTTGCCTCTGGTGGAAATATCATTTTTTTTCTCAGTCTGTGGCACAACAAGCTGCCCCAAACACACACACACGTCCCCCAGACACCAGGAGTCATTTTATTAAAGACTTACAGTCGAATTTTAGCCAAAGCTCACTCCATTGCGAGTAAAAACTCCCACTAGCTTTTTATTTATCTGCAGCGATTTAACATTTGTCATTAAGCTATGCTAGCTTAGTTTTATCTGCTAGTTAAAATTGCTTCACTCTTAATTATGAGGCCTTGTACTGAGCTGAATGAATAGCCTCTTTAGTTTCCCAGTAAAGAGATAATATACAATGACAAAACTAAATAAAACTATTTAATTTACTGTTGCTACAATAAAAAATATTGTTGTTGTCAGGTTTATTATGTGTCCATAAAGGTGTGTGATCCCATTTTCTGCAGACATCTCTCTCCCAATTCATAGCAGGGGAGTTATCAAACCTGGCTGATTAGATGACTCATCTATTCATTATCTATGCGCTTTAAGGGCTTTAAAAACAGGCCTATAATTTATTTTATCTGGCACACATGGACGCTCAAGTATTTTTAGCTGAAGACCAACTGATTGAGATATTTTCATGTCTGCCCTGTGAATTAGCGCGTTCTGTTGTGTAAATTCCTATAATAATAAGCCTTTTACCTCGTTTAATTATCTCATCCTGTATCCAAAGGAGCGGAAGTGGCCACCACCTCTGCCAAAACGGCCGGCCAAGGGACGTGGCGGCGTGACGCGAGAGCGCTCTCTGGACCTTCAGGACCGCCAGCGACAGGAAGCCCGCAGACGCCTCATGGCTGCCAAACGAGCAGCTTCTTTCAGACAGAACTCAGCCACAGAGAGGGCAGACAGCATCGAGATCTACATCCCTGAAGCCCAGACACGGCTTTGAGGTCCACGGATTCATCCTCTCAGCTCCTCTTGTCCACGTCCACCCAACACCAGCTCGTGGCGTCGCATTCAGCCTCCTCCCTTTTATCATCATCTGTCACCTGCTCGTCCACTGTTTCATCATCCGTTGCCATTCTCTGGGTTGTCCCTGTTGAAGCTACACTAGGCAAGCTTTTAATTGAAAATGCACCCTTTTATTATCAACATCACTGACAATGTGGCATCGCCATCGGGACGAACGCCCCATCCTCCCTGAGCGAGACGTCACATCAGCCGAGTTTCAATTAGACGAATTTTCTCCCACAGAAAATAATAAACAAAACATTTTAGATAAAACCCAACAGTGAGAAGACTGGACACACCAGAGTTTGACCATTTGCCTCTTTTGGTGTTCTGTAGTAGAGAATAAACAGGCCAGCTGGTTGGCAAGTATGAGCCACTAATGTGAAGTTGCCTGGTGTAGCTTTTAAATCCACACGGGACTCTTTGCCACTAGTTCTGCACCATGACAATGAACTGCTGTACCCCAGAATCAACATCCCACCAGGTATTTATTTATTTAAGCAACATCAATTCAAGTTAGTTATTCATTTGGTCATAGCCATTACTGTTAAAACTCAAGTCCTCTCCATTGTTTCCATCGGCCCCACTGCGAGTAAGGGTAATAATATACTTGCCACATTTAAAGGGAAACACAAAGTGCAACTTTTCTAGAGTTTCTCACCAGCAACAATGGTCTTGGGCTAAAGCACCCTGTGTGAAGGAACAGCGGCAGCAGAGATTGATGTTTTCCACTGTCTGAGCGAAGTGAAAAAGCCTTTTAAAAAAAAAACACAAAAAAAAAACAGTAGACGGTCGTCTTTTGATGAGGTTCAAACTTTCACACTCAGCCTTTTCTATGGTGGTGAGTAACACACCGCTGGCAGATCAATGTCTCCTATTTTTCTGCTAATTTGTGGATACGAAAATGTCATAAGAGAGAGGTTTTAAAACGATCGACGGCGCGTTCGAGGTGCTGCACAACTGTACTTTTTAGTATCTTTCTAGCTATATCTCATCTTTCCATCTTTGCCAGGCTTGCTGCAGCTGTTGACCAGTGTTGCTGAATGAGACCTGAAAAAAAAAAAAGCTTAAAATCCTAGACGATCATTTCAGCATTCAATTCATCTGCATCCATGTAACACCATCCCCTCTTAAGACTACATACTTCTTAGCTATGTACGTTATTTGCTGCTGGATGCATTTCCATTGCAGAACAAATATGAATTATTAACAAAAAGACAGTTTGCGCATCCTGGAAGAGGTGACTGTATCAAACAATGCATTTTGCACCTTATAATATTCATGTTTGTATTTCCAAGGGAAATGTAGTTTATGAAGCTCATGTGATATTGTTGCAGTTGAATTGCAAGGACAGATATGGAAAAATTTACAGAACTTCATTTAACTCTATAGATCATATAAACTGCACCTTGTGTTGTTTTGGGTTTTTAATTTTTTTTTTTTTTTTCTGATGGCATTCAGGCCTCTCATAATTACAATATTGTGACTATAACACTTTTAATTATATTTACAGTATCTATCATATGACCAACATCAGGATCTACAGTATACATTGAATATTTATAGTTAAAAACAGTTGTGGGTTGAGTTGACAGTGCATTTGTCTTGCTTATTACGGGGTGTTTCTCAACTAACGGAAACCATATGTCATAACACACTGCATCCAACCTTTTGTTCCAAGTGGGGCATAATGAAAACACTTCTGTTGTTACTTTCAATCTGCTCATGTAGTCTAGGAAAGACAGGTGCAAATGACACTTTAAAAATATTCAGTTACTATAGTAAATGGTGCTGCTTTTTACTCTAAAACTGTTGTCCTTTACCCAGTCCTATGTGCACGCACACACATACACACACAACACACACACGCACACACACACACACACACTCAAGGACTTTTTAAACAGAGATTTACTAATATGGTGCCCGTTGTCTCTCCGATGACTTGTGGTAGATTGTGACTTTAGGAAAGATCATCTTTGCAATGCTCTTGCCCTCAGTGATGTAAATGAGGAGAAGGTTTTATGGTTTAACTCCCTTTCTAAACATGCAAACAGGTCAGGGATATTTCTGTATCAGATGGGAGAGATTACAGGCTTCGACATTCCACCGAACCTTATAGTAAAAATCTTACATGCCCACTTTGAGCCAAGGGCATGCCGCTTTAGCTAGCTGAACATACTGTGTTGTAACCTGTCCATATTTTGTACCTCATTGTTTCCCCTCACATTTTGCAATACATGCCCATTCATCCTCATATGCCAATCCAAAAACCCCAGCTAGTTAAAACAAAATGCTAATATAGGGCCACTAGAGTTATGCTGCAGTGTGGTGTTCGATGTTTCCCATTTTATTGTAATTAGAGTAAACCTCAGTAGGGGAGAGCAGTCAGTCTGTTTGTGATTCAGCGAGTCGTGCTTGTCTGCAGAGGTTACGGCAGGTTTTTTTTAATCGGCTTGAGTTGCAGCTTGCGTTTGTCAGATCTGACGCTGAAGTGCTTTTTCTTTGTGACATGTGTACATCAGTGCTAAATCTCAAACCCTTATCTTACCAGATGGCCTTAACCAAACCACTCATGAATGTAGAGCCCCTAACAATGCAAAAAAGAAAAAAAGGAAAAAAAAAAAGAAAACATCCTGGAAGACGAGCAGATGCTGGATGATACAGCTGAATCGGACAGATGTGAAGTCACTCCCAAGCTTTTTCTGTTTATTTTGATTTTTATAAACCTCAATCCAGTTTGTTATTGAATTGAATTCTGGGATGAAATATGAAAAGCCACAAAAATAAAAGGAGATGACATGCCAGGTCACCAAAGGCCGAACGTCACCTCACGCTGTTTTCAGGTTTACAATGAATGATTTTTACAGGAAGTGCAGACAAATAGAGTTAACAAATTAAATATAGATTAAAAAATGGCTGAGTAAAGATCCTTTTGCAGTGTAAAAACTATATTTCTGACATGTTTACAAAGACAGTTCTTTAGGGAAACTGCAAGAATTAATAAACTCACCAATTTTCTGTAGAGGCCAGATTAATACGCACAAAATTTAAATATTTTACCTATTCCAGCTTCCTCTGTTACTAACATTCTTCAAAAAAAAATGAGTTAAGTACTTTATTTAATTTTCCTTTGAATCTCCATTCTATGGAGGTACTTTGTCCCAGAATTAACTAAAGGACTGAAGAATAATTTGCTCGAAAAAATCAAGTGCAATATAAATACAGAAACTGTTAAGATGGCAAGGGCTTACTTTTTAAGTTCATGATCTTCCTCCATTAAAGGGGCTTTACACATCATTCACTATTGTGTTTCAAAGACGGATCCAACAGATTGTGGCTGACTTCGTTTAATTACCCCGCTTTCAACGGGAAACCAAAATTAAGTCATCAATGTATTTAAGCCTCTTCCTCTTCAAATTTATCCTGAAGAAGAGGTTGGCAATTCATTCTCTCTGAATTGCAGCGCTTAAATATTTTCTATTTCAGTCTTTTTCTGTCCTCTCAGAATTAATCAAGAGGCTGGCACCAAGGATGCACACGCTTCCTGTTAGAGTTTGGTGTTGTTTGTGGTGAAGTGCCACCTGTTATGATGATTCTCAAGTTAAAAAATTTCGACACTCTGGAGGTCGTCGTCAAGTGTTTTCTTTCAAATGTTCCGTCATCTGTTCTCCGGCACATACTTTTAACACATTCTGCTTTTTTAAACAACATGAATTTTACCTACAAACCTACTTTTGACCCGCTTTGCTTGGTCAACTCGTCAAACCATACCTCTTACTAGAAAGAAGTTTATTATTATTATTATTTAATTATGATAATGAATGTTTTACAGCTATTTTGCCCAAAGAATTTTAAAGATGAACAGCATTTATTTGTGACTGACTGATCCAGATTAAATAAAGAGTAATTCAAATATGACTTTAATAAACATGGATAAACAGTAGAACTATATTTATCTCATTTATTGAAACCAGAATCTTTACTCATTTGGTTCTATGGAGAAAACTTAACTATGAAATATTCAAATCTTTACTCATTTAACTGTCTTTTCTCCACGTTTTTGCCCTTAATGGGACTAACAGCAGCCTCTCATTACAACAGTTTATGGGGCTACTTTAACAATCCAACTGCTCTTCCACCTGACTGAAGTCATGCAAATCAAGTCTACTTCCCTCAGACTGCATACTGTGACTCCATCATGTGTGGTACTTGGTGATTTGCTACTCATTATCATCAATCCACGCGTTCCTTAAAGAAAAGGACGCCTTTTCAAACTATCTTCTGAAGCGTCATCGCTGTATTTTTTTTTGTTGCTGGGAATTTAAGTTGTTTTCCAACCAGAAAACATCAGTAAAAAAAAAATCTACAAAGTCAAATTGTTGGAAGTAGGTAATGAAGTTGATTTAGCACATTAAATATTAAATGACCTTCTCCTGCCCGGTCAAGTTGTCGTGCGTAACCATCAAAGCCTAATTGAAGCTGGAATGGGAGGGAGCAGAACAAACAGACGAGGGGCTGAAGATTAATGGAGGCAGATTTACAACCTCAGCGTCACTGGTTTGGTGGAAATGATGTCACTCGAGCTGTTTTTTTTTTTTGTGCCAATCACATATCAGTATAAGACTGATATCGAACACAATGATGTCCTCAAAAGTTACAGGGACACCAGCTGCTGCAAGTGATGTGTGGCATGAAATACACATGACGACAGAGTTATAGATACAGGAAAAACGTGTTTTTTTGTGGTATCATATGGGGCTATTGTATAATCATGGTACCATTTTCATGTTGTTATTTACCCCTGAATTATTCCTCATTAGCATCTCTGAAGAAATGCTTAATATTTGTATTTTTTTTTTTTTTTTGCGTCTGTGTTTCATATTTTTACTCATCAAGCTATGAGGGGCTTAAGAGTTTGGCAATTATGTACATGACAAATCCTCAGGTGCCTTACAGTTTGATTCTCATAGGACTCTGTGAGTGAATGTTTCGGGTTGAGATACATGAAAGGACTGCAACACCTCTTAAAGTGCAGGTTTTGTCCTTAATACAACTACAAAGGGCTGGAAACTAGGCTGGGTCAGACTGCAGAATTTAAAACTATAATTTACATTTATATTTGACTGATAGAAACATCCTACTGTAATAAACTTCAGCACAATACAGTCTAGAGGATATCAAAGGAGAATTTGCTAACGATAGTTTTCCTTTTTTTCTTTTGGTTCAGATGACGTAGATGTTCTGCCGTGGTTCGCCATGATGCAGGTAGATTTTTTTAAAATCAAAACTTACATGTAATGACAGTGACAACATTGAAAACAAAAAGAATTTGTAGAAAATTAGCGGATTTCTGGGAGCGGATATGATGATGCAAACACATCTCGGAGTGCATGTCACATCCATTTCAGCAAATCATAAAAGCTAATTTATTTAAAATAATAAAAAAAAAAAACAAGGTACCAATTTATCTATTTTTCCTCCTAGCTGTGATATTGTAATCTTGTGATGTTTTTGCCTGTTTTTGGCATCTACATCTAATAGAATCTGGAGACTGACAAAACTTGACCAGCCAAAAAGTGCAATAGTGTTTTCATACAATGACAGGCAGGCTCACCTACAGCTATTTACCTCACGGTTAAGTGTTTTTAGCAAACATGGTGTAATAGGAGTGGTTGTGACCTCCACAGGAACACTTTGTCATGCCTGTGTACTATGCAGCAGTACTTCTGTGGGGCAGCAGAGCTTGCAGACCCCAGTGCAGTTCACCTTTTGTTTTTTTTCAGAGCACTGAAAGCACGCTGTCCATTGTGCTATACTACACTACAGGAGCAAAAACATGTGCTGCCATTGTCATCCAGCACTCAGTCACATAACTCTCATCCATGGTCACTTAGTTGCCATTGACTTTAAGCTGATTTAAAAAAAAAAAAAAAAAGAAATTTAGTATGAAGAAAAAAAATCAGCTAACTTTCAGTACTACTCACAAACATGGATGGGATTAGTTCCTTTGCCGGGGTCACTTTTCCCTGTTAGGTCACTACTTAAGACATCTGTTTATGCTTTGCACAACAAAGTTTGCAGCACCATATTTTAAAATAACATAGTTTAATAGCTATCCTGAAGATAAACCTCAGAGAAGTCTATATAGGTGCTGAATCAACCAACTTCTCTCCTTGTACTTTTCCTAAATTTGCTTTTTTTTTGTGTTTATTCTGACAATCAGCACACACCAAAAGCATCAAATGCACACACATACACACACACACACACACACTACAACAGCAGTGTCACATTTTATCCTCAAGCTAGAGCCCTGCGTTTCCCTTATGTGTATCTTGAGGATCTCTTTACAAGTCTTTTCAAGTGAGACTCCATTCAGTTTTCACTGAAAGCTTTTCTCCTTGTTTCTGATACAGTTGCACTGCAAAGATGTCTTTCTATTGCTTGCTCTCTCTTCTCATAAACCGTGTGACTTCTGATGACTGGAGATTGTTCCGTTGTCACCAGACAAACAACAAGTCAAGTGATGAATTATGGATCATTTCTGATGTCGTGCTTGCATTAATAATGGGCTCTGAGACAGTTCTGCTCCTCAAGCAATAAGGCTAATTTAGATATTGAGTTTTGCTTTAAATCTTGACCTTTAGACTGCTGACAAACCTAATTCAAGGGTTTTGACAGTAGCGTATTGTTTGGGTGGTAATTGATAAAGAAATAGTTTGATATTTCGGGAAATATGCATACCCACTTCCTTGGTATACATCAGTGTTACCCATATCTTTCTGGTACATGAGAAGCTGCAGACTGCATCTGACAAGCTTAGCCTGGCGCAAAGACTGAAGACAGGCGTTAACTAGCTAAAAGAAACAGAACAAAATAAAAATAACTAGCTTGGCTCTGCGCAAAGGTGCAAAAATCCATCTAAAAGCACCTCCAACTCACTAATTATAGAAATTTTGAACATGAAAAGCTGTGGTTATGGGAGGGTTATGGGTCCTCTCAAGAAGCTAGCTGTCACGTTTAGTAACCTAGATTTATGGCTAAGCTAACATTTCCTGGCTTTAGAATTTGGCTAAAAGGGAATTAGCTAGTCTGGCTCTGTCCAGAGATAACAAAAAATTCCTTTAGAGCACTTAAAAAGTTGACAAATTAACTAAGTGTTTGTTGAATTATATAAAATAGATTTCTGAAAATGACAAACATAGTTATATTTAGCCAAACTATGATTAGCTTAACTTAGTCATAAAGACAGGAAACAGGTAAACGGCTAAAGTTGTCTGCCATATAACAAAATAAACAAGCATGAATCCGCAAATGTAATTATGAACTTGCAGATTTTGTGAAAAATCACACAAGATTTAAATGGCACAAGGCGAGCTTAAGAGATGCAAGCATGCATATTTTTCAGACTAGGCTTGGCTAAGCTAACGTTTGCTGGCTATAGCTCTATATTGAACATACAGACATGACAGTGATATCTCTTCAAGAAAATAAAGATCATATTTCCCAAAATGTCACATTATTCCTTCAAACAGGTAAAGTTTTTAATTAAATTAGATCTTAGACACTTTATTACTTGATTTCTGGTAATTTTTCTTTATTTTTATTCATCTATTTTTCTTGTGACCTCAGGGTCCATCTATAGTGACTCTATAGTTAATGTGACTCAGTCTTACAAATTTCTTAAGAGTAGTTCTATTATTTAACACCACTGCTCTACTTTGAACCATTTCTTGGACACACAATCAAATTTAAACCAGAATATACTGGCATATGTTGCCCATATTTGCATTTTTTAAATTGTGTTCTACAGGAAAACTAGGAGGTAAAAAAAATATATTTATATCTGTGCTGTCCTTCGCGTTTTTTGTGATTTATGTCATTGTTTTATGAGGGGAGAGAGCAGTCACAATTTTGTTTGCCTTTGGTGGAGAAATATGTCTTGTGATGTGGCTGTGGGTAGAAATAACAGAAGGCCTCTTACCATATTGGTTTTTGAATGTGACATGAGAAAAAAAAATTTGATAGCATAAAAGGTTTGTGGTTAGTTTAAAACTATTTTGAATTGTTAGATATATCAATAATGAGGATAAATATAATGCCAAATATTCAGTATTTGTACAGAAATATACATATATAAATATATAATATATATGCCTAATTTAAATGGAACTATTTTCCGCTCTTGACCATGTTTTTGTTGTTTAGCGTTCCTTTGTCAACATTAATTTATAAGATCTTCAGATAGCATGCAGGATAGTGAAAATGAATGTATTATTTAGTGTTTCATTGCTGTTCAGTATTACAGCATTCTACAGATTAGTTTGTGTTTGTAAGATTAATTTAAGCTAAATATTTTATTTCTAGATTTGTTTACCTATAAATGAATTGTAAACTTTCTTTTTCTAAATGCAAGGTTTTAAAATGGTTTCAACAATTTATATCATTTTATTATTTTCCTGCTTTATCAATGTGGTTCGGTATATTTTGCCTCTTCTAAGTACTGCTATCAACCATCTGTTGTAAATAATTATGCAAATTAAACTTTTTGAAGAAAACAGTATGGTTGTGAGAGAGCGCTTTAATTTGGAGACGGTGCAGTGATGCAGTTGTGCCACTGAGTAGAGAAGTCATGTGGAATTTTAGCTCAAAGGCAAGACTATTTATGGGGAATTACAAAAACACAAATTAAGTACTTTACATCCTCTGTGCAAGTCCATGTCAAAGTAATAAAGAAAAGACGCCTGCTTCGGGGCAATCCAAGTAAAGAGTCTCTATTATAACATCACTTCTATGTAACAGCTCTTAGTTTTTAAAATATTTTAAGTAATCCAATTAGTCAAAGATAGAAAATTTGTTTATAAAGTAAAAATATGACTTGCGGAATATGATGTCCCTCTGGTGCACCAGTCTTGGTTTCAGGTTCGTATTTTCGTACATGCTGTCTCACTGCCACAACATTATGCTTAATGGGGGAAGTGATGTGGATCCTCTTACGGTGATTGAGGATCGTCGGGACCAGGTGTTCCCAGTTACCCTGCACACCATTTACCTTCAGTGGGTGATATTTTCAGGTGTCATAGCATAGAAAAACACAGGTTTGATTAATAACCTTAATAATGTTCGTATACGATCATTTTTTAAAGGTTCCAAATGCCGCTCAGGGCACTACGGTGGTTTCGTAGTCGCACCTGTGCTTTTCCTGCTAAAAATATCTGCTGTGAAGACGTTTTATCAAAACAACAAGTAGGTGCTCTCAATCAAGCCTTGTTTATAGACCTCAAACAAACAGTTAAAAGAGGGCTAATCAGTCTAAGTGAAAAAAACACTTTGTGGGCAGAGGAATGTTGTTTATGAGCTTTAAGGCTTTAAGGCTGAATATCGTCAGGTTGTTGTTGGGTAAGAACAGCTTGGTTGAGGATAACAGAGATCACTAGAGACAATCCATCCCAGGATCTTTGTCTCTTTTCCTTGACATCATTTAAATTGTAGGCTATCAACAGAAGGAGCCTGACAACTTTAATTAAAGAAGTGGTCTTTATTACAGCAAAGAAGCCAAACATTACAGACAAGAATAATTATGAACCATGAACATCATTTCTATTCTCAGACTGGCCTCTCATCCAGACAAATGCTTCATTCACGACTCTTCAGGGGCATTACTTCTGATATATTAGGGAGGATTTATGGGCATCTTAACAGCATTTGCTTCTTACTTTCCCCTTTAAAAGTGTAGTTAAGAAGGTTGACATACTGCATTGATTTTCTGTTTAAAACTCTCATCATGGACTTCTTTACTCTCTGCATGCTATAGTAAATACCTGACTGCTAACCCCCATCATCACTGAAGACACTGAGTTTCCTCTCCTTTCTTTGGGTCAGACCATAAATCTGGAGGGAAAAAACTGAAAATCAATGTTCCACCAGAAGAATAAAGTTCTGTATTTAGTTGAAATTATAACGCTTTTTTTAAACAATATGTGTCAAAATTTGAAGTTGAATCCTCTAGGAGTACAATCTCTGGCTCTTTTTTTTTTATCTACAACAGAACTAATGTTCTGACATTGCATCCATCATCTAAATCTCTATTGTTCATCCGACAATAGAGCCTTTACGCATGATAGTCTATTTACAATAACATCCTTAGCAGTAGACCTGGGCTACTCTTGTTCCCTCCATGTGGAACTTCTGACATTTTTATTTACAATAAAGATTTTTTTTCTTTTTTTTTCTGAATCAGTTTGTGCACAACAGAAACACATCTTGTATTCGGTAAAGCCTCGCAAAGAATTCATGAAGCGTTCTGATTAATAAAGCACACTGAATCATGGTCCAGAAGGTGTTCGAGACATTGATCGTCCATGAGAATGCATTCAATAAAGCCAGGTTGTGACCTAAGATGCTGCTAAAATGCTTGTATCAACAAGGAAATTCAAATGATTAGGCACAATAAATGTGTTGTTTTTTTTGTTGTTGTTTCACAGTCCTGCATGTTTCACTCACTAAGCCCGTTTGCATCACTGAGTCAGTGTATTCAGGGATAATGGTGAGCAGGATACGAGGATGAAGATAAACAGCTTATCCCGACTAAGAAGTTAAGAGGGATAGGAGCTATTATCCAAAATACTCTGTGCATTAAATAAATGCACTGATGTTCTACTGACCACGAACAGAGCAATGGGGGCTTTTACACAAAGAAACCACGGTAACATCACACAGAGTTTCATTAATTGAAAACAAGACAATACTACTGAATTCCACCTAAATACTGAAAAACTACGTCTAATGCTTTAATATACAGCTTCTATCAGGGGTTCTTAAACTTCTCTTCATGGACTCAGATCGAGCAGGTGTAGCCTCTCACCTCTGGGCCCATTATGGGCTCATTAAATCATACTAATACTCTCGAAACTCCAGAGGAAACAAGACTCGCCACCCGTTTTTGAGTCCCGACCCACAGTTTAAGAAACGCTGGTGGTAGAGTAAACATGGAATGAAGAATGATTGTTCTTACAAGCAATGCAAGTAAACAAACAATAAATACAAACAATGTGCTTTATCCATATAGACATATTTACACAAAGTCTTTGGCTTATGAATAAACATCCGCTACAAAATAATAATAAAAATAAAAAGAGAAAAGTGTTGGCCACCAGTGCACAAAAACAAATGAGGCCTGGGGTCAGTTCACTTCCAATTCCATTCAAACCAAAACCGGAAACTGTTATTCATCTTTTCATAAAAGAAAGAGTATTTTATTGTCAGTCTTTTCTAATAGTCAATAAGCAGATTCCCTTGTACTCATAATGTGTTTGTATTTGAAACATAATATCCCATTTGTGAATTGGCTGAATTGAAAGTGCAATGGGCCCAGCCCTGAAAAAAACATGATTATGCTAATGTCACATGGTTGAATAAAATCTTAAAATTTCAATTTTTTTTTTTAAAAACAATTTGGGGTACAAAGAAGACTTCAAAAATCTCTATCCAGTAGATCAGTAAATGATGTAACAAAAGCAGAGAAAATGCAGCTCACGACTGCAGAAAACATAAACGATGACACATAACACACGTCTTTGAACGTACACGTTTTTAGAAAATCCTACACAATTTTCAAGTTGCCACTTCATGATATCATAAAAAAAAAAATTCTAAAAGCCTAATAGTCTCCTTGTAAACTTTCTGTTGTTGTTTCATTGTCAGTTTTATCTTTAAATCAATGTTTTATCTAATTAGCAAATCTATATTAACATTTAGGTTAATGTCTGTCTATGTGTTCTGTATCTACTCAGTGTAAAATGGGTTCAAAGTGGCTATTAAGTACTTAAACATATAATAATATTCTGAGACTCAAAGTTCACTGAAATGATCACAAAAGTAACATGATGATACCGCTGATGTATGGAGTAGAAAAACTGAAGCATTCACAGAGTTTGGCCAGGCTTTAACATCAAGTTTTTTTTTCTTTTGTTCTCGTACAAAAGTACCGGCTGCAAATATTCAGACATCACCGTGATGAGATGCCCAAAACTATTAAGCTGCTCAGAAATTAGCATGAGAGCAGGAATACGGGGCCACTGAAAACATGAACTTGCAGTTTTTTTCCAAAAGCTGTTGTTGCAGCTTGCAAGGGGGAAGGGAGACATCTACAGTGCACATTGAGTACTGCAGCTCAGACAGCATGAGGCATCAAGTCCATGGGAGGAGGGGGCGGGGGCTGTGGTGAGGTGCTAAACATTTAAAGGGCCCGAAAAACATACAGGGGCCCGCTGGCACTCAAAAAGCTGTACAGTTAAGCGTGAAGGAGTAACATCTCCCCCCCGTGTTGCACTTCCCAGCTGTTTGTGGTCTGAACTTTTCCCTTTGTTTGGATACTTTACAACACTGCATGAGGAGCCGGTTTCGCTTGTGCCATTCGTAGGGACGCAAAGTGGGTGCTACAGAACGGCCACCAAAGAGGGGAGCTGGGACCAAGCGAAAGCAAAAGATCAAAACACACGGGGAGTGAAAAAGATGTTCTGTTAAAAGATCTTCTTCTCCACCTCCCGCTCCTTGTATTCTTTCTCTCATTTATGAGGATTCGATGAACTCCAGCGCCAGATCGTAGCAGAACCGATACTGTTCCTGTAGACAAACAGCAAAACAAACACTGAGGTTAATACCTGAAGGATCAAGCGTTCATATTTTGACTTTTTTTTCTTTAATAATATTACAACAGATTAAATAAGATTAAGTGAAGGCAAAATCTCATCTTTCTCATTTTGTGAAACAGAAACTTAATAATAAAAGTTGGAATTTATTGTACATAAGATTTTACATGGCAGCTCCTTAAGAAACTATTTTAATATAGAGAGGAAGTCCATAGTCATAACACCAGAGCTAGTGAAGCAAACTGGTGCCACGGCCATTAATAAACTGCCTCATTCAAATGAGAGTCAAATCCTCCTTTACAGCTGAACAAAAGCTGCTGGATAAGTTATCTGAGCCAGAAGGTGAAGCTTTTTATAACCTTCTTCTTCACTGATATTTGTGTCTTATACTTGTATTCTATGATGTGATTTTTCGTCTGGGTGTTTGCTTTGTAATTTTTGACCTTCCTTGCCTTCTTAAAAGACTCTGTGTCTCCTTTTCTTAAAACTCACCGGGGTATCCACCATGTTAGGTTTGCTGTTTCTCAAGGTCTTAACGGCGTGGAAAACATCCACCACACTCTGTCTCTTGGCCATCTCACACACAATGCTGCTGGCACAGAAAACTCCACTACGCCCACCTCCATTCCTGCAAACACAAAGAGATACGTGACTAAATGCACAATTTAACATTTCATTTGTAGTTTTTCTCTCACAGTGCTGATTCTTGGCACAAATCATCCTGCTGTCGGTGAATTTTGTGCATCATAAGATGGTAAGACCTTCTGGTTGAGGAGAAGTGTCACTCTGAGTGAATTTCATTAACAATTTTTAGAAAAATAAACAAAAGGTGCCAAGATAAATGAAATGAAATTAACTAAGAGTGCTTATTACATCACTGCTTCATACAGACACATTTGGCATCCTTTTGTTAAAACAAAGTGCTTGTTTTTACACTCTGGATGGAGAAAACTGTATCAGACTGTATATTTTTGGTGTGAACTCACAGGCAGTGCACGATGGTTCTGCCCTCCCCTTCCTCTCCTTCGCGCTGCCACTGGTCGACCTGCAGGATCAGTTTGAGGAAGGAGCGTTTGGAGGCGGGGACTTCTCTATGTCCCGCCCAGCCCAGGTACTGGAACTGACGGACCATCAGGTAGCCTTCCTGAGGCTGACGGATCAAACAGAACAGACGTTCAGAGGGACGGATTCAAGCAGCCAAAACATGAACACTGTATGTTTTCAAGCTTAAAGAAAACCACTTAAACAAAAACACAAGTATGAATGTACAAACCCTGGTGAGGTTACAGACTCTGAACAGTCTGCTGATGACATCACAGTCCATTGAGCAGGACATACATTCAACCTGGACCGGACCGTAGCGCAGCATGCCCTCCTCTGGCCAATACTGGGGACAACCCTGAGTACAAACAGAGTATTAGATACTTGAACAGCACATACGAAAAACAAGAAAGAAACAATAATAATTTCAGTGGAAAACTTACAGTTTTAAGCACTTTTTTGAAGTTGCATTCTGTTCATACATGCTCACTCTTTAGTATTGAAGCTAGACTGACATTTAAAGCTAATATTAGTCCTTTAATACAAATTTGCTGTCACTGTATGACGGGATTATCTTCTCCAGTATGATAAAGCTTCTTCTCTGTTCAAAGACTGACGTCAAACTGGATTTTGATGACAGAATTCATTCCAGTGTTGCATGCAAAAGTTTTTATTATCCCAGCTTTAGAGGAGCCACAGTGAAAAATATTAAAACATACTACAAATTTAACATTTCGCTTTAATTCCAAGATGATACCTTCATGTATTTTAGTCACTTGTGTTAGAGTTTAAGAGGCTTTATTGCAGATATATGATCACAGTGTAATAAAATTACATTTTCTGATGTTGATGGGTGGAAGCTTTTTATCTCAAATTATCATCCTTTAATAAAGCAAATCTTTTCTGTAAAATAATACATTTCTCATACAAAAGCAACAGTAAAGGTGAGTTACCTGAGCCAAGTCAATCTCATTCAGCATGACCAAACTGGTACATCCATAGTCATAGACCAGACGCCAAAAGTCTTTGACAGTGTTAGGCAAAGGATGCTGGGTAACGATGAATGCAGCAGGCTGTCTGTAGCTCTATAGGAGACAACGGAGATAAATACAACGTCAGGGATTTCACACACACACACACACACACACTCACACACACACACACACACAATCACACAGATGCCATCTCTTCTGCAAACTCTGCAAACCTGATTTGCTGCCTAAATTGATCTTTATCTTGATCCTCATTTAAAAATTTGCATCTTTTTTTCCCTCGCTTACACACACACACACACACACACACACACACACACACACACACACACACTAAAACACAGAGTGACAATGTCTGGGACAGCAAGCAACACAGGTGATGTTTGGCCACTGGGTCATGCTGTGGGGCCTGTCAGATGTGAGGGTGAGGAGCATGCGTTGCATATACAAATACACTGTACATACAGTTCATCTACATCTACAGCTATGATCAGTTACCTTCATGTTCAGTTTGAGTTCATGTAAAAAGCAAATTTTAGAATAAATAAGGAAAATTGACCGAAAGTCTAACATTTTAAATTCATGTACTGAACTGACTGAACTGAAAGTGAACTGAGCTCATCCTTCATGGAAAATGTGCAGCCAAATGTGTAACATGGGCGTGAATGAGTCGTGACGATGAGGAGAATCTAATGTCGGGGGGGTCAGGTTCAGGACTCGGGGTGTAAAATGGCTTTGCTAAACATAAACCTGGTGGCAGAACGACACTGAAGCCATGAAACAAATCCAGTATTGGAGAGTTGAAGTAAAATCCCATTACCTGGAACTCTTCTGACAGCTTGGTTAGAGAGAGGCCAAAGGTAAGTGACTAAGCTTTGAAGGTTTTAACAAATTGGACTGAATTCCAGATGTTTTACAGCATTTACAGTATTTTGTCCTCCAGCAGCTTTGTTGGAGGGAAGCCGGTTCTTATTTCACACCATGCATGTGTTACAATTTGCATTTCAACCATAATCATAAACTCACAGACCTGCTTGTAAACATCAATTCGTAACTGAGCCTGACAAAGACCAGATATTGCCATCTTACCTTAAATTTCTACCTTTTTAATGACTTTGTTTTTTAACTCATGGTACATGGGCAGCATGTTGAGACAGTGTCAAATGTTGCCAATGTAAACAATGTCCTGCAACAATGAGGCTGGGAGAGATTTGGGGGTGGTGGCCAGAGAAGCTAGTGGTCTTTTCAGATCCTGGATTTGTCTCTAGCCTTCTGCTGCTAAAACCACAAACACAGCATCACACAAACGGGGAGGGGAGTCTGTGTGTGTGAGTGTAAAAGTTGTCTGTATAAAAAATACGTTCATAAGTATTTAAATGTACATGTGTCTCTCTTTATCATCATTTGTGTATCACCTCTTTAAAGTTTCATTTGCAATAATTGTGCAGTTGCAGTTTAGGACAACAGACACTTTGTTTGGTTTTTCAATTTTTCTTTTACAGTCCCGATTCTAAAAAGTTGGGATGATGCTGCGTAAAACATAAATAAAAATGAATGTGATAATTATGCTTCTGCACATAAACTCAACTGAAAACAGTACAAAGATGATATTTTTTAACATTATACCAAATGTTGAGGTGTGGTCAAAAAACACCTGTTTGTATTCTGCATGTTACTACATGGGCTCAAAAAACTTTATAAGAAATCACGGTTAGTTTGCTAATAAATGCATCCTGTTTTTACAGATGTTTTACACAGCATTCCAACTTTTTTAATACAATTTTTTTTTCTTTATCATAGTGCATTAACTCAAGTTGTGTTACAAGCAACACATCTGTTACTCTACAAGGCTATTTCCGCATGTTCTCATGGAGAATGACTCACAGTGTGTTATGTCCCAAACTACTGCAGCTTTATGTGTTGACACTAACACAACCTTCACTGTATATGTGTGTATGAACGGGCAGAAGACTTACATCCATCAGAGCTGCATTGATGTAGTTGCTGCTTTCTCCGTCTATTGTAATGAGGAAGGGAAGGCATCTGTCAGGAGGAAGGCCATCCATAAAGCGGTTCTTATCTTGGTTTCTAGGCAACAATGCGATGCTGCAGTCTTCAGGCTGAGGCTGAGGAGTCACCGAGTTTAATGTCTGGTCAAGGAGAGAGATGTATATTGTGTAAGTTGTTGCACAAGCATAGTTTTATAACCCCAAAAGGATCTAAATCGAAAAACTTGAAAAGTTAAAATTTCATGGCAGGTCTCATTTTGGTCAGTATCACTAATTGTGTCATAGAAACAAGAAAACTGCCGAAGGCACCTTTAGGTTTAGCTGTGCAGATCAGGCTTTATGTACATATAAATATTAAAAAATATTCTGTTCTGGGTTGTTTTGACTGTTGCTCCCGGACTGGAGGTAAAAAGCCAGGAGTGGATTAGGACGATGTTCAGCTACCCAAAAATTAAAACCTCTAACAAAAACTTTTTTAAAGTTAAGGAAAGCAATGAAACTATTACAGTATCTACAACTCAGTCCAGTTTTCCTATAAATAACTCTTCTTACATAACCCAGACCTGAATGACTGATAATCTTCACAGATATGTTTCACTGAAGCTTTTATTGTTTGCAAGGTAGCAAGAGAAGAGGATTATGTTGCACAAGTGTCTTGAAAATCCTGACCAACCTGCTGTTCTTATTGATGGGGGAAACAAACTGTTCATTTCTAAGAGGCAGATTGTGAAATGTGACACTCAAAGGGCTGAAAACACAGATCACAATCAGGTTTACCTGGAACTCGTCCTTCAGATGTGACGAGTTGGTCTGCGAGTCGATGCGGATCAGCTCATAGAAAGCAGCTTTGAACTCGCAGACTGGAATAGCTGTTTCTCCACACAGACAAGCCTCCAGTATGGCATCGTGGATGAATATGTACTGCTCCTGAAGACAAATAAGTCAACACATGCATATTATGGTGTACATAAACATCTTTCACTCAGAGATAACAACATTAGCAAACAGTAAACACACAACTTGTGGCATGCAAAACACAAACAGCCGTGACAGCGAGTGAAGGTGAGCATGCTGACAGAGTGAGTGAGTGATGATTGATGGAGGATGGAGCTGTGAGTGAGATAAGATGATGGCTGTCGAGTTTCAGTTTCCTTCACCTCATGAGTTTGTATTTTTGGATCTTTCAAGGAAACGACTGCAGATTTAATTCAATGAACTTACAGAGAGCAAAGTGAAGGCCACTTTGGTGAATCATCCTTAATATGCTCAGTTATCTGACAGATGACTTAAACTTTTAGAGGGTATAAAGATACTAAAGTATGTGAACATTATATAAATCGGCAGAAAAGTTTTTCTTCAGGTGTGTCACTTCTGCATAAGTTAAGAGTAGATATTTTAATTCAAATTCCATGCAGTATACACCTTTTTAAACTTTTATTTAACTCACCACATGTGCATTCTTTATAGAAATTGCTAAAAACTAAAAAACAGCCACTGTCTCTTCCATCAGTGTACAGACATACATTTGCATTTGACTTTTTCTTATTTCAGTAAATGTTTACTGATGATTTCCAGTGAAGGGTGAAGGTGCAACACTCACACAATGCAGTTCTTGATGCTACCACTGAGTGGCACCAAAGTAAAGGATTTTCAAATCCATGAAAAAGTATCTTTAAAAAAATAACAAGATGAAGTTCACCTTTATTACATTAAACTGCACATTTGCCATGTTTATGTAGTGAGATGGCATGTTTATGAATGGGTGGCAGATCGATGTTGTCGCCTCAGCCAGCACCATGCTGAAGGCTGAGACTTGCTGTGAGGGTTTACTGAATATACTCTAGGATGTAGATGCAGATGGAGGATGGGTAATGCAGTCACCTCAGTCTGTACCATGTTGATTCTCCTGGAGCGAAGAGCCTTCACACAGTTGTAGATGTCGACCACTCCCTCTCTCTCCGCCATGTCCAACATGATGTCGATGACGATGAAGCAGCCTGTTCGTCCGGCTCCAGCACTGCAGAGAGAAACACAGGACAGGAAATCACTGTCTATGTCTGCTTTGCAGGAGGAAAAGCTATTTTTGACTCATTTATGCATGTGTCAGATGTAAGGGTGCATGTTGACCGTATGGTTTATAAATGCATGTGTTTTCCATACCTGCAGTGGACCACAATTGGCCCAGCAGAGGGTGGATTGGAGATCTTAACTCTGCGGATGAAGGAAAGCAGTCCTGTGGCGTGATATGGGACTCCGTGATCAGGCCAGCCTGTGAAGTGGAACTGCTTGACTTCCCGCACCTCGTTGAAACCACGCTGAGTTAACGCAAAAGACATCTTTAGGTTACATTTCATGGCGATGTTGCAAATGAAATGAATCCAAAACAACAGAATTTATGCAAAAATGTTCACTAAAAAAGCATCACTCACCCTCTCCAGTGTAAATGTGCGAACCACATATTCGGCAAGAGGTTCCACCTCCACAAAAGTCACCTTGAAGTCTCCGTACACCTCTGCATCATCTGGCCAATACTTATAGCACTTCACCTGTTAAAAATAAGAGGGAAGTGTTTTAAATACCTGGATCCAGTTGCAGATATAGCACCTTACTGTCATGAAAAAATACAATAAAATGTACCAAAAATCAGAGATTATACCAACAAAACAGAGAAGGACAACAGAGAAGAAGAAGCTAATATCTATGCACCAATTAGAAAGTCAATGACTTTCTTGTTTACTTGTTTTTCTGTCTTTTGAATACATTTTTAAGGCAAAATTTGAGCACAATAGCAACTTACCCTTCCAACTTCCACCAGATTGGTTACCATGACGATGCAGGCTGACTGTTCCTGCCACACCATCCTCCAGAAGTCATACACTGTCTCATGAACGGGACCTACACACAGATACACAAACACACACATCCAGTAATGTGCATTAATACTACAGTAGGCTTATACATTCACCCTCTGCTTATGTATTCTAGTTTTTTACAGCTTCTTACCTTGAGTGGCAATGTAGTGACTTGGTCTCTGGTATCCCTGAAAACACAACACCATAAAACAAAAACTCAATATGCATATAAACTGCATTCATTACTTTTAAAAGTGGGAAATATCTCATAGTTGGTGACTTGCTCAGTGCAACATTTACATTCTGGATCATTGCTTCGAAGTTAAAGTAAAGTAAACCGAAATATTTTAACAATATGATAAACATAATTGTAATTTTTTGGGCAACATGTTGAGTTGCACTGAATACTATTTGTATTCAAGATCTTGAGGAAGCTTATCATCTTAACAAGATGACAGTATGGGGGAGAATTTTTGCTCTCAATACTTTCTGAATTTTTTAAAACAAAGCTTCAAAAAGCAAAATCTACAGATGCATTTTTGTCTGTCATCTTTGCAACAGCTGTCAGGTGCAAAGAGCTATGACAGCCACTGACTGGGATTTCCTAGTGGTAATAAAACAAATACAAGTACCAGGGTATGCATTAGCAAATTTGCAGCACACAGTGGGATGTAAGGTGGTGGGAGGGCAAGATGGAGGGAAATCCTTCATGCAGCGGAGACCCCAGCAACTCAAAATGTGCGGACGCTGTGACTCAGTGTATGTGATGAGCGCTTGTATGAATGAGTGAACCGGTGTAAAGGGTTGTGGGGGCATGAATGAAAGAATCCACAGTGATACTTACATCCCTGTACAGCCAAATCTATAGCCCAAGCCACAGGCAGAAAGAACGAGTGGAAGAAAGAAAGAAAGAAAGAAAGAAAGCACAACAATGTCAGTGAGTGTCAATCAGAAAAAGAAAAGTTGCATTGACACAATGGGAGTTTGAACAGGACATGCAGAAAAAAAAAACAAAATAATGATCTTAAACTTAGACTTAAATAGAAAGGACACTTCCTGATAATCATCATATGTCTCCAGCTACAAGACTGGTGTCAATTTTTAAGTAAAATCTAAATGATTTAACTACTTAAAACTACAGTTCTACAAACAGAGATAAAACAGGGAGTGTCCACTCTATTCACTCTAATTCTAGCCTAATGTGAGTGGCAGCATGCGTGTGATAGTTTAAATGGCAGCTAATAATAATATAGTAGATAATGCTATGAGCAGTATTAGCAATTTAAAAAAAGCACAATGTGTGAGATCAACATGCAGATGATTGTTGAAGAGGTGACAGCAGAGTGGAAGGTGGAGGTGGAAAAAGATGGATGAATGGTAGATGTGTGTTTCGATGGAGTTGAAGGTTACATACATGGGTGATGGATGGATGAATAGATGGATTGACCAGTGAAACAAATGACTGGCCTTAAAGCTAAATTCAGTGCCTTTAAGAAAAAGCTTATTCACTTTCTTTCTAAGAGACAGATGAGAAAACTGACACCAATTTTATTTCTGCACAATAAATATTAAGCTAGCACCAGCAGCCAGTTAGCTTAGCTTAGCATAAATGCTAAAAACAAGGGGAAACAAGGGCTTGCCCTGACCAAAGTTAACAAAATCCACCTAACATCAAAGAAAGAAGACAAATAAACACATTTCCCCCAGTTTTAAACTACTTAGTCAAAAAAAAGATTCAGATTAGAGAGATGACAGCATCTCTCTTCTTGTAGCACCTTAGATTAAGACTAATTCTGACTACATTCAACTGATATAAAAACATTCAGACTAAACTGTAATTCAAAGCTGCTCTATCAAAGTTCTACAATAAATTCAGAAAAGATGCACACATAAAAACATGGACAGAGACAGGAAGAGGACCGCAGGACTGAGGCCTGGGAAAGACACATGTACTGTATGTATGACGTGCTTCGGTGAGGCTTGATGCGTAAAATGGCACGATGGATGACGAGTAGACGCAATAAAGGTATAGAGGCCTGACATACGAGCGAGGGAGTGTGGTTTCGTTGGTTTCGTTGGGAGCCAATAGTAGCATTCGATGCGTTTCCACTTACATCGATGTAGTTGGCGTTGATGTAGTCGGAGGAAGGGTCGTCTTCAATGGGCTGGAGAATAACCCTTGAATGGTCATCTAAAGAAAAACACAAGGAAGGAGTGTTGGAGAGAGCGAGAGAGATAAAGTCCAAAAACAAAGAGAGAGAGACAGTAACATAGAGAGGAGGGGAAAAAGAAAAGGATATATTTGTTTAGGACACTGATGGAATCAAAACTCCTGAAAACTTATTTCATCTCACAAGTTCTCCACTGTTACTAAAATATAATCAAACAACACCAACACAGTCCTGATAAAGCAGATTAAACACATTTTCTTTAAGTTTCAAGCCATGAATAAATAATACCTAAATATTTTTCAAACCATTTGTTGTCTTTTCCTGTGATGAATTTTTTAATACCACAGAGAAATGCCTTACACATGAAGCCAGGTTTTCAGGGGATTTAAAGAACATACGTACGGCATGTCTTTCATCTGGAAAAAAGACTCTACATTGTAGGAAAATTAGGTTACGGTTCTGAGTATCTGTGGAGGCTTTGAGTTTCATGCTGTAACACTGTTTGCTGTAATAAATACGAGGCAGGACTATGCACTAGATCACAGTCATAAGTCTTTAAAATGCAGGATCTCTTGGAGTCGTTAATTTGTAAGTTTACTGACAAATAAAACCAACTTTCTAAACATAATACAACCATCAACACATGAATAAAAATACACAATAACATTGTCACGTTTTAACGTTTTCAGGTTGATGTGCAATGTAACTAAGACTCCCTTATCTGTGACAGTGAACAAGTTTAATGTGAGTGAGTTCTTCTCTGTTCTTGAGCCTGAGGACATCACATCACATCGTGAAGTGATTGTTCTTCTGCGGTTATTGCTCATCAACTCTGAAACAGCCTCTCACAGAGTCTCACAAGAGCCAAATCAGTACATATCTCTAAAAAGCATTTTCTACACTTTTTTTCCCTCCTGTAACGCACATTGTCACTTCTGTTTAATCATACATGAATGGATCTTGCTTGCTCACATGCTATAATGTTGCCGTAGCGGTTCTTGGTGCGGTTCTGCTCCTTCTTGGCAACATCCCAGGAGGCCGACTGGCCCTCGAAGAAGCTCTGTATCACCAACAGCAGACGAAACAACAGGAGAGAAAATTACACTCCATGTTTTCTTAACAATAACATGCCTGTCAGATGACTCTGAGCAGAAAGAAGCACTTCAATGACTGTTTTATTTCATGGGTACATGAACGATGCTTATTAGATCAAAAAGGCAGATCATATAAGAGGGTTTGCAGCTTCTAAACAGTTTAGTCAATACAGCAGAAAATAATCTCAAAATAAGAAGCAATTTAACCCTTGTAGCAGTTTTATTATTTTAAGGTATAGCCAAACCTAAAATATAGCATCATTGATTTTTATAATAAGCTTTATGTTGTTTTCTACATTAAAATGTGTACATTGTAGATCTTATTGTATTGCACTGTCAACTTCTTAGTCATGTTTCGATTAAAAAGTCTTTTTCAAGATGATTTTTCGGGTAATAACATTTGTATCACTACATCTAAAAACAGCAACTTTAAGAGGACTGTTTCTACTGGTAAAACATCTGCAGCTTTTGCAAACCAGGCTGCAGAAACTGCTGATATCACGACATGTACTGCTGATAATCATCTTACTTCATACTCCTCCTTGAAGCCGTAGCTGTCAGATGTTTTCATGAGGTTGATGTGCTGCAGGAGGTCGGCCACTCTGATGGCAGGGTGCAGCTGTCCCGTCTGATAAGGAGACTCGGTTCCTTCGCAGTGATACCGAGGAACGTCTAGAAGCCGGCTGTTCTCTGCTGCAGAGCCACTGTGGTTCTCGTCTGCAGGAGGAGAGGAAATCACTGGTCATTTCAACTGCAAATGAACCGTTATTTGCATTGCACTTTACTAAGGGCTCTTATCGGGTCTCAGGGATGAATCATGCAGTAACAGCACTTCAAAGCTTTGTGCATTAAGGTGGGTTGGATAAAAGCCTGTACATTCACTGATTACTGCCTTGGAAAGACTTAAAGCAGCAAAACAATGACTCTTTTCGTCTTCCAGAAGCTGCACCAGCCGCTGGCAAATACTGCATTTTTCAAAAAGCATGAGTCACTTTGTTTTCTAAGTCCACACTCACCTGTGATTGGGACTACAAGTCAAAGCAGCAGGAAAAGAAAATAGCAAAAAAGGATAAGTTAGACCGCAGGATAAGAGGATTTGTTGGTTAAAAAATGAATGGTGGGTCACTTTGATTCATTTATCAGAACATCAACAGTTTACACATAATGGATGAACCAAACAAATGAAAGATGATGTCACAAAACAATGGAGCGTGACCAAAAACCAGTTACAACACTGAACATGAAGTGAACTTTGACGCTTTATTAAAATAGCATCTTTAGCAACATAAAATCAGCCTTCTGCAGTTGCTCCTGTTGGTTCTGTTTGCTGTTTTTTACAACTATAAGTGCTTTTGCATCTGCAGCCTTTCTTACACTCTACTATTCCTTCTACATTTAGAAACTTTATCACGTTATCCTGTTTCAAGACCCCCACCTATATGATACATCCCTCAATTAGTTTGCAAATAACACAACACATTTAAACCACATATGAGCAGTCATCTGTTTTATAGCCTGGAAAGGCTGCTTGTGAGATCTATGATTGAATTAACTTGCTTGCACATTGGAAAAGTCCTTCAGTTGCAGATAATTATGGGGTCAAATTGATGCAGAACTTCCAGGTGAACTTGTCTGTGCTGTGCAGGATAATGTGAGATGGCAGTCGTAATGCACGGACTGACATGTTGCATAATGGAGTAGCTTCGGTTGCAGGACAACCGACTGATTTCATCTTTGCCGCTGTTTATTAACTGACACTGTTTATTTCATCCAACTGATGCTTCTCTCTGCTCTGAGGACATGTTAGCTCATTACTGATCGTTAAAGGTTTGTTATGCCCTCGTCAGGCCAATTAACAGTAAACTTGACCCGACACTGCCTCTTAATTCGCTACTTCCTGCTACTTCTTCCCACTCTCTGATGTGATTGGCCAAGACAGATTGTAACTGCAGCCTTCACTCCAAATTAGCCGACGGAACAGTTAATTAACACAGTTTGGTGGCGTCGTGAATTGTGGAGCCCTTAAGGGTATGTTAGAGCTCCACATCGTGCTGCAGTGTCAACACCAGACTCAACTAAAGATAAACACATCGCAGTGCAGCAGTGGAGCTAACTTGGCAAAAGCTACGGCTTTCACGGATCAGACTGGGGCACCGGCGACAAAACAAGGCTGGGGAATAACACAGATGGTAGATACTCGAGCAGGCTTCAAGATCCAATGCACAGAGAAACTTCCCAAAAAAAATTAAAAAACAAAAAAAAAAACACCACAGGCCTGAAGGCAAAAAAGTTGTTCACTGTCACTTGATGTCATGGATTTAATCTGCAGTCGTTTTGCAGTGGCAGTTTGACAAATCGTCTTCCCCCTTTCATGCATCAGTTTCTGTCATTTTTGGGACAGGATGTGGCATACCTTAAAAAAAAAAACTGTGGAAATAATGAGGTCTCTAAGGGAGAATGATGGTAATTAGTGTGAATATCAATAACTCTCAGTAGGAGACAGAAAACGTGGCTGGGATTGGGAGTGACTGAAGCAGGGGAAAACACAGTACAGCAGATGAAATGCTTGGCTGCTGGAATTTTTAGTACCGGCAGTGTTTTTACAAAGAGACTTGGCACCAGGGGGCAAAAAATTTACACATCTTTAGACTGCCTTTGAACCGAATCCAAACATCCCTTTTTTCATCTAACATTTTTGTTGAATTTTTCATGTTCATGTTCATTTTTGTACTTTTAATTGCTTGTAGAGTTGATGGACCTAAACATATAGAACTTCTAAAACGTAGATAAGAGACAACATTGTGTTACCAAACCGTCAATCAACCCAAACTTTCCATGATACTTCACAAAGGTCAAAGTGCATAAAACAGCATGATGTGATGAAAACTTGTTTGACATTTTTAGGTGAATATCTGAACACAAAATTGGGATCCACATAATGACGCAAAAGATGTTTAAGACAGGGCTGCAAACACAGGGGCTTTGAGATGATGACAGGTGATCAATAATGATCCAATCATGCCATAAATCTCACCTAACACAGCAGTAGGAACCAGAGGATCATTGGGCACTGCAGGAGGAAACATGGTGAGGATATTGTTTAAATTTCAGTGCTATTCAAACATAGATGAGGACCTAAAAGTGAGTGGTGGGCTTCAGGAAAGCAGTGGACTACAGCGTCTCTGGTGATGATCTTTAGCATCATCTATCTTAGTTCAATGAGTTTTGGTAGAGCCGTTAAGTTTTTAAATTGAAAACTTTTTCTTTACACAGATGATCAGTAGTTCTCTCATTTACACAGCAGAAGATTGTTAAAACTATAAAAAAGATCAGGCCCATACTTTCAGTTTTATAGATAAATCATTAGGTGAGGAAATAATATTTGTCATTTTTTTAATAAAAAGAACAAAAAATATCTTAGTTTCTGCTTCTTTTTAGAATCTGGGAAACTGTTACAGACATTTTAAGACTTTTAGGATTTAAATGACTGACTAAAAACTTATTAATAAAAATAATAAAAGAAATCAGATGCTATTTGCAACTAAACCGTGATCTTTTTCTAGCTCTGTGTGCTTCAACCAAAGTGAAATGTGACAGAAAAATGAAAATAATACATAATCAAGGTCTGAAAAAGAAAAGAAAAAGTCAGAACTTACATATAATCTTATACCAGACTTGAAACATCCTAGATGTTCATTTTTTTCAACATAAACTTCTTCCTCTGTGAACTTTGTGGTTGAAATTAGAGTAATCATAGTACTAATACTGTAGTTTTTGAACCTACATCTGTTGTTGTAGTTGTGTGAGTCCATGAACGTCACAGCCATGGGATCTTCAGCGTGCAGAGTGCTCTGGTCGGCATAGCTGCGATCCATGGCGTTCACCATGTGAGTCATTTCCTGCCGGGTCGTCCCGATGGCGTCTTTACGCTTTTTAGCCAGTTTCCTGTCAGAAGCAGAGACGGACACAGTCAGGCATCTCACAAAACACAAACATCAGCTAGCCTGCAGACCTCCGCTTTGCAAGGAATAGTCTCAATTTTTAAAGTATATTTTAAAGTTGATGCAGTCGGTGTTATCGTGTCTTTTTTTGAGAGCTGAGGGCTGCAGGCTGCTGATGTACGATGCAGAGTTTACAACTGATAAAGGAAGAGAAACAGGAGAAGAGAAGAAAGGTGAGAGGAAGGAAAGAGGAGAGAACAGGCAGGGAAGGTAGAGGAGAGGCTTGTTTGTAAATGGCAGCATGTTACAGGCTCGGCTATAGGAGCAAAGGGAAAATAGCATCTATACAGACCAGGAAAAATAACCTAACACCTACGAGTAGAAAAGGAAAAACCTGTTATCAACCTCAGTGCCACGGATGAGCTGTCAGATGAAAGCCTTTGAAAATACTCCATATATATATCAAGCTGTCTTGAGTCCCCATTTTGTTGTAATTTCATCAGATTTCCTCACTATCAGAATGTAGGCTTTTATTAAGGCAAAAACATAGAAACAAAAATGGTTTTCATCCGACAGCAAAGGAAAAATCCCATTAAAACAACAGTAGGGGAATGACACATTATCTACAGAGGCTCAGGGAAAAAAAAATGTTTGCCAACCAAAGTACCACAGTTATCATCACACAGAACGAGCAGCAGGACTTCAGGTCATTTTTTATAAACAGTAAGTCCAGAAACATGAGAATGTTCACAGTCTAAGGAAAGATACAATTAAGATATAATTTTAATATCCTATTTTTCTTCACAAGCTGTCGTTACATTGGAAAAAAAATTAAAAAGTATATTGCCTTCTTATTTCAAAGCAATAGAAACATTTCTTTATCACAAGACCTGGTGCCTTGTGAAGAAAAATAACAGTTTACAATCTGAACATCCAGGTTTCCTTTGCAGGTTTTGACTCTCTGAGTGTGTGTAATCCATAAAATCCATAAAATCCCAGGAAAAACAACTGCAGAGGGCCCAAGACTTCGAGCATGACGGAGCATGCAGGAACATTTCATACCCAGAGCCATAGATGTGCATCAGTTAGGACAACATCTGTGCAGATAAACAAACTTTTGTCATGATTTTGCATGTTTTAAACGAGTTTGTTTCTCACTTGTGCAGCATTTTTTTGCTCCAACAGAAAAGTTTTTAAGAAGAAATTGATTTTAAATTGTTGCATAACTGATACAGCGTACGGCTCTGACTTTCCCCCCAGTAAAACAGACAGAGAGCATGCTGTGTTTTATTGTATATTTTACCTCTTGACCCCACAATACACCAACTTCACCTTTGAGAGCACACACACATTTATCACACACACTCATACACTCAGTAGGAACATTGATTTAACTGCCAACCAGGTGAGGCTGTTTGTGAATGTGAAATATCATTGGTTGTCCGACAGAAAACAGACAAACAGGAAAAAATGCCACACATATATAAACTGCAAACCACCTTAAACCATGTACTCATACTTCATATATCGAGTATAAAGGAGGGAGAGGAGAGAGACACGAGGTAGCTGTGACCAGAACTTGGTTAGAGAGATTTTATTCATTTTTAAAACCTTTTAAAAGATATTATATTATCTACACTGTGAAAAGACAATTTGTAGATGTTTTTCCTGATAAATATATTTAAATAAATGATTTTATTTGAACTTCTTGGATCCTATTTTTCCAGCTCATATTATCAAATCAAATCACCCCTCTCTCCATAATAATACCACATTGGTTCACACTAATGATTGATCTGTAACTGTCATGTTTCATTTGTTCCGGTTTGTGGAACTTTTTTAAACTACATGATTTATTCCAACTTGTCACGCTTTAATGTCTACATTTCGTTAATGCGTCTGATTAATGCAGACACGAGCCAGTGATGCATAAATCTCCATATTCATTTATAAATCTGTGCTTTTGTTACTTCTACTCACTGCACTGATTAGTCTCTACCTCTTTTTAACGGCAGCGATTAGGGATTCATTTTGGTCACAGCCGGTGACAAGAGACAGAGAAGAGAAGTGAGCACCCACAAAAACAAAAAAAACAAAAACCCCACCAAGAATCACCAAAATTATAACCATGTGTTTCAAATAGGAGCTGGACTGTTTCAGGACGGGAACCAGGGAAGAGACACTGAGCATGTGCAGCAAAGTTACCGTGATAACCTGTGACTTGATGGGCGGATGGATGATCACATGACTACATGCACACAAAGAGCTACAAGTCACAAGTGCAGCATTCTTTTTTCAAATAACACGCTTAGGCCTGTGTCGGTCCCACTTTGGCCTGCTTTGGTTCTGTTTTATTTATTTTTTTGTGGCCAAGTTTGGCCTTTGGAAGCAACTGCTTCAGAGCAACTTTGGAGCATGTAGAGGACACCAGGGCTGAGGTCAATTCACTGTCAGTGCAGTCCCGTTAAAGAAGCGGACGCTAAGTTTGCAAAATAATTCATAATTTATTAACATCTTTTATACTTTCAGACAGGAAACCGTCAACATTCTCCTGCTAAATCTTAGGATTTAAATATATATTTGTGCAAATGGCTGAAAAATAAAACTTAAGCCCTGGCCTGAGTGACATGAAAGTGAATTGACCCCCACCCTGGCAAGGCGTCAATGAGGATGGCTTTGGCTGGTTGGTCAGAGCTGAAAATGTGTTTTGTCTTGAAAAAAGTATACTGCATCTTTAAAAATAACAACAACTAGCCACTAATAATTCGCCCAATAAGGTAACAGCAGCTGGGTGAGCTGATTGTCGATTGGTTGTTTACTTACAGGTAATAAGAGTATGAATAGTAGGTCCTCCTGGGGTTGTGAGCCAATCAGAAAGCAAAGAGTGAGACACAAGGGTCATGAATATGCAAATTAGGACAATACTGTCCTGTCCCAACCAGCAACAACAGAAACAGAAGAAAACACCTTTTGATTGCTACAACTTGAGGGTCATGCAAGGGGGTGTTATAATAACTATGGGCCCTGTGTCTTTAAAAAGGTAAGAACTCAAGTTTAATGCTGAATAAACTCTATATAACAAGCTAAAAGACCTAAAAAATTAGGACTAATATAACAAGGGACTATTAGTTTACAGCCTTTCTCTCTTTACTCCTAAAAGACATACTATTTAAAGTATTCATGCAGTATTTTTAAGCTGAATTTACTCTAACTTAATGGCCCTGATTAGAGATTTTGAGATCTAATAACCTGTACTTGTTCCCAAGTAATTTGTCAAAGCTAAAGCTATCTGATCCATTACACCACTGAGCTCGCTTCCTGTAAAGCAAGCATGATGTCATTGCGATGTCATCATGTCCCACCATTTTAAAGATGCAGTATTGTTCAAACTTGTAGAGGTTCAATGGCAATGAAGATTGATCTCCCCAGAAACCTTCTTCATGGAAAACTACTAAACACTGTCAGCGTAGCCTCACACTCATGAAGGTGACGTAAAATCACTTCTGATAATAGTCATATCATTCAAATCAATGCTACAGCTACTGTAAGTCAGTTGTCAAAGTTTAGATGCAGATCTCTTTAAAAATGTCGGAATGAACATTTAGTTTCATCGTTCAACACAACATAAATTATTTTGGAGCTCAGAGCAAAAAAACATTAAACTGAAATAAGTCTTTAGGACTCACTTAAGAGTATTTTTTATCCCATGCAGGTGCAAATTAATGTTCTCAAGCGGAAATTGCTGTAATGACCTGATAATTGTTGGTTACTACACAATCTCAAATGTCCTCATTAATAAAACAAGAAACAAAAATCTTTGAACATAGGTCTTGAAAATACATTTTCAGTTGTTCATATATAGTTCATACAACCAAAAAATAACATGTTCGCTCTGTGCACAAAAAAAATTTTCATCTTGTGTCTTTGAATGCTCGATGATCTTTGCTAACTTTATTTAAAGTTTCCTTTGTCCCAAATACAGAAATACAGCTACAGTTTAAATCAACCACAGGCGCTGATTTCAGTCTCTTCAGGCTTTGCATGCAGTTTTAAGGGTATAAACAGTTGCTACTCCTCAAAATATGTATTGTCTTTCAATTTGAACTAGTTTTCTTCGATCAAAAGGCATAAAATCCTTAAGGGGCAGGATGATATTCAGTGAAACACGTTGCTGTTATTAGGCCACTGAGTACAAACTGTGGAACAAACACCATCAAGTTTTTGGAAAATAGTGAAAATACTTCAAACAATGCTGGGTAAAAAGAAACAGTAACAGCCTCTAGAATATAAATGATATTTCTATCCTGCATTTTAAGGTTTGATTATCATTTACAATTACACTTTGCCACTGGAGCTGCAGCACGAAAGCCGGATCCCCTGAATTCATTTGGAGAATTAGAGCAAAAACCCAGAGGTCAGGGGCTGCATGAGCAAAGAGCTCTGATGACGAGAGTTCATCCCTGACTGTGATTTAATGTCTCTAATTGTTTCTGATTTGCTGATTGAGATCATGATTGGCTGTAATTGAGGGACTAAGTTCCTGGTTGCTCTCTGAGGTCTCTGGCAACATTTAATACTTCAGTGTTCAGAGGGGATCATGTACAGTACCTCCTAAAGAGATGTTTTCTTAAATTGATGCCATTATAGTTTGATACTTTTGGTTATAAAAAAGAAAGAAATATCATATAAAACAGTTTATATTAATGTATTTTCCCTGGAAATGTGAATTAAATCCCTCATTATTCAATTTTTAATGAGGCACCGAGTTTCCTTGAACACCAGATTTTAATTGAAAGGTCACAGGTATAACGACATTAACAAGTTAATTATTATACGCATACACATAGCTTTGAAATGTGCATGTACACACATGCACACACACGCCCTGAAAAGGCATAATTCAACCTCATGTAACCTCACAGTTACTCAGATTAAATTAAATAGAGAACAGGTTCTGTGCAAAACAAAACAGGTGCAGACTCAAGGTCTTGAGGTCGTGTTTAAAGCATGAAGTTAGCTTTCTGAACAGCTTTTGATGCAATAATATTTAACAGTTTAATTAAGCCACTGTTGATTGACATGCGATGAATTAAACTGTAAAGAAAAGGATATTCTACATATATAGAGTTTAGTTTGATTAATATACAGTAGCTGCAGTAACATACAATGGCATAAGAGTGTGAGACTCCCTGGTTTCTTTAGAAGCTAAAACTGTAGCTGTATATTCATGTTGTAGTTGTGTTTAGCGACCACATGGTGGAGCCCTGCACCAAACTAAAACTGCAGGCCGAAACGCAACAGTGAGACCAGCAGTGACTGTGAGTCTTTACAGTGCTCCTCTAGAAGTGAAAGATGAGACATATATATAAAGAGAAACACAATGACTCTGAAAGATCATATTTTCTCAGTCTCAAGTTCACATCTTCTCTATTTTATTCTCTTTCTTTTTAAAAAAGCTTGAATCATACCTGTCCAAATCCCACTTCATGTGTACTCTGGTACACCATTTTACACTTAATGTGAAATAGTTGCTCTTCAGTTCTTTAAAGCCTTTATATGTATAGGGCTATGTATTTGCTACATTGGCTTAAAAAATGAATTTCTTTTTTTGGCACCTTTAACCCTGATTCCAACCAACAACCCTTCACTCTTCACAGCAGCATTTTTCTCACTATGTTTGCCAAAATCTAATTTCTTGCATCTACAGTCTTTTATTTATGTGTCCATGTATTTGTACAAAATAACATCCTAGGTTTAGATATTTTTTGTGATGTGTTAGAGATATAACATCATATCTTCTGCTCGAGGATCTCTTTCAATGTCTTCCTCTGTCCTCCTCTCAGTTGACTCAGCTGTTCTGAATAGTTGTTTTGTCCAGTTTGATTTAACAGCTGTACCGTAAGGGACAACAAAATATGGCCTGACATCTTTCTTGCACACAACTTTGAGGCAAGACTTTCAAGTTTTGTTGTGCCTAACATGTTTTCCCAAAGATCGCAGAAAAAAAACACAAGCCTTCAGCTATTTTACTAAAACAGGACAAACTTCAGGAAATGCTCGAGCTGGTTCTGAGGGGAGATCAACGTTTATGGTGGATGGATGGAAGATGGTGTTACTACAGCAAATACTGGACCAACACACAACAAGAGAAATGACTCAGGTGCACATTCGTGTCTGTGTGTTCTTGCACCAGCATGTCGATAGTGTGCATGATAGTGTCGTTCATGTAGTATTTGCAAACACTTCCATTAAAGCTGGTTAAGTGGGCGTGGTTAAGGGGCTGTGACTCACCTCTTCTTGACCAATAGGATGGCTACCAGCACCAGCAGTATGAACACGAGAACACCGGCACTGATTCCAGCAATTTTCACCACCCGATCCGTCTGTTTGGCGGGATCAGGGATGACTTCTGGCTCCTCTGTGGCCCCTATAGTGACACAGAGACAGTAATACAACATTAATGCTGTAGCCTTACTTAATATCTTTTCAAACCAACAGGAAACTAGAGTAAGTTTTGGTTCTTTTGCAGCATCAGGAGTGGAGAAAAATGGTAAAATCCCCATTTGTAAAACACTGGTGCGCCTCCAAGATGCAAAGTAACCACCACCACAGCTTTGGACCTGATTATAATAGAGGTCGTCTTGTGTTTATTTAAAAATATTCATTGAGAAGTTGGTAATCAATATTACAGGAACATCTCAGCAGAACTTTAAAAAATCTTTGAGTAAAGAAAAGAGAACGAAAAACACCCAGAATTGGTGCAGAGGTTTAAAAACGCAACATCAAGGTAATGGAAAGTACAACTTTTTCATTTTTAAAAATTTTACTTCTTACACATTTTTGTCTCTCAAGTGAGCTTAAAGAATTTTTTTTGTGTTGGACAGCAGAAGTGAAAAAACAAACTTCTCTCACGCAGTAACCTTTGAGATATTGCTCACTAATGTGCTAAAAGCTTTGTGAGCTCGAGGTTTCTTCTTGTACTGTTATTATCGTGGGCCATTTCTGATGGAAAGCCGCCGACCAATCTCTTAAAAGCTGCCAGTCATCTGGAGGATGTAACACGTGTAAAATGTCCAGATTTCCTGTAGATTTCTTTCAATTTACAACCTAAATTTCTTTAGCCTTCTAAACAGCTTATATAAGACACGTCATCAAGTTCAAACAGAGTGGTTTTTCTTCTTCAGCAGTAGCTTCAGAAACCAAAGACTGAAAATCAAACATAACTGGTTGGAATCCTTAAAAGCTTTATCGTCTGGGTTTTCCTGCAGCTGAGTGTGTTTTCTTTCACCAAAGATCTGCATGATATCGGATAAATAAAGAGAGATGTTTCTAATTAACCAAACCACATGTTTTCGAAACATTATTCAAGTCCAGTAAAACAAAACCCACGAGTCAAATAAGCTTTCCCAAATACCCTGAACCTTCAGAGGCTGCAGAACTTCTCCCTATTCAAAATTTTGCTCTTCTCTCCTGCACTTGAGTGTAAGCCTGTTATACAGATAACACAATCTTGGCAGCATTTTGAAGCATTGACACAAACTTGTGTCACCTACAGCTGGCAAAGTGTGCCACCTAACAGCCTCAGGAGTTATGTTTGCTTTCTCAAAAAAGTCTTTACAAAATGCCCTGACATCAGCAAAGTGGTGAGAGCGATAAGGAAACAAATCCTGATCCCGATTAGACATTTAAATATGGAGCTTTAATCAGCTCTGTGCTAAAGATCAGTTAAATATCAAGAGCTAAAATGTTCCTTGTGAGGCAAAGTTAGACTGCCAACAAAAAAAAAAAAATGCCATGGTAACATGATGCATTCAAGGTGCTAATAAAGGTCTGATTAGGAAGCTTATTTGGCCCAGATATTTATAAATTGAGATTAATATGATTTTTTTCATCAATATTGCAGTAATTATAATGATGAGAAAAAGAGATTGCCTCCACTCAATACTCCTGCTTCTGCTAAACAACTCATATCTGAACATTTAAGAGTTTGTGTTTTTAAATAGACTACTGAGCAGAAAGCAGATAAATCTGTGAAAATACAAACAATTAGACTCTACAGACTTAAAGAGTCCCCCAGCACCTCTATGAGAGTGAACTTGGGCATGGCAGCACTTTGAGTTCATGCTAACACAGAATGCTAACATGCTAACAATGAAAAGTGACTGAAATGCTGAATGTTAAGCAGCAACAATGTTTCATTATGTTTACCATCTCAGTTAAGCATAGCATGCTAACATTTGCTAAAAAGACAACAATACAAAGCACAGCTGAGGCAAAATGTAATTTGTTTTTCTGGCACATAAACCATAAACCAAAGTAATGGAGAAAAATAAATTGTGACCTGGTGGGGGCGCTAGATAAATTGCTTCAGGATCACCAAAGTTAATACACTTTATCCTTATGGAAAATGATTGTCTGAATGAAAATTTTGTACCAAATCAGCGACTAAATAAACAAATATGCCTTCCATGCAGTAGTAGAGATAATTCAAACTGAACCAACCCACACTGCAAAGCATCGGTTGCAGCTGATCAATTGAACTTAAAACATTACATATTTCAGCTTATGATTCATTCTGTTGAATCACCTCTTGTTAAATGCACTGAACCAGTGAACTCTCTGTACTCTCACTACACCTCCTCCTACTTCGAGCTGCAACCACAGAAAACCTCAAAAATGAAAAGACATTGACTACACATAAACAAATAAAGAAACACTCAATTTGAGTGCGACTTGCACTGTGTTTTTTTTTGTATTTCAGGTTATCCTTGGCGTCACGGTCTCATTGGGAAAAGCTTTTGAAATGCAATTTGACCGTGGCCATCCAATGTTTCTGCACCACCGTCACTGCATATTACTTGTTCTCAACATCATTTCTGTTCCTGATGACTTCGGAGAATTGACTGAACTCCCTGATTTCGTCTTTTTTGGAATATAATTCATGAATGATGTTTGAGGCAGAGGGCACACTGTGGTGGTGACTTAACCCTGTTGATCACGGACATGAAGTCAACAGAAAAAGAGAGCGAGCATCTGTTTTTATGCTCCTAAGCTCAGTGATCTGATTCGTACTGTGCCGTAAGAACATTATCATGCATTATGATAATCCAAATAATCCAACACAAAGACATATGCACAAAACTCAACATAATGCAATACATCTATCAAACAATAATCCACTTCAAATGCTAAAGATCAACAAGATAAACGTAATCTCCCTCTCTCTCTCTCTCTCTCTTTTTATCTCCCTCGGTATTTGTGACCTCAACATATTATTTTGTTACAAAATGTTTCAGCCACTGAAATCTTTTAAATGCCCCCATCCCATCGACGTCATTATGTAATAACATTACAGTACAACACAAGACTCAGACTGATGTTTAAAACAAGAGCGTTTTTGTGGCAGGATGGTTTTATTCTGTCATTTCGATGCTAGACAACTGAACAAATGATGCTAATGCGTAATGTTTTTCTAAAAAGAACCCCGGCACTCTTGATTTTCATGAATGTCCCTCACATTGAGCCACATTGTGCCTTTATTGGGAACTATTTTCAGCAGCGGATAAATACACAATAAGTACTCCCGGGAGGTTTTATGGCTGCAAAACACTGCTGACATCGACTCCAAATAAACTTCAGAGCCCATGTTCATAACCATAAATCCTGAGATTGTTTCTGTTAGGAAATAATGTATCTTTAACTTGTGAAATTCATGTTCAAATTGGTCACAATGCTAAAAAAATTCTGAGTTTATGAAAAAAGTTTAGTGATTTTTTTATGTTTCAAGTTTGCACAATAATTGCTGTAAACCTCCAAATCTAGTATGTTCTAGGCTGTATTTACTGGCCACCAATGTTTTGTATTAACTAAAACAACTTCAAGTCTCCATTTTGTATTTGTCACTGTATTAAAATCTCATGATCATTAGTTAACGGCACAAATTTAAACGTCCTCTTTCTCTCCATGACTGTCAGACCATAAGAATTAATGGGCCAAGAGTATCAAAACAAGACACCACAAAAAATGAAAAACAATCTTAAAAAGGTTCGGAGTCTGACCTCATAATGCCGGCAGTAGCTCTTAATGTCTGTAAAAATTATCCAGGTCAGTACACTAACACTCACGACTTTTTCTCACACAGCCACAAAACACACACACACACAAAACACCCCGAGGCAGCAATGACAATACACAATACCCCAGATGACCTAATAGGACCACCATCACTTAATCCTCCCTCTCGGATGCACGGTTGAGCGCGCACACACATGCAGGGAGACGGAAAGAGAAGGGAAGGGACGGTCATCTGACCTCTCTGTCCATTAGTGTGTCTTTCTGCGTTATTTAAAAAAATAGAAAAGCTAGAATGAGTCTCTTAGCTTCACCCAGACCTCCTTAGGGTGGAGAGACAAGAGCATCATCTTCGGCGAAGCATCCACCTGTTCTTTTGACTACAAGCACCAACAATTCCTGAAATATGATGACCCTGGAAACACAGAAACTCTCCACAGTTTCTCTTATTTTAGAGTAGAAACACGACACGTTACAGACACTGGAGGGACTGAGACACACCTTTGATCCATCCCACGGGATTAGTTCCCTATGAGCTCGCTAGCTTAAATGTCCTGGTCACAATGAACTCAGTGACCTAAAAAAGGAGAACTCTCAACCAATATCTCACCAATTCCAGTTCTTGTCCCTTGTTTTATTTCATTTTAATGCATTTGTCATTTAATTTTAGAGGCACAAGTTCATAGCATGCAACAAAACCCCAAACCACAGTGTTTATCGCCAACAGTAAGCCAGTTTACAGTGTCTGTCCCACAAAGAGTTGTTGTAAAAATTCTCTCCTCAATCAGATTTAATGATTAATACTATAATCATTTGTGGCTGATTGTGCTGAAAATTATGTCACTTTTACTGTCTGGTTTTATGAATCTTCTGCAGAAGAAGGTCAAAGCAAGGAACATCAGTTGAGTGAAGAAAGTGATTAAAACTTGTATAACTTTTTCTTTTTCTGGAAAAACGCACATGCTGCAGTGGAACCAACCACATTTATATTGTGATGCCTATCAAAACAAACTGTAATTGACAAAGTCCAAGAAATTTTTTAATGAGATATAAACCATCAACTTTTCAAAAAGCTACAAACCTCTGCTGTTTATTCTTTAATAACTGCTGTATGTTCATGATTGTAAAGCCAAAAAGTTAATCAACCTACACAAAAAGAATCAGAAACTGTTCGACTAATCTTATCTGATCATTTCCTCAAGCTAACATACTGAACATTTACTGTTTCCAGCTCCTAAAATGTGACTATTTGCTGTGTTTTAAACAAAAAACCTGTGATTTTTTAAACTGCTAATTAAATAAAATAAGGAATTTAAATGTCACCACTTGTACTAAGTTTTTTTTTTTTACTGTCTTATTACATCTGATCAGCAGATTAATAGATAATGAAGATAATTGCCAGTTTCAGTCATAGTTGACTGTTGTTTGTCAGAACATCATTACTGTGATTAACACCACTTTTTTTTTAAACTTTAAAAAACAAGAAAAATTGAGCTCTAGCTCAAAATAACCAGAACTCAGACACAGTTCTGGTGCATAAGAGGATATATTTTGTTTTCATCTATACTTTTCTTGCATTAGCAGCCAAATAAACACTTAAATGTCCTCACTGTTCTTTAAAGCTCAATGCTGCTGGCCATGAGGATTGTCAACTTCATCGAAAACATAGTGATTTATCTGTTTGTTTATCCTTGTTCTTGGACCACGCAGCTAAACTCTGATCCATCAGCCGCATTTTTTTTCTAAAAAGATCTTTCCTGAAAACACTGCGTGTGCACTTGTGTGTGTGGTTGGGATTAACTCCACAGCATTTAAACCCAGTCTGATAATCTATTAACATATGGTTGCTAATAAAAAGACATGCAGGGTGTGTGCGCACACAGGGGATAAGTGTGCACACAAACACATGAGCACATTTTCTTCCTCTAACAGGCAAAACATCACACTGTTTCCACTAATAATCATAACAGAGAAACATACCACTGGAGTGAGAAACTGTATTGTCTTGTATGAAAATGATCAGTAACATCAGTCATAACAAACTTGATGAGCAGAGGAAAAAGAATCAGATTAAGGGACAGTAATGACTCTGTACAACTGGAGAATGTACAGCAAACTTGATGCAAAAATAGAAATAATATACCTTGTTTTCTAAAATAGAGACCATGGCCTTTATTTACCTCACCTGCAAAGGGCACCAGGCTTCTATATGAGACAGGTTTTTATTAGAGGCAGGCTTTTATTCCAAATAAACTTCTTTTGATAAAATGTCCTTAGCTGTATTTTAGTATGAAGCCTATTTTCTAATATGGTTTCTTTCTTCCTTTTTAAAGTTTTGTTACTGAATTACTTTGTTAATAATACCACAAGTCATAGTTTGGCTACTTTTACACAAAAAACACCAGCAGTGACTAAAAATTGCACAAGAACACACAAGATAAGAAATAAAGAGCAACAAAGACTTGAAAATAGAGCATTTATGTTGTGATTTTTTAAATCAAAGTGATGGAAATGTACATTATGCTTACCTGACATTTATCTATTGTTCTATAAATGACACCATTGTCTTTTTCCCAGCCTTTATTTGGAGCAGGCCTTTATTTTAACCCCATCAGCAGCCATTATATGAGATAAATTATCAGAGGAAGAACAGTGGTGACCCTTCTTTTGTTGATAATGCCCAAAAATCAAATCCAATTATTTTTCCAATTTTTTGACATAACATCGACACCATATTCTTACCTTTCGTAGCCAGCCTCAGACATTGCGTCTTAGTCTCCTAAAGAAAAGGGAGGCACATTAAGAGAGATATTAGAGTTCCATATCCACAAACAACACACTATAGTATTTACCAATGTGACTGTGTTTGTTTAATATTGTGATATTTACAGCAAAATTAATAAAAACTTTGCATACTAAATTGGTTAAAGATTTTTTGTGTAGCTTCTGTCTGCTAGCAGTAAAGTTATTAAAGTGTAAATTGTTTTTTTCTTCGCATGTGTACATTGTGAATTAACTCACAGCTTACTAGCAGTTGAGAGCTTTAAGTGTTTGCTTTGTCCTAACATGAATGAACATTTATTTACCCTTTCTGTGCTGCTAACAGCCTGAAAATAGATGTTGTAGTTCTTCCTTGGAGCCAGTGGAGGATTCCAGAAACCCTGGAGATTTAAAAAGAAGTGATCAGCAACTTAAATGAGGTCTAGTTAATGATGAATATCAGCTACTTGTTTCACTGCCAAAGAGGAATGTGCTCTCTACTTTGTTCTTTTGTTTGTTTCTGGGCAAGAAATCTCAAATCTTGTGAAAGGAAAAGTTCAAGATTTTGAAATTAACTTAGTTAGATGAGTAGACTGGTATCACTGTGAAATGTTTAGGCTTTATATGAACAGCTAGCAAGGAGCTATCTAATACCACACCAAAGCTCAAAAATTAACATTTAATATCTTGTTTGTTTATTCTCCACCAGAGAGCATTTATGCACATTTCCAAAAATTCTGAAATATTCCTTTAAAATATTTCAATTCATCTGATAAAAAGATAAAACCAAGACAGATGCTTTTAGTTAAACTTTGTCATTTTCTCACCAACAACTAAAATCACTTAAATGAAAAAGAATCTGGCATTTGCTTGTTGTTCATGATAAATGGGCCAGATTTGAATAAAAACCAAAACCAAAATGACCTTTCTTTCATTAATCACACTTAAAAATAAAGCCTCTGGTGTAACAGGATATTATAACAACCCAGGTTACCTCAAACTTTATTTTCTCTCATGTCCGTCACATGTTTTTTTCCCGTGAGTGCAGTACACGTCCCTATACTGATTCGAACTATAAGTCTACTATGATTTCTATTTAATTTATCATTTCATATGACATTTTTGCTGCACTACAGAATATGTTGCTCGGATAAAAAAGGTGCTTGCCTGGTACGTCTTGTTGTCTCCCACAGTGAAGGGAAGCGGCTCAGGCAGGTTGCTCGGGGACAGTTGGGCGGCATAATAATATGGAGATCCACCGCTGGATGCACTGTGGTAGGAAACCGGGACCTGGGAAAGAGGATATATTGACATGAAAAATAATATTCCTCCAAATCTGCCCTGCGAATAGTGTTAACTTCTGCTTTTTATGAGGGTTGAAACCCAAAGGTCTACTAGCGTGAAACTCTTCATAACGTAGCTAGCAAACAAATACTTGTATATAAGATGGATTGTAAAGGCATAACTTGATCAGTTGATGAGTGACAGATTATTAATCACCTCATAACAGTCAGAGGAAGCTTGACGACGTGTCCGCTGAGGGTTCACCTCCTCCACTACAATCTGGTACGCACTGTAATACAGTGTAAACACATTGTTAAGTTCTTTAAACACACGATCAGTACAATATTTCCAAGATCTGGTTTTGAAAATATGTTGTGAGTCACATTTCGTGCTTATGTGGCCTTTTGAATTTAATTACTGTTTTGTCAACTTGTTTTTTTTAAAACAAGAATACCACCGATTCAACTCCACTCCCAGAAAACATCATGATTGGCATAATTATACTAATAACTGATCGTGCTGTAACGTATGTTGTTGTTGAAGCTTGACTACTTTTCAAAAACATACTTGCAAGAATAATAGCTTGATGATTCAGGTTAATTTTTGTGGCTTAATGGATGCTTTTCATTAAGGTGACAACTTACTATGTACAAAGCACAAACCGAAAATGAGAACTAATGATTAAAGTGAATTATGGGCTGCTATTGCAAAAACCTGGGTTTGTGTATATGTTGTACACTCAATATGTACATATATGCATGCATGTAGTACCTTATAGGTGCTCCCTTGGCCTGGGCAGGTTTGAGCAGGACAGTGATGGTTGTTGCAGTTTCATTGAGAAAAGCCTCTGATCCATCGTACTCATCTATTGTTGGAGCTGAAAAAAGTGATTATATCAGTGATTTATCATGTTTCTTACTGAATGCAGGAAAACAATTACCCAAAAAGTTATTTCCTACCTGAAATATTAGTAGTGACATTGAGCGTGGTTGCAGGACCGAACCCTTTGGAGGTGGATGCGCGTATAGAGAGCTGGTATGTGACACCCGGGTGGAGCTGGGAGAACAGATGATGGGTGGCGTTGGAGGGAAGAGACACCGTGAGTCCCGGTCGCTGGAGAGGCACCGAGGGGTCAAATGAACGTACGCCGATGTAGCTTATCTGAGTTGGACAAAAGAGACAGAATTTTTATAGTGATAGTGATAATTTGCCTTCAGTTTGGCTTCAAAAACTACTACAACTACTCCCACTGTTTTTGTTAATGGTACCTCATATTGTATGATGACTCCGTTGGGTTCAGCCGGTTCCTTCCAGTAAAGGAGGATTCTGTCTTCGAATGGAGTGGCTCTTAGCGACTGACTGGGAACTGCGCCTGGAACTGTAAACACACACACAGACAAAATTATACAATGCTAATAAAATAAACAGTAAAACTCTGTCCTGCAAATGAAGAGGTTTCTCATAAACACACAGAGCAGGGACTTTCCTGATCCATGCCGAAGTAAAACGTGTACTTCAAAGTTATAGTTCAAGGCCTTTTGTATTTATTGTGGCTCTCCAGAAATTATCAGCAACAAAAGGTCTGACGTGCTGTGTTTACTCACAACATCCAGGCACCAGTCATAACTTTTTTTTTTGCATTTTTTATTGATATTTGTCCCACATCCCAACTTTTTATTTGGAACCTCATTTCCATAGCTAACATACAAACAATAAGCAGTAAAAAAAGAATGAAAATGGATGAGCATGTCGGTGTATCTCACCATCCTCATCGGTTTGTATGATGGTCTCGTCACTCTCCTTTCGTCCCTCTGGATTGGTCAGAATCATCTTGAGACTGACGTTGGTGTAAGGAGGCAGGTTTCCCACCAGGTGGCGTGGTGCTAAGACAGAAGACACACAACACAACTCTACTGTGAAACGATTAAAAAACCATTTTTTTAATGCATTTAGAGCTACAACTAATAATAAAAACTCTTTCATATGACTTAATTCTACTGCTAATCCCACTGATAATCATCCTCACAAAAATAAAAAATATTCACATGCAGCCTTTACAATAAAAAACAGCATCATTAAAAAGTGTCATAATTCACATAAAACAACATAATACAAGTAATAGTAAAGGTTGCAGAGCCTGTATTAAGGGTTAAACTCAGTATTAACCTTTAGGGTCCATGTCCAAGCAGTCGGCTTTGCTGTGGTTGTTGGCAGTCATGTAATGGTAGCAGATGGTGACGTTGAAGGTGTGACAGCGAGTGATGTTGTAGCCCAACGACTCCCAGTCCACTGCTATCAGACGGGACCTGGTCTCTGCAATCTTCAGCCTCTTAGGAGTCCGCATTGGTTCTACAGAGAAGAGATGAGCACACAGAGAAAGAAGATGAAGCAAAATGATAAGGAGTAGATGTCTGACTTGTGTCCCCTCAATCACGCCTGAGTTTGGTCAGTAATCCATCAGATTATTGTCGTAACCAAAATAAAAGATTTACTTTTTATCATTTCATAACACAAAGTTGTAAAATGAAAAGTGGTTGGTCATCTTTTCTGTGCATGAATATGCTATTTGGGGAGAAAATTATGGTTCTCTGATGACTAACATTAATTATTAAAAAACATTTGTGAACCTCGGATATATTTGCAAAGTTTCTAAGGTTGAAAATTCATGACAGAGTGCTGTGTCAACATTTCCCAAAGATAAAACAAAGAGGATCTCACGAACATCAATTTCTGCTCCTCACTATCATTCTCGGATGCCATAACTCCTGCTAGGCACGTCTTTGGTTTCCATCTTTTATGTGTTTTCAGAACTATTATTGTCAATATAATCTACCTTCTCCGCTGCTGCCAAGGGCTTTAATTACCTTAACTGGCTCATTTAACTGGATCAATAACCCCCCCCAGACCCCACGCACATCCACATAGACACACACTCACACATTCACAGGCAAGAACGCCAAATGTTTCGTCTTCTGCCTCCTATCTGCTCGTACCAGGCCGCTCTCTTTCAGAGGCATTTTTCTCATAAATGTTTACCAACATGCGCCTTCGAAACCAATCAAGCATCACCTCGCGAAGAAGAGCTACTCCTCGAGCTGCTGTGGCAAACCATCTACCTGAAGGAGCTGCCATTTTCTGGGAGAAAGCTGTAATCTTTAGCAGATAAAAATTGGTGTGGAAGAGTAAATTTTCTGTGGGTAAGAACACTGCCTCTCCAACTAGAGCAGATATCACTCAACCAAAAAGACTGTTGTTACTTCAGAGGGAACATCACTTCGTCCACAAATCACAAGCAGTCAAAGCAGAATATATGCATCTATGTTGGGTTTTCAAGTGGCTGCAGTCAAAAGCTAGCAGCTGACTTATTTTATACATTTTGTATTCTGTTAAACTATTTAATCTAAATCAACAGTAACAACTAAACTATGGCTGTTGACAATGTTAGTACTACATTTTGAATTTCGGTGCAGTAGCAGTATAAAATGACATGAAATAGGGAAAAGTGCCTTAAAATGTGCACAGTTGTGGACCAAATCGTAGTACCTATATTCCACCAAAGTAGTCAAGTAAAAAAGGGGTTTGATAAAGAGCTTTTTCTTCAAACATTAGATGATTTTAAATGTTTGACAGCTAAAAGCATGAAGGGTAACGAAGATAAAAAATTAGTTGATCAGGGCCGCCGTTTAGCTCAATCGGGAGCGCGGGCGGCCCATGTACGGCAGGCTCAGTCCTCCACGCAGCGGTCGC
>JAQMCX010000023.1:16841304-16864618 GCA_029814765.1 Acanthurus leucopareius
CCTGTTTCCTGTCCGATATCTCAGCTGTCCTATCAATAAAGGTGTAAAAGCCCGAAAAAATATAATTAAAAAAAAAATAAAAAAATAAAAAAAATTAGTTGATCAGGTTCAATGAAGCCAGGTTCAACTATGCTTGATTATCTCTGATCCTGATGTTGCAGATTGAGTCAAGAAATCCCAAGATTACAGAGTAATCTATTACCAGACAACCAGAGCAGATTAAATTTAAGGTTCTGCTTCATCTTTGTCATAAACTGACAAGTCTTCATTCACTGTCATTCTTATACCTGCTGATGTTCTTTCCTTTTCTGTCTCTGCTTTTTTTCTATAACCCACCTGCTTCTTTATGTCCTTCCAGGATTTTTTAATAAAAACAGCTCAACTTAAATAGAGACGCGCGTCTCTCCACATCCCCTCCTCGCCTCGCTCTCTGTTTTTCTCTGGGTCTTCCTCCCTCAGAGGAGACAACACAAGGACACAAACTTGTCGCTTCTTCTGACAACCCATTATCTGCCTGTCACTCACACACACACACACACTGAAGCTCACGGACACTCTCACACTCGGTTATTATACATACACACACACACACAAGCTTCAGGTTGTGACAGAAGCGAGATTAAATCTGGGCAGAGCATGCATAGGTGTGTGTTTATGTGTGTGTGTGCCCGTCTCAATAAAACTTCTCATAATAAGAACGCGTCGTCAAGGGCATACACATCTACGGCACACACTCGCACAAACGGAGCTGTAAGCGAAAAACGAACGTGTGGAGGTTTTGTTAAGTCATTTAGATGTAAATAGCTCGCTAATAAAGAGACACAAAGACACATTAGAGGGAACGAGAAAGATAGAAAAATGACAGAAGGTTGACAGGAAGAAGGTTGTGGAGACACCAGGGCAGGTAATTGTCTGCTGAGGAAATATTATTGCTCATCTGTGTGTGTGTGTGAGTGTGTGTGTGTGTGTGTGTGTGTGTGTGTGTGTGTTAATAGCTGAGGGGTCAGAGCATTTCATTTTTGCTTCAACCTGTTATTGGATGGTTGACATTTAAATAGAGCGAGAGGGAGACCTATTGCTTTCTCAGCCTGTCTCTCCCCTCCGTTCCTGTCTCTTTCTCACTTGTCTCGGTGTCTTTTTCCTCTGTCTCACCCCCTCTGTTTAAATCAATACTTGTGATCCTCACCATAAACCTGGCTATTAGGACATGCGCGCGCACACACACACACACACACACACACACACACTCACACACAAACAGACACACACACATGGGGCAGTGTAATAAATCGTATTGATTTCAGGGTCTGTTGATGCTAAGACCGCTTCACAGTGAGAGGGTCTTCAACAAGGAATTAAAACAAAATATATGACCAGCTGCCTGTCTCACACACACACACACACACACACACACATGCACGCTCTTAACCTGCATTTCAAACCCCCACTCCCTGCCCGACCCATAATGCATTGCTGCTTATCTCTTGTCTATTTACTGCAGGTAATGAACGAAGGTAGAGGGCAAGGCAGGTGGAGAGACAATGAGAATAATGAAAAAGAGAAGAAAGAAAGAAAGAAAAAAGAAGAAAAGGACAGACATGAAAGAAAGAAAAGAAAGAAAAAAGAAAAGTAAGAACGAAGGGGCAAACAGAGTAGCATAGAAAATGAGTACAGAAGAGTGTAAAACCAAAGCAATGCATGAAAAAATGAAACTGGGGCTGGAGGGAGCAAGGGACTGATAAAGGGAGCAGAGAGAGAAATGGGAGAGAAAGATGAGGGAGGGAAAAAGAGAGAGGGCCGAGAGGAGGAACGGAGGGGGGAGACGATAACTAGTTTGGAACGCGGCCAGAGTCAAGCGGGACTGGGTCCAACGGTAAACCACAGAGGCTGCCTTGTCCCTTTCCCCTCCTCCGGTAGACAGACAAACGGCTGGATTCATGTTGGAACTAAAAGGCTTTGTTCTCCACAGATGGAGCTTTGAAAACAACAACAATACCAATAAACACCAACAATAACGCCAAGGACGGCAAGCTTCATATCAGCAGAATCCAGAGGTTGGAATTAAAGAACGGGAAACAAAAGGAAAGGAAATGAAACTAAATGTAATAAAACTATGCTGAGGGCAAAAAAAAAAAAAAAACCTGTCCCCCAACGTGAAGCATTACGAAGAGCCAAGAAATGTAGAGTGAAAAGACCTTAAAGCAGGAAAAAGAAAAGTGGAGAAGAAAAGAGGTAAGGAAAGAGGAGGGGAGGATGAGGAAGGGGGAGACAGAAAAAATTGACAGGAGATGCAGCTTAATCCAAGTTAATCTGTCCAATTAGTTCCTGGTAATCCTTCCACTGTCATGAGGAAGACAAATGAAACTCGGGTTATTCATTCTGTGTCTAACCCTCACTTTCTTTCGACGTGTCTCTGCGTCTCTATGGGCCAGATTTAAGCACATGAAAAGATGCAATTTTTGCTGCAACGTTCATTTAATTTGCACTTGCAAGCTACATAGGATATGATTCTGGCTCGTTAGCGCGGCGGCTAATTATGAAATCAGCAATCATTTTGCTCGTTAGACTTTCAGAATGGTATAGAAGTGTAATGTGTATTGTTGTGAGATTTGTGAGAGATTAAAAAGCTTAGAAAAATAAATGTAATTACAAATCAGGGTTGTACAAGCAGAGGGTATGACTTAACAAATATCCTTTTAAAAAATGATCTTCAGGTTCAGTTTTCTTCTTCTTTTAGTTATTTGACCTCTGTTTTATAACAGTTAAAGAAGACGAACTGATCGTGTGTCTATATTAAGTTTTGCACTGAAGCTTCAACGGATGAAATGAAAGGTCAAGTGCCGTCAACCTTTTGCATCAACTATGAATCTTACTTAAAAGTGCAAAAACGCTTATGCCTTCCCTTTTAATTTTTTCTATTCCATCTATTGTACAAGTATCCACATGTTATTTCTTTCTGTATCTATTCAAATGTAAAACTCAAGGTCAAAGACATTTTGCTACCTTTGCTAAAATGATCTCTGCACAGATGAGCGTTTTAGTGTCATTTCAGAAATAATCTTTCAAATACATCAAATTATCATTCAGGTAGAGTTTGGATGCACGTGCTAATGTAAACAGGAAGCAGAGAGTTGGTTGCCAAGTTGCAGAAAAGACAACGGAGGAAGAAAAGTGACACATTTGGTGATTGTGGCTGTTTTGGGAATCACACAGGGAAGGACAAGTTGTGACAAATAAGACCCTAAACACGGCTCAGAAGTTTTAAACTACATGAGGGTCAGCAGTGTTTCCAAAAATCCCCTCTGAAACATTTCAAAATGCTGTAACAAAGCTGTAAACTAAGCAAAAGTTATGCCCTTTAAAACTTAAATGTAGCTTGAGTTACTGTTTAAATGCTCTTTATACAAAAAAACCCACCTCACAGCTCAGATTGGATCATGGCCACAACTTAATTCATGATTATACTGACTGATATCTATTATCTCTGAGAAGCTTTCACTTTTTTCTTATTGCCACACACTGTTTTTAGACCTATACACACAGAATTGAAGGTTATTCTCAAATCTGTAGATACCTCCAAAAGAGGATGTTTTATATGTACAAAACTGACTGTTGCAAATTAATGAACCTTTGTAAAACAATTAAAAATTACCATAAATGACAACACGCACAAACAAACAAACAAACGTAACACCATTTTAATAGTGACCAACTCTCAAACACACACTGGAGAGAACTGTGGCTGTAAGTCTCTTGGCTGCTATTTCAAGGACCTGACCCTTAAAGCGTCGTACTGCTGACTATGTGTGTGTCAGTGTGTGTGTGTGTGCGCATGTCACATATATATAGAAGCACATGTGATATATTGTGTGTGATTCCTTCAACATCTGTGCTTGTGAGTCTCCGAATGTGTGTTTTGTGATTCCATTCTTCCATTAATCCAAGTGATGCTGAGTTTGTGCAACATCCGAAAAATATGGTGACTCTCTGAACTGCGTGTGTGTGTGTGAGTGTGTGTGTCTGTACATTTCCCTCCATTGCGATACCTCTTAGTGTGTCTCTCTAGTGTGTGCTCATGCCTTTTAGTGTGTCCATGTGCGTGTGCGTGTTTGTGTGTGTGTGTGTGTCTAACCTGCCATGACCAAGAGGTTTTTCGGCAGAAAATTCAGGATTTGGATTAGAAGCTACTTCATCACCTTCTTCTGTCACATACACACACACTCACACATGCACACAGCGACACACACGCACACACACACACTCACTAACTCTTCACTTCAAGTTGATTATTTTCACCCTTCAGACAAGAGCAATAAATCACCACAGAATAAAAATCGAGGAAGAGTGGGAGACGGAGGGAGCGTGAGAAAGAAGTAGAGAAGGAGAAGAAGAGAAAGAAAACAGAGAAGGAGATGAAACAAGGAAAGAAGAGAGGAGAGGAAGAGATTACATCCTTCCTGTTATCGTATCAATTGCTCTGCAGTGTATATGATTTCTGCTCTGTGTCTTATTGATTTTTAATTACACAATGTTTTGTGTGGTGACATGCTCGGGTTTATGCCTGCCGCTTGTGCACACATCTCCCCGCGTGAATGTGTGTGTGCATGTTTTCATTATTTTGGGTTGAGCTAAATATTCAGTAAACTACAGGTGGTGGGATCAGACAAACCTAACCAAACAGAAAAAGCAAAGGAATCATTACCATTTAAATAACATTTTCAACCGTGTGTGAGTGTGTGTGTCTTCTTTCGCTCAACAAATACAAACACACACAAGTTCATTTTCATGAGCGCGTGTTTGCGTAAGTGTGTGTGCATGCATGTGTGTGTGTGTGTGTAATGACCTTGGTCACACTGAAAACAAAGAGAGACAGGTAGGACAACGTCATCAAAACAATATTAAAGACAAAAGAATATTTCAATATTGACTTCTCAGTTTCCATGCTGATGACTTTGTTTGTTGCATATTAAAATAAGTCTTAAGTATTGATTATTATCCCTTTTTTCATATATGTATTTAGCATTTTGATTTATTGCATTATAACTAATGCTAATAGGCTACGTCTACCTGTGTTTCTACACTGTGACAGAAGAAAAAAATTACAACTCAAATCCAAAAACAGTTAAAACGCTGTGTAGAACATAAACAAAAAAAGAATGTGATAAATTACTGATCGATAATTTCACTTGAAAACAGTACAGAGACAATTTTTTTCAATGTTTTACCTCATCACCTTCATTGATTTTTGTAAATAATAGCTTATTTTAGCAACAGGTTTCAAACGAGTTGGAACATAGGCAAAGGAAAATCAAGAAGAATAAGTTGTTAAAAAAACACCTGTTTGAACATTTCGCAGGAACTTTTCTAGACTTTTTGGGAATTAGACTTGTACCACAAATTTAAGGTAAAAAAATTTGACTTAAATTTACACTTACAAACTTCCTTGCCTATAGTGATGTGAGAAATGAAGCCATATGGAGCAGCTTGTTAACTTAAATATAAGGACTTTGAACAGCTTGCTTGACCCTATAAAAAGGTAATAAATCTGCCTCTAAAGCTCACCACTGATCACTTTACATCACATTTAATGAATCTGTGCAGAAACCTGAGTGCGATCAAATCTTAGTTTTTCACAGGATGTGCAAGACCGTTTCTTTGCTGTCACTGTCAGGTTGCTAGGCAACCTGCTGAGACCCCGGAAAATGAATTCACACAGCTTGATGCCCAAAGAGCTGCACAAGTTTGCATCTGTTATTGCAACTTCCTGCATCATCATGCGCTGACCCAAAAGAGCATTTTTACCGATACAAAATATTCAGAAAGACATGGGGACTATATTTCTCATTACAATCCTCCTAAAATGACTTATTTTATGATCAGAATTTGACTCACTAGTCACATTTTATTGTCTATAAAAGCTATATTAAATTATTTCATCCATCCACATGTGTGCAGAGAACCAACAGGAAGTCAGTTGACTCAGGATACAAAAAGGTACACGCATGTTTTAGTCAGCTTGGCTAGAAAAGACTCAAATGTGCATGTTTTACAGGCCAAAAACATGGCAGCAGTTCTCAGAACGTATCAGTGATCCTGCTGAGAAAAAACCTTAATCATCACCAAATTAGCCCTTTAAAAGCACAGCTGTTAGCCTCATGTCCAACTCTTGAGCTATTAAGTGAATAAATAAATTCCCAGAAAGTTTAACCATTCCTTCAAAACATGTTAAACAGCACAGAAATGATTGTTTTACTTGTTTCCAGATCAAGTATTATGTTTCATTTTAAGTGTCATTTTGTTTTAGTACATGAGAGGAGGCCTCAAAAAATGGACTCCTGTTCCAATGAAAGTTCAGTGAAATAGTCTCTGCAGCAGCAGATATAAATTTGCCCTATTTTAAAAAGCTAAACATCAAAATAGATGTAAGATAACTTCATAATTAGGACACATGCTACAATTCTAGTGTCTCAAATGTATTAGAGAAGAGAACTTTATAAAGATCATAAAATATTGAGGATCATCACTCATAAAGTTGATAAACCGAATGTTTTCTAGTTAGTAATTATGAATTCATCAGATACACAGAATTCTCTAAATTCATAATTATATTCCCTGTTTTTGGTCTGATATCAACAAATTACACATCATGCGAATTATTGTGTTTAACTCAAAACTGTTCCTATGTGAGCGAGAAGAAAGAAGATTAATTTCATCTTCCTGTCGAACAGGAAACTGTTCAATACGAGTCGCCTGAACAAGTCTGTGACTTCCTTTCAGTCAATAAACACACACAGGCGGGCGAACACACACACACATGCACATTCATTCGCACACACACAGGTTGCAAGACATCATTCAGACCCCGTGGTTATGAGTTTTCATCTCTCTTTCATTTTCATTCTCCAGTTTCATCATTCTCTCGCCTCTCATGCTCTCTCCCTCTGCTTCTATTCTCTCCCGTCTTTCTTTTCCAGCCTTATTGTTTTTCACGATCTCTCCATCGCTCCTTTATTCTGTTTCTCATTCAAGCTCACCGCCTTTCTTTCCTTCTCTTTCTCTTTCTTTCATATCAACTCCTCTCTCACTCACTCGCTCGCTCGCTCTGTCTCTCTCCCTCAGGCTAGCTGTGTTTATATTTCAGTCGTTTATTTCTACAAATGTCAGACAGTGTTTCTGCCCTCCGTCTATTGATCCACAGAGAGAGAGAAGGAGATGGGGAGAGAGAGGCAGGGAGGAAAAAAGGAGGGGAAAGGCAGCGACAAGGAACCGAGGGGGAAAAGAGAGAGATATAGAGGGAGGAGTAGCTAGCAAGAGAGCGGGAATGAGGTGAGGGAAGGAAAGAAAAAGCAGGATAAAAAGTGTGAAAGGTGGAGAGAGCCTCCAGTATTTTAATCACTCTTTCTCTCAGATCACTGAGCAACCGTGGACTGACTCAGGCTCTCCCCTCCTTTCTCCTCCAAATCTATTCCCTCGCTACGCCTCCCCTCTCCTCTGCTCTCCCTGCCAGCTCATAGTACAAATATCACTCCACCAACTAAAATATAGATACCAAGACAAAATGAACAACAGTACATGGACGGATCGATAGACAATCAGACGGGCAAAAAAAAAAAAAAACTGTGTGTACAAGCAAACCCGACTAAAGTCAAGTAACCTATTTTTTCTGACAGAAAGCAATTGATCATATTTCAGGTGGACATACATGTTTATGATCAATGTTTTTGGGACTCATTTCAAATAGAAAGTGGATGTTTTTAATAGATTATGACTGAGATTAACAGATTTTTTTGCACATGTATGTTGCTCTTTTTTTTACAGTAATCAAAAAATGGATTACTTTTACCCAAAATACTTAATATGATATATCACAGTATGTGTGTGTCAGTGTCCTACCTGCACATTTGGTCCGGGTAATGAGTGGCGGTCCAGGTTTGCCCGTCCCTCCCTCTCCTGGTCTGGTCAGCAGCACTCTGATCTCATATTCAGTGTCTGGATCGAGATGCCATAACTTGTAGTTGGGCGAGTTCACAGCATGAGTCTCTGTCCAGCTGCCTGAGGTCATACGGTACTCAACCTGAATGAAGAAATAATATTGTAGTATTCATAGTTAATATAAGTATTTGAGTATTCAGTATCAAGCAGAATTTAAGTTCGACATCAACATAAATGTTAAAAATGTCAGAGTGTTTAATAATACTGTCAGCGTTCAGATATCACTTATCTCGTGTAAGAAGCAAATACTCGTTAATCTTAAAGGAAAGTTCAACATTTAGTCAGAAATGCCGGCATTTTTTTGTCTCTGAGTTGTTACCAGGCAACCATCAAAGACTCACTGAAGTTAGAGTAACTAAAAATGTCCAGCACATAATCCTCCATAAAACAGCAAATTATTTATATATATTTTCATTTCAACAGATTAAAAATACAAAATTGATATGAGATTTTAAATAATTTGTTTTTAGAGGCAGAATTTGTGACCTATAAACAAAACCAGACTAGCTGTTTCCTTATGTTTCTACACTTTGTGCTAAGCTAACTGGCTGTTTTAGCTCAATATTTACTGCACAGTAATTTCTCATCTCATTCTCTTGTAGTTATTGTTAAATATTCAACAGATACACAGCAAATCACAAAAAAATCACTACAATATTAGCATATCATCCCTAAAATACCAATTATATCAGTGCCTTACAAAGCTGTTTGAAAGTTTGGGAACTAACTGTTAGCTAACACTTTGTGGCCTTATTGGCGAGTTTTGAAAGATCGCTATCACTCTATGGTCTGGAAACAATTAGCTTAGCTTAGCATAAAGACAGGAAACAAGAGGAAACAGCTACATGTCACTATACCTTTGAACAAAGCCAGGTTTGCTGTTCTCCGGTAATTCAAGTGTTAATGCTAAGCTAGCTGCTAGCACAAGTTTGATACGTACAAATACGGGAGTAGCATCTTTATCACTCAACTGTCAGCAAGAACGCAAATACCGTAATTTCCGGACTATAAGCCGCTACTTTTTTCCGACGCTTTGAACCCTGCAGCTTAAACTATGATGCGGCTAATTTATGGACGAACATAAACGAATATAAATGAGAAAGTGTGTGACGAACTTATTCTGAGGCTGTTAAATCCCGACACTGAAGAACACAGCTTTTGTAGTTTTAGTTATTAAATTTAGTGGGTGCGGCTTATATACAGGTGCGGCGTATTGTCCGAAAAGTACGGTAAGCATTTTCCAAAATCTTTTGACACATATCAACTGGAAATCATGGCTTCGTGACAAATTTGTTATTGATTTCCTGTGTTGAACATACCTCTTTCAGTATAATAGGTCCATCTCCAAATATTGAGTTTGCATTGAGTTGAATCAGCAGATATGTTGGGCCGACACCGAGCAGCTGGGGTGGAGCGATGGGGTGCGGGGGCTCTGGAGGAGACAGAACAATTAACAAGAACATAAAAGAGGGTTTTAAAGTGGCTGACAAGATAAATGAAACACACTAAAGCAAGGTCACAGCAGAACAGGAGAGGGTGGCGGCAGGAGGAGCACTGCGATACAAAGCCTCGTTATTGTTAACAGCTGACATGTGAGATTTGTGGGCGCATATTAATATTTTTAACAAACTACCAGTAAACAGGGACAACTTTACTAATGGAGGAGATTATTAAAGACATCCTAACAAGTGGCACCTGCACTGACCTGCAGTATTATGACAACCTATCTGTGTGACTGTCATGGTGAACTAATTAGCAAAACATTTGTGGTCGTGCAGAGGAGCAGAGAAAAGGAGCGCTTTTTCACAGCATATCTCTTTATTATGTTTCAGTAGCTGGTGTTCTTGAGTTTTGTTTCAATCCCATAGTCCCATCATTACTTCTCAACTAATAATTTATGATACATTTTATTCATAGAGTCTCTCTCTGGATACCGAAAGACACTTCATATAACAAGCTTCACATACAGTCACTTTCATCTACAGCCATGTTGTTTCACATTCTGACACTTCTTCGCCGTGTTGTCACAGTTATAATGAACTTAGTATTAATGCAAACATGCCTTTTTGCAGCTGCTTCACATCAAAAGATTTCCACCTTCAAAACAAGAAACTGGGAGGCTGTTTATTAGGAAGCAGCTTCAGAAAATGTCCACCGGAGTGACCAGTGTTTTTCAGCCCTTTACAGACACTGAATATAGTTTGCCAGCTTTATCTGTCTGCTAAAGTAATGGCTTGTTGTCCTTCAGACTCAGGTGTCTGTAATGTAAATGTAAATGTGCTTTACAACGAAAGAGCCACAGTGTTAGAGTGATATTTTGCATCTATGGCTGCACTGAAATACTGCACTGTGTTTAAAAGAAAAGAAATGAAGGACGTAGAGTTTTTCTCTTGAAGGCTGCATGACTAAAACTTATTTTTTTCATCGAAGTGAAGCTTAAACCTTCAAGTAAATCATCATTTATTCAGACACAAGGCCTTAATAATAAACTGACATCAGATGAAATACTTAGATGTGACTGTATTTCAATGGGGACTATAAACTATAAATGAATAAGCAATGATAATATTTGTTTAAACATAATTAAATCTCCTATACTGTGGTTTTTCATTCAACAAATGTCTTAAAAATTCCTCGTACTACGTCCCCTGATGTTCAGTGAATAAATACTTGTGTGTAAATGTGATGGATGTTTGATGGTTCAGGGCCAGTAAGTCAGATGAGAGCAAACTGTCACACATCAGTGATTGACAAGCCGAAAGCACAACAAACACACAACCTTAAAACACGCTGCATCAAAGATTCATCTCACTGACACACATACACACAAACACACACACACACAGAGATCAACGCATGAATTAATCACAAACGCTCCACACATACACACACACACAAACACACACAGCAGTCTATCCCACATACAGTAAATCATATAGATTTTATCTGTGCTGAAACACAGCACCAGGCGAAACTGTTATCAGTATGAAGATGCAGAAAAATGTGATTTTTCTTTTTTGCAATTTAGCTTCAATCATATCATATCAAAGTATTTTCTAAATGATTTGCATGTACATTTTGTAAAATAGGGGCCCTTGCTGCTGCTTGCTACATTCTTTGCTGTATTTTTGGTTTTAGCTATTAGCTGTTGGCTTGTTAGCTCAATCAATGACCAAAAGCAGAATACATGATTTTTGGAAAAGTGAGCTTGATTTTCTTTAGTTGTCAGGCAAGTTTGAAAGAAGTGTGTTTAACAATGAGTTAAAAGGTGATCCAGCCCAAGATTGACTGGTTAGCATGCTAACTCTGATATTGTTTAACAGTACAAAATGTTGTCTTTTTTAACATAACATAACATCAGAACTGTTCACATTCACAAAGATTTTTGAATGTTTTAAGCACAAATTTCTGCCATATTTTACAGATTTCCCCTTTAATAGTTAAATTTTCCATCGTTGTCCCCATTTTTTAACAGTGTGTTTTTTCTGCATTTCTGTTTGTGTGTGTGTTTGTTTGTGTGTGTGTGCGTGCATTTGGCTGTCAGAGAGGTGCAGGCTGGGAAGTGTCTTTTTAGCATTAGATGAAACACTGTGGTTTGACAGCACATGCGTGTGTGCAAACATAAACAAAAACACACACTCACACACACAAAAAACACACACATTTACACACACACAAACGCAGGGTTGAATCCAGATAATGAATCTTGAAGTGACTTCAGAAAACCAACAACGTCAACAAGATGTCAGCTCACAACACCATCAAAAAAACAAAGTAAACAACTTGATGATTAACAAACAAACAAACAAACAAACAAATAAAAAATGAAGCACAAACGCACGGCAATGAATGTTTCTAAGCATGCAAACCAGCAGATTTGTGTGCTTGCAGACTGTGTGTCAATTTTGCATTTGTGTTTATGTGTTACTTAAAAACCTACTGAATATCTAAAAGATAAATAATAGACAAAAAAAGGAAACAGTGAGGAGTGTAAGTGGGTCATTATGTGACTCCAGAGAAAACAAGAGCTGGAACGGGTTAGTGCTTTTGATTTTCTTCATTTCTTTTGTTCTATCGCTTGTCACTTGTACAGTTGACCTAAAAAAAAATTATTACAAATCATCAGTGGTGTTGTTTTGCAATGGTTTTGCTGTCATCATGATCATTTTTTCATTATTAATCACACACGTGGACCCTCTTTATCATTTCTCTTTTTTTTTGGGTCAAATGTAAATGATAATAACAAAACCAATCAACGCTGGGAAAGCTTCAAATGTATGTGTCGTCTCTGACCTGACCCATCTGTGTGATTAATCTGTTTTCACTGTCACTCGCTTTCTTTACTGATATTAGAGTTTTAAAAAAAAAAGCTCCTCAGGCGTCTGAGGAAGATTTGTTGGATTTAAGATTTATGATGTAGTGGGCAAACATCAAGACAGAGGCCGAGATTTTTGTGTGTGACTGGAGCCCACGAGGCATGTTTTTCCATGTTGTCCATCGTCAGCAACCTTGTCAATAAAGTTTAGTTTTCACAAACTGCTGCTGACATCACCACGGAGCTCACTGGAGGACATCTGACCTCCAGAACAAGAGAGGAGTGTGCAGCAGAGTGTGCGAACGAGTGTGTGTGTGTGTTTCGGATGTATCGACAGCCAACAGTGGTAGTAGGTTTTCTGTAGTTCAACAATGCCTGAAGCTTTACCTGTCACTATTACTTAAAGTGAGCATGTGTGTGTGTGTGTGTGTGCAAGTGTGCATGTGTGTGTGTGTGATGGGTTAAAAAGGAGGAAGGGACATTTTCAAAGTGGACCATTACAGGTTTAAGACAGTTGTATAAATCCAAGTCAGTTGTGCATCCTCTAAAGTCAGATACGTGTGTGTGTTTGTGTGTGACAATAATATTGCAGGAGCTATTTAGGCCATGCTCTGTGTGTAATGCAAGCTGGCATGGTGTGTGTGCACGCATGTGTGTGCTTGTACGAGTGTGTGTGTATGTGTGTGTGTGAGTGTGATACGAGCTGGCGTGATGATGCGCTCTGTCACCGTAGGAACCAGAGGGCAAGGCTTTATTAGAGCTTGGCTCTGACCAAACCACTAGTGACACACACACACGCACACACACACACACACAAGCACACACACACACGCACACACACAAACATAAACACACATTCAAACATGCAGTCAGACCCTCTCAAACCTCTTTGTCTTACACACACAACATTTATGTACTGTTTATCTGCAGATAAACCTATCACATCCATCCATCTAGTGTATAAGGTCCTAATTAGACTTTTTAATTTATGCAAAGTTTCTTTAAAGTTACTTGTGTTTTGACAGAATTTGAAATATTTGAACAGTCTGGTGTACTCAATGAAAAAAAAGAGTTTTTAAATGCAACTTGGTTAATTTTTTACAATAATATACAGAAAAAGTCACCAATAAATCAAAATGAAAGAAAACTCGAATAATAGCCAGACATGCTGAAATAATTGGACTCATAAATGATCAATCAACAATGATTTTGATTGTTAATTAGATGTTTAAGTCATTCATTAGCAAAGCATTTACATGCCAAACTCAAATAATAGGATTTTTTTTTTCTGTTTGTAAACTGAGTGCTGAGCTGAAACAATAAGTTAAATAATTAAAGTGTCAATCAACAGAAAAATGAAGTGCAACTATTTTGATCCTCCGTCTGTCACAAATGCAGAAAAGAAAAAAATCAAACACATGTCCGTCATGTTGTCAGATTTCTCCTTAAGGAGCAGAGAAAAAACATCTAGGTGTAAGATTTATCCAGGAATCCCATGTCGCACCTCTCATGCTCCCATGATGCACCTCTGCTTCTACTAAATGTGCTTCTTTTCTTTGATCTTGACAGCTCCAGCACACACAGAGGGGGACGATAATGGCTCATCTCTGTCATCTACATGTTGTAAATATCAATAGACTATTCCTGTGTGTACCGTACACAGTCTCACATCACCTACTGGGCAACTTTTCAGGCTTTGAAAATGAAACCTGGGTTACTGTCCTGTTGCAAACACATTTTTTTAATAAATAAAAATCATATTCTGGCACTTTCTTACACTTCTTTCTTCCATGTTTATCAGTTTTCTACCAGAAACATGACTCCACCACTAATCATCTCTCATTTTTCCTCCTCTCTCTCTTCAATGTCACAACATGGAGACATTAAAAAGTAAAATATTCAGAGTAAAAATATCAATAATGTAGATAAATTCCCTTTATATTCATGGTCGTCAATGTCCTGCAGGAACTTCAAATCTCAAATACTTTCCGAGAAGGGAAATAAACACATTCCCTCTTCCTTTGATTTCTCTCAGGCTCTCATCTCCCATCTGATATTTGTAATAAATAAACATGAGCCTCTTCTCCTTCCACATTCATACATGCGGCCCTCATTCTTTTATTGTGATATCTCTCTAACAACCAGACTCTGGATCAATATTCATAATCACCAATATCCCTCAGAGCTCCCAAAGCATCTTTTCACAGATTGTGAAAGCGGCTGGTTTTCAAGCCGATTTCTGGCTACGAAACACATGGTGCCCGACTTGAACCTGAATCTATTTTCATATGTGTAGATTGGTCCCATTCATGTTTAGACACATGTCCCCTGCTGTGCAGATTCCTCATCCCCTTTCTCTTTTCATTCTCATCTTCAAAAAAGGTCTTGATAAATAAACATTAGCCACTTACATATTCTTACTAGGTCTTGAGGAGAAAGTACATCTCCAAAACCACCAAAATTCACTTGACTAAAGAAAGAAAAAAACAAAGCCATTCATTCTGAGAGGGGCTTTGGCAGTGTTAGTGCCTGTGACACAGGAAGTTGAACCCCCAAAACTGGACAGAAGAGCCCCATTATCTGAGCCACGCCAGCTAATATTCATATTCATGGCGCTCACTTCTGCTTTGATTTCTCATCTCTTCTTCTCCGCCATCTCTTATGCAGAATAATAAACATGACTCTGCTCAGCTGTTTACATATTCAGACATATTCCTGATTCTGATATGGATATTCTGGGGATAATGAGCAGACTATTTACATTTAACTTTTTTTTTTTCTCCACCATCTCCTCTTCTCTCTTTGCTCGCCCTCCCCTGTCTCCCATGCCCCCCCACCTCCTTGCTGTCACTCCTGTATCATTCTTCCTGAATCTCTTTCGCCTTTACCCTCTCTCTGCCCCCCTGCTCACTCTCTCTCTCTCTCTCTCTCTCTCTCTCTCTTTCTGGGAGATGAATTGAATATGTAAGCTATTGGATGTGAATGAATAAAGCATCCCGTCTCAAACACACATTGGTGACACCTTATTAACCACATGTCAGCTGCACATGACAGCTGGAGCACACACAGTTTTCATTCATACACACACACTCGCAGCAGTCACTTCGCACACAGACACCAATGCAACTGGCACACACCCACGCGAGCATGCACACAAACACACACACACATTTTGCACACGTTCGTGCACACAGATCTGCGCACACACACACACATATAAACTCTCCTCATTAGTCTATATTGTGTTAGCAAACTTACATTTTATCAGTCAGACACCGTGCATGCGAATTTGATAGGAACGACATCTGACATTTCAAATGTTTCAACACACACACACAAAAAAAAGAAGTTATCCATAACACAGAATATCTAATTGGGTCAGAAAATAACTCTGGTCAATGACGGGGTTATGGAAAGATTCAAACCAACCTTATAACTTGTTAAAGGCAAAAAAACCCTCTGTCTACCAGCATTTATTTAATATTAGCTTAGCAACCTTAAATAAGCAAACTGAGTCTGCGAAGCTCCAACTAGATTTCTTAAAAAGCCACAGTGCTAGAAGACAGATACTTATATATAAATACAATATATATATTTATATAAACCTATATATACTTATAAATAAAGTTAGATAAGTTTTTTTATGAATTTGATCCTTTTCTAAATGAAAAAGCAGAAATGTAAGAAATATTTATTTAATAACAGTGTCTGCTTAAACATAAGCTGCAAACACTAACCTTGAAATGTCCATCTTCTAGCTTACAGCATACAGTAATGACCTATTGTTTACCTCTGTGAAGTTAGCATGCCATTAAAAATATTGCATTAGTTTGTGGGTAATTTTGCTATAACTGTAGAATCATAGTTTAAGCTAACATTGCAGCTCTGTCTTCCTCTTTATTGGATTTTGGAGAGCTAACACTTCAGTAATTCATTATCTGAGATGGCATTCGCCCAACACATCCATTAGTCTTCATCTTAAAGTCTCTTTTCCTGTAATGCAAACATGACAGATACTATTTGAATAAATTAACAAAACATGCAAACAAAATAGGGATAAACCTAACTGTACGAAAAAGCTTTTATTTATACTAATCAACTAATAAATCAGAGAAGAAAACAGGAAAAACACAGGGTTCATCCAAATACATAAGGATATGCTGGAAACTGTTTTTTAAATCCTCACCTCTGACGATAAGACCTGCAAAGTTGGACACCCCGGAGCCGCGCTCTGACTGGGTGACACAGCGGTACAAATCTTGATCCTGATTGGTGACTTCTTTGAGGTGGAAGGATGCAGCGAACCGTCTGTGGTTGATGTTTTTGGTCAAGGCCACAGGAATATCTTCTCCGTTTCTCCTCTGAATCACAGAAAAACATTCAGACAGATCAGACGCTGCGGAGGCGGGAGGAGAGTCGACTGCCTTGCTCAAGGTCATGAGGCAGCTATGGACCACACACATCCACATGCACTGGCTCACACACACACACAAATACACACTCACACATCCCTTCTACCTCAGTGACAGCAGGTTTGAAGGTCACGGCTACAATAGAGCCATAATGAAATCAGCAGCTATTAAACTCTTAATCATGTTAGCTGCTAGAATGTATGGCCTGCAGTGTGTGTGCGCGTCCATGCTTGTGTGTGTGTGTGTGTGTGTGAGTGTGCATGTGTGTGACACTTTATTATTGGATGTACCAGTCCCCAGGGTCCAACACTGAGCACAATGTTTTATCACTCTGTGTTTAACCAGTTCTACATCATCTTATCAGGGGCGGCCAAACACACTTAAAATTGTGTTTGGTGTTTGAATTTTTATTTATGTGCACATTAATCAACATTAACAAGTAAAAATGTTACAGATAGCCAGGAGTGAATGAATCACCCTGCAAGGATGAACCGTCTAATATTGAATAAAAACCACCGAATGATGAAAAAACATATTTTCTGAATGTTTAGCCATTAAAAATATTGGTTTTATTTACCCATTTTTTCTGGTGTTCAAATCACTGCAAGTTCAATCAGCTGTGAAATATTTTCATGAGGACTATTTGTTGGTCTAAAGGAGTTGCAATAAAAAACAGTTCACACTGAATTTATGGATTATCCGGTAATCAGTTTTCAACCATGTCTGCAATGAGGTGATGCTGTTAAAATCTGTAAATAACCTTTTTTGAGTGTTTTGAGCATCTCAAATTAAAATCCATTTAAATCACAAACAGGGAACAAAAAACCAAAAAGATTTTTAAGGTTAGATACATAAGAGAGGAGCATGAAAATATGATGTCGTGCACTGCGTATATGTATGTGTATAGTTATACCTGTAGCCACAGTTTGTTGTTGGACGTGTCTCGTCCTGTAGCGATACACTGAAATGTGGCGTTTTGTCCGGCGTTCACCTCCACATCACCAAGACGCAGGAAATGAGGGGATTTATCTGCAGCAAACAAAGACATAAAGGAAATTAGATTGAGTTTACATCAAGCTTATATGCACTTATATATTGAAAAGTTTTTTGATTTCATTTTATTTATCTGTTCGGAGGTGAGAGAAGTAGCCAGAGGGGAGTTATGGACACAAACAGGGCAGGTTATCACCAACACACCGTATACATTTCAGGACATTTTCTTAACCCTGAGGAATATGTTCATTATTACTGCGATTAGACTGAACCGGAGTCAGATGAAACCAGAGCACAGTGCTGCATCGCCACTGGGAGGTAACATCAATGTCACATCCAGTATATTTTATTCACAAAGCCTCCAATTCTTAACTACCAATGCTGAGATATGAAATAAGCCTTTTAGACTCTGAAGATGCAGCTCAGCTTTGACATTTTTATTCTTGGGAGGTGATTGCAATCATAGATAGACGCTACCATGCCAATTGAAAACACGTACATACACACACATACACACACACTGGCTTGCACGCATGCATTCATGCAAACACACACACACACACACACACACACACACACACACAAACACACAAACTTGTGTGTCCAGAAATGCAGCTGTGAGAATGAATGCTTCCACTGTGGAGACTAAGTACTAATTCCTATCCTTCTTATAAGGGCTCTGCTCCCCTGCTTTTTAAAGACCAGGGCGCTTCATTTTATATGTTTTCTATGATTCAAAGCCCTTTTATTGGCTAAATTAATGTCCAGAAATCGCTTTCAGAACCATATTTCTAACCTCTGACAGAAACAGGGACAACAGGGAAACCAAGACCTCACAAATTGTTCAAGAAGACGATGCAGGACAGTTTATTTTTATTATGACTTGTAATCGATAGAATCTATTAAGAAACAAAATTGTCCTGCTGCTTCTAGACAGATGACCAAAAGCAGCTGTAACGGCTTCCTTTCCGACATAAGGACCCTCCAGGTGACTGCCTATGGCTTTATATTAACTGGTTCCTCTGTTAACAGTAACATTTTGCCGTCATTTCTCTCTTTTTTTGGCCTCCAGAAGTAAGGAAACAGTCAAGAAAAGGAGAGAAGAAGACTTGAGACGTAGCGAGAATTTAAAATGGATCGCGGTCCTCATCTCTTTCCTGTCAGTATGAGACAAGACAGTTACTGTTCGCTCTGTGTGTGTGTGTGTTTGTGTGTGTGTGTGTGTGTGTGTGCATGCGGGTTGGAGAGAGAGAAAGTGCTGAGTGGTCAGAATCTTCTCTCCCTCTCTTCTGGCCTAATACTGTCTCATTTCCCGCTTCACTCTCTCCTATTCTCTCTTCTTCTCTGGTTCTTTCTCGCACAATCTCCTTCTTCCTTTTTTTTTTATTTCTCTCATTTTTTTCCTCTACGACTTGTCTTTCTCCTCTCGCTACATCCCTCCTCTCCAGTGTCACCTTCCCACTTATCTGCCCATTGAACTGCAAAGGAAACCATCCCAGGTACAGACTAATTAGTGGCCAAAGCTATCAGCGTCTATTCACCGAACTAGGACTAATTGCTGGCATGCTAATGACTCACCGCATGGATAGCTGAGCACCTGAATGTCGTCAATGGCGATGAAGCCGGTTTTGCTGTCCGAAACCTCTGCTTCAAATATGACCTGAGAAAAGAAGAGAGATTTAGCTGTTTCTGTCTTCATTATTATCAATATAATATCACATATTTTGACAGTTTTACTACTTTAAACAGTTTCATGAAAGTCAAGAGTTTGCACAAAACACTGCTTCTGCATTAAACAAAACAATAACATGTAGCAACAATAACGGTTGACCATTAGACATTCAAAACAAATGAAAGCATCAGATAATAATCCGTTTTTAATTTACCCTTTTACTTTGTTTGTTGATTTATGTGTTCGAAGTTTTGCTGCTGATTGAATTTTGAAAAAAAAAAACAAGGCATACTAATTCAAACACAGAAGAGACAATTCAATTAGTGTATTAGTAAATAAGACATCTCCGGCATACAAAATATACAACAACTAAAGTACAACAACAAAAACACAGACAAAGTCGTTCCTAAGAGAAAACTAAAGCTTCCATATTGTACAAAAGCTCTGATTGCACATAAACCCTAATCAACCCTCCTTTGTGTTGTTATTAAATCCAAAACTGATCCTCAGAAATGAGTTTAAAATGCATTCTGAGTGCACTAGAAGCTACAAAGTACGAATATTGCCATTTAAATTTGCTGTCAGAGTGATGAATCCAATCTAAGTTGTCAGAGGAGAGATAGAAAGTCTGTGACAGCCGCCAGTGATGTGCATTAAACTGGATAAATACAAAGCTGCCATCCTGGCTGCTGCTGCTGGATTTATACATTCTGACCAACAAGCCAGGAAGAATAAATGAGATACTTCCTGTTGGATCATAGTAATCTCCTTTTGTACACATAAAATGGCTGCAACGGAAATGATAATGAGTAATGAAACCTAACACGGTGAGGTAGAGAATGAGAGAATCTGTTTGTTTTTCGTTCCCATCACTCCTCTCTATGTAATTGAAATGACCACAGTGTAAAGCGAGTGAGCCTGTCATGAGTAATGCAATAATGTTAACATTTTACCTGCATAAAGGTTCATTTAAAGATTAAAAATAACAAAAATTGCTAATCAAGAGTAGCCACGTTGTATGCTTACAACAGTACAAACTATGTTCAAGCAGCTGCAGTAAGTACTGGAAATAAGAGAAAAGGAGCTGATCTTTATTGGTTACTTGCTAAATGTTAGCAAGCTAACAAGCTAAACTGACCATGGCAAACATCAATAACACCAGTGTGTAAAGATTAGCATTTAGCTCAAAGCATCACTGTGCTGAGCCTCAGTTAGCCGTTAGCTTGATGGTAGAATATTAGTGCTGTGGCATGAACGAATGAGATTCAGCAGACTTTTATTTCATTTATGTGTATTTCAACACACAAGAAACAAAGAAAGAATCATTTATGGAAGAAAAGCAGGAAAATCTGGAATGAGACCATCAAATTAGGGACCTTATTTGTGATTTAATATTACTTTATGGTTGCTGCTAACCTTCTTATCTTAATTTTAAAGGTTTTAATGCCTCAACAGGTGTTACATTAACTATAATCTCAGGTCATTGACTCATAGTTTGTCTAACTACACTCCTCATTTAACTCTTCTTCCTCCTCGTCATACGTTAGGCCTCCATCTCCCTCTCCTCTTTATTTCTTCGATCATCCTCCCTCTTTCGAAACATTTCTCTCCCCTAAATTTCTCCCTTTGTGTCTCTCGCTTGCCGTCTCTGTTTTCTAACAGTGTTTACTCAGACAGGAGCTCTGTAATGAACAGAGAAGAGGGGGGGATGAGGTCTCCATCAAAAAAAAAAGCGAGACAGAGGGAGAAAGAGAGTGAGGGGGTGAGCAGTTGTTGTCATTCATCACCTGTAAGAGGAAATCTGCCGTGAACTGTTTACCCATAGCTTATCATCCCCTGCTTGTCACACTCTCCCCCCTCTCTGTCTCCCTCCCCTCCCAATCTATCTTGTCTCTCCCTTCTATCATCTTTCACTCATAGCTCGCTGCAGAGCACAGCGGAAAGACATCAGTTGACTTTTAATACCTTCATCTCTGTCTGTCCGTCTGTCTGAAGACCGGCTCGCCCGCCCGTCTGCTGATTGTTGCGTGTTGTCATAAGCACGCTTGTTTCGGTAGCCAATAACACGACCTGTTGACTTCTCTTACTTTTTGTTTAAATCTAATGAGCATGAAAAGTCAAGACTTGTAGAAAGTGTTCAGCCCATCACTTAAAAAAAACAGATCAGTCAATCTTCGGCTCTGAGTTGAACAGCTGAAAGTCTTCAAAGTCTCAAAATGTTTCTTATGTGTTAATTAAAAGATGCTGCATTTGAATAATTAGTTTTCTTTTAACAAGTGTGCAATAAAACTCTTTCTGTCAGTGTTTTATTTCAGCTGCGACCAAGTTTGTTTAATAAATATTTCTTACATCAATATTTTAGGACTTTCATTTTTATTTGGGAGAAACTTTAAGAGCCAAAAAATTAAAATATTTGACTGTATATTTACAGTATTTTTGCATTGGAATTTGTTTAAACTTCATTTTTTAAGTAAATTAGAGCACTCCTGTGGCTCTGATGTGATATTATTTTTATTATTCAAGTACTTTTGTCTTTAAATCATGTGAATTCGAACTTGAGATTAATTTTGCAACTTAGTTCTTAAGTTTGTTGCTCTGTTAATTATAATTTATTTGTGAAAGTGGATTTTACATCATTTCCAAAGTGCCGTGGGTCGCTACGGCCTGCAAATGCAATTCGTTGCACATTTTGTTTACTTGCAGAATTTAATTAGCTGATAATAGATTGGATGGTGGTCATCTGAGAGGAGATGGTGTTTTGATCATGCAGCTGTTAAACTCACTGACTGACTGGTGTCTCGGTGAGAGGCAGGTTTACTGATAGCTTCGGTTCTCAGAGCAACTCTGAAATGCTGAAGGCTTAGGACTGACACATAATCACTCCGGGAGCAGGGTTGGATGATAGCAATACATCCATCAACCAATCCCATATCTCACTTTAATGTATGCATGTATGGACGCTGAATTCAAAATGTTTAAAATCGACAGGCGAGGAGCATTTATAGTTTGAATTGTCTGAGTCATGAGAAATGTCAGCTGAGTTTACGAACCTGTTTCCTCTGTACACACCGCAGTTTGACTCCATCATGATTCACATACTTCTATGCGATTGTTGTACTTATTTGACCCAAAGCTTAAGGTAATTAAACTTAAGCTGGCATAAAAACAGCGGTGAGATTTCTGTTTGTGATGGGAAACAAAAACTATTTTGCCTGTGGCACAATTTCTTAGTTGCATAAGAAAATAAAGTGAGGGCTGTGGCTAATGATTAATGTTTTATTATTCATTCACAATGATCCTACAAACTGTTAAATATCTATAAAGGACTTAACATTTGCTATGAAATATGTCAACAAATGCCCCAAATTTAAGAAGCAAAAACCAGCTTTTTTTGGTATCTTTTGCTTAAAAAACTAAAATGATTAAAAAGCTTTTAAAAACTGTTGGGAATTATTATTCTATCCATCAGCTAATCAACTAATTGATAATCCCTGCAGCTGTAATACAGTGAAAAGCTGGTTAATTGTAGTTCAGTCTGGTGACAGTCAAGGCTCCCATCAATTAAAAGCAGTGTTAATGTTCATTTAAAATAAAGAGAAATAAAGGCTTTAACTGCATTGTCTACCTACATAGTGTTACACGGGTGTGTGTGTGTGTGTGTGCAGGTTGTGTGCATCAGATCCTGTGCGAGTGTGTGTTTGCACTGACTCCTGCGTTTAAGACTACATGAGTCTGCATGTGCCAAGTCTTCCCCTGGTGAAACCGGTCTCATTACAACTCAAGCTAAAGTGCTAACACAGAAACATGTTTGAGCATGAAAAAAAAAAAAAAAAAAAAAAAGCGGGGGGTATTGCACACAAAAAACGGGTAACAGCCACAAGAATCAAGCCGTGAGACCCCCCCACAGAAAAGCCAAAAAAGACCGAAGAG
>JAQMCX010000023.1:16864807-16879483 GCA_029814765.1 Acanthurus leucopareius
CACACACACACACACAGATAACACTGACTGACTGTCATAAATTAAGAAAGAGGAAGAAACATACAAACATGCATGATTAGTGACATGTATCCACTTCAACGGTCCTCACATCGTTTCTGCCTCTGTGACAATGTTCAGGTTTTGAGTTTTACAATATGCGGCTTACGTGACACAAAGCCTCTGACAGCAGTATCAATGTCCGGTGTGGTGACACGCCCTCATGCATGCAAACATACACCCACTTCTTTTATTTTTCTAGCCTAATCGTCACCTCCTGAGCCTCAGTCAACACAAATAAATCAACTGCCTGCCTCACAGCATGTTCATGTGTTTGCATTCGCGTGTATTTATACGCATGAACAAAAGAAAAGAAATATGTGTGTGTTGAAAGAATCGTGCACAAACACAGAAGTTATTTTAAGGAGTTACCTGATATTCGTTGGGCCAAAAGGTGGAGACGGCGAGTTCGGCTCTCAGCCAGTCTTTACCTGAAAGACAACATCACAGTTAAAAACAAGCCGACGTTGTCAGAATGATTTATAAAATGAGAGTGTGAGCGGTGCTCTGAGCCGGTCTTTACCAGTGTAGGATGTTATGTTCCATATAGGGTTGGCTAATGGCCCCTTGTTTACCTGGAAATAACACAGAACATAATGTAAAACATATGAGGCAGGAAATACTTAACATAAAAAAGAGAGAATTTTGTGTTTCCTGAGTAATTCAGGCTTTCTTACTATTAAACCGAGATGTGTCTTATTACACGAAAATAATGATAACAATGGGATAATAATACACTGTAAGTCATCAACACGGGGGTCAGAGTACAGGTTCGACTACGCCACCACTTCTGGGCTGCTGGGAACTCTGTTTTCCAGCCAAGAATTTTTTTTTTTTTTTTGCAGTAATGTGTGTTTGACTTTGAGTCATCACACTGAAGGGCAGTCTTCCTACTCATAATGCTCCCCTGCCGCACAGAACCAGGAAATTGAAGAACCAGTAAAAATGGCAATCTCCCCATAATGTGTTTTCAAACCACTTCAACAAATAGTAAGAAAGCTTTGGGACGAGAAGACGGCAGTGTTGTGGAAACAACTAAAGTGGGAGGAATGACGTGTTTGGATCATTGCGTCCCAAAATGCAGCTATCAGCGTGTTTGATTTGCCTGTCCTGAGTCTATCCAACACACTTTGTACTTTGATATATCAGAGTAAGAAGATACCGACTTTATGTAAGCACACTGGTGATAAAAGTCAATACTTTATTTTAAATTTAACTGTTAATTGTTCATTTTTTTAATTAGGCAACTTTACAGTTTAAAGCAGGGCAGCCAGGAGCCTCTATTGCAAACTCGCGGTGCTACTTGTGGCTGAGTTTCACAAAATCCAGACCGCATTTCCCATAAATCCTGTTTTGTTTTAACTGGAGAGGCTCTGTTCACCATCTGCCACGGTGACAAACAGAAAGCTTTAACTCATCAAGAGTTTCCCTTAAAAAGAAAAAGCACAAGTAAAATAATAAAATAAAGCAACCCAGCTTGCGTCTCACGAAATCAAACTTTGCCTTAAACTGTGTAAACGGCAAATGCGGAGGCCGGTTGATGCAGTCAGATGGTCTTGTTTGTTTGCAGAATTAATGTTAATGTCTCAAAGCAAACAAGGTAAGGTGTTTACTGGGCAGGTAGTGGACTTACTCTGATAAATAAATGACTGCATCTCTATTATATTCTGTTGTATCATGTTATTTTCTCATTACCTTCACCAGCACGTTGAGGGTGCCGGGGCTCGAGCCGTCGGGGCTGGTGAGCAGATAGTTGAAGTCGATACAGTGGGTGTCGTTCTCCTTCATGACGGGCAGCTGAAACCTGGCCTTCTCCCCGACATCATACTGAGAGACGTCAACATACATGTAGGAACCTGGACATGACACATACAAGAAGAGGGTCACTTTAACTTAATTCACATTTACTATGAGGTGGTTTGTGTTCAAAGTGTTTTCGCAGATCTGACCTGAATAAAGAGACATAAAACAGCTCATTTTCTGTCTGTAGCTGTTTGCGCTCGCACCTCACATGCCTGCAAATTCACGGCTTGAACAGACTAGTTCAATTGTGCCCTCAGAGGGGTAGTTAGTGTGCAGACGCGCTGAGTATTTTGACTGGACTTGTCAAAGAGAAGGTTGTATTCCCACTCAATGTGTTACATGTACGTACATGAAAAACCAGCTCTTTATGCTAGTGTGTGTTTTAAACTTAATCCAGATTAAAGAAGAATGAGCAAATAAACCTGGCATCTGCAACAGCTGTGTGAAGTGGAAAGTTACAGTGATTTCTTTTATTCCCCCTTTTTTTTCTATTTTCATTGATAGTTGGATGCATTTTGCTGATATATTGCCTTATTTGGAAAAGAAAGTACAACTTTAAACAAGTTTAGATGTGAATGTAGAATGTGTTGTTATTAGCAACTTATAAATAATCACTTTTTTGACAAGGAAATGAATATATAACCGTCTATGGACAGGTTTTGCTAAAGCCATTGGGTCTCAGCTGTTTTAGAGTTTGTCACAAAACTGAGATTAAAAAAAAAATCATGGCCAAGTTTGATTATGAACAAAGTACAAACATTAACATGTTCACATTTGTCCTGGATGGTCTGATCTCATAGCAAAGTGTTCTCTAGTTTTACATTAGTCATGTTTTCTTTTGCACACTTACACAGCAGTTGTCCCTTTAAATTGAACTGTACAGCATGTCATGTGCATGTAACAAACAAACCTTGAATCTTGTATCTGTATCAACTCTTTATATGTCTTTCTGATAGTTAGAATCACAATATATCCGTCTGTGTGTGTGTTGAGTTCAATAATCATATGACAGTAAGCCAACCAGGAAATCAGGGTTTTCTCAGGTGACATCTGACATCATTGTGAGTAAAGTCAATTATAAATCGAATTCAAACTTTTGAATTTTGGCCTCTTGACATACAATTTCAAGCAGTGAGCTTCATATCCGGAACAAAACCCCTCAAAAAAGCCTTTATTTCTCCCCTTTATGTTTGCTGTGTTCACTTCTGTTTCTCCCTCCTGTCATTTCTTTTTGGCTTACAGCACAAAAATCAGTCATCAGTGCGCCCCCCCCGCCTATAATACAAACCCCTGTTCGTAGGACTGTGTCATTTGTTTCTTCTTTGTGATTGCTGGGCTGTTTCTCAGCAAACCAAAAGCATATATAAACACAGGAATGTGGTATAAGAGAAGTAAAAAGAACACAAAGAGAGAAAAAAGAAGAAAAAAAGCTTCCTCTTTTTTAAATTCCCAATTTATTTTCTAATGAATTTTGAATTCATTAGAATTCATGAATTTTCTTGCTTCTCCTGTCCATTTTTTTTTCTTTCACTGTCTCTCCTCTTTATTCCATCCCTGTTTATTTCCTGAAACTTGATCGAAATGTAAAGTGGCCAGTTTGTAGCCAAAATAACATACCAGTCGCTGCAGTTTGCACAGACTCCTCAACCACACAAGTCAAAATTTCCACAGTTTGCAACACATCAACTACTCGGCAGGGTCACATGATTAGTTTCATTTTTCATAGCTTTCCTTTGGGCTCCTGTTTTTTCTGGTTCTGTTTGCATCATGTTCCCTCCTTTCTCTGCCAATTTCCAATATGAATCCATTAGTTATGTTATTCTAATATGACGGGAGGCCATTTTAAGTCACTCCTGATGACAAATGTGCATAAGGTAGATTGTAATGCCTGCTGTCACTGTTGAGTGCTATACCTTGTTCCTATAGTAGTTGACTGCTGGAAATGGAGCTTGAAATAATACATAATCTGTGTGTGCTGACAGGACGGTAAGTCAGCCCATCCAGATGTTCCAGTAATCAGCTCAGACCTCAACCAGATGTTGTTCCAGGGAAATATGATGAAATGTGATCCTCTCCTGCCTGTCTAATCTCACATTAGGTCATTATGCACACAGAGAAGGTAGCAATGATCATTTTTGTTTCTAGAACTGAACTTAACAGAACTAAAGTAGCGATAAACTGGTCAGTAACTCGATTATTGAACATTATAAACATTTTCCGCCTTTCAAATGTGATGATTTTCCGCATTTCTCTGTTTTATGCTGCTGTAAATTAAATGTTTTTTTGGGTGCTGAACTGTTGGTCAGACAAAAGCAAAAAACAAGAAAAGGAAAGGAGAACAAAACAAAACAGAAAACAACAGACTGAATTTGAATAGAAAATGAAAGCAGAAGAGAAGAAAGGGGAAGCAGAAAAGAAAAGAACCGAACACATACATTGTGTTTCAGGCAATTAAGTATCTTTTTCCCATTAAACATGCGCAGCACTCCATCCTAAATGGTTAATTCTATTTGCATATTATACCATACACAATATGCTCTTTGCAATGAGCTGTAGGACAATAGTGATTATCACTTATTGTTTAGGCTAATCTACTCTGAGAAAACACTTTTCTCTGCAGAAAACAGAGGAACCTAACAGGCTTTCAGCTCGTGCACACAAACACGGGCATGCAAGGACACGCACGCACGCATCAGCTTTTCTCAACCAAACACTGTATCCTAGTTATTGGACGGCCCTTCATCTCTTTTCTCCTCTCTTGCTCTGTCATTACTGCCCCACCATCGCCTCTACACACACACACACACACACACACACACACTTGTGTTTGAGCATTACAGCATTACAATAATCCAACTTCCTGGTTCTCAATGTTACCAACAAGACAGAAAATGAGAACGTCCAAACTGGCTTACAGCCAATCAGATCTGAAACAAGACTGGGCCAGCATCACTCTCTATCACCAAAATCTATAATCTAAATAAGTGATGGACTGATTAATCGGTTGGCCGATAATCAGCTGTTCATCTGGTATTTTGGCTTATGCTCGTACTCAGATAAACAAAAAAATGTCTAGAGATACATCTGCAGGCGGCCTTGTCAGTGTGGCAGCTGTGGAATGAAGATATCGCTCAACCTTGAGAGTTTGGGAAAAGTACTGATAAAGTTAGTTTCAAGCCTTGTACTGGAACTCTCATGCACCCTACTGCTTTTGTTGGGTTAAATTTGCTCAGTTACCATGAAATTTTCTTAATATAAACACATTTCTCCCATCTTGAATGGCAACTTATTCAACCTAGAACAGATACCGCTTAGCATTAATTATTCTAAGTTAATTATATGTAGAGTAACACTTCGGACATATTGTACCTAACTCTCCTTAGAAAGTCTGACATCTACAGAATAATTGCATTGTATTTTACATTTCATTGCTTTACAATAATTCCAACTATAACAACATGTTCCTGGCTAAGCTAACCATGTATACTAGATGTAAATGTGCAAGGAATAATAGAGTTACACATGACTTTTCTTTGTTTTGAAACTGGCATCGTGTTTCAGCCACCCTGCGGTCAACCACTGATCTAAATCCATTCAAAATGAACACACCATGAATGTCACTCCTATTCCCTCTTTCCTGACACTGATAGCACGATGTTGACACGAGGAAAAAAAGTGCTTTTAAGATGGCTGCCAAGATGTTGTGCCAGCTAAAAATACTCCTATCACTCAGAGACCCAGATATGTCACAACACACACAACATGGCAAAAATATCACCTTTAGCACTTCAGCTAATCAAAACAGTGCCAGCTGCGAAATCACAACAACAAGTGGATTATGTGCAAGTAAAAATAACTGAATAATATATCGTAAAAATGTCTTTCAGCAATGTCCAACATGTTACGGCTAACCTCTGCATGGTTACTGAAATAATCAAAATTATTTTAGAAATCAGTCAAAGCTCATGGGGACAATAACAACTAATCTGAGACAAAAATAGAGTTGGAAAATATGAGTAATGAAAGACTGACAGTACTTGAAACTGATACAACACCCAAACTAAGAAAGCAGGCCTTGTGATGCCAAGAACATCTGACACCTGAAGTCTGCCAGTTTTTAAAATGGCTGATGTCTTTGAACTGCCAAAGACTAAAATGGCCGCTAATGGAATGACGACAAAATATAACGATGAGGCTAAAAATACCCCCGTGACAGCCTTAGGACCCAGATATGTCACATAACAACAGCAGCAGCAGCAGCGTAGACAGAGGACAGTATTCTTCAGCAAAACAGCTCCAGACTGCCAATGTGAGAGTTTTACTTTCAGCATTTTGCAAAATAGCTGACAACATCTTGGATTCAATAGTCAAGAAACTGAAAAAACATGCAGCTTTTGCACAAGAAACAAACAAAACTTATCATGTGCTTCAATGGTTGTGCTGCAACAACACAAGTCAGATATGAAACTGACTTTAAGAACATTTTATTTGTTTTTAAAGCAAAATTTAGACCAAAACCACCTGTGTCGCCACAACTTATTTTCCATGTGGAGGCCTCTCGGATTTACTAACCAACTTCCAAAGTTTCAAGCTAATAAATCCAAGTGTGATCAAGTATTTCCATTGAGTGTAATCAAGTATTTCCATTGAGTGTAATCAAGTATTTCCATTGAGTGTAATCAAGTATTTCCATTGCTCTGTGATTGTGGAATAATTTTCTACTTAATATTTAATCTTTCCAATCTATTCTTATTCTATAAGCCCGCTATTAAGATCTATCTTTTTAATTAACATTATAATGTCCACATAAGTTAAGACAAGAAAAACTGTAATGATCCCAAGCAGGGAAACTGAAGTGTAACAGTAATAGAGATATCAAAACATTAAAAAAATAAATCAATAAAATGAAAATTTGATTAAAAAATATACATTTGAAAAAAATCAAGTATACATATGTACTGCAGCATCAAGAAACTAAAATAAATGTAGGATAAATACAAACATAGTACTAAAATAGGCTGTTGTTTTATAATAATATTTAATACTCAATTTAATCAGATTTCTCAAAAAAGCACTTTGACTAGTTTTTGTTGCTTTAAAATGTGCCCGATGTGATTGCAATTATAAGTTAATCTGCAGATTATTCTCTGAATTAATCAATAATTCACCTAAAAGAATATATTTACATGCAATCTAAATGCACAACAAACAAAAGAATGATCTTCTTTTAAGCTTATTCTAAAATTACATGGGGTGTTTACATTAAAACTGAAGGGCAATCAAATCAAAACAAATACTAATGGTAATTGATTTAATGGTCATGTTGAGGTTATAGTCTGTGTTGATGTGTCTGTCAGTGTTCACTCATTACTGAAACGTCCAGTGGACAAGAGACCTGCAGCTCTGCTGCAGTGTAAATGCCTTTTTTCTCCTCCTTTATTAGATAATTCACTCTGTAAAGAGCACCAGGAGGACAGAGAGAGACAGAGAGCAAATGGCACGCCAAATAGGTTTAGAATGGTACTGGCTGACAACATTATGAGTCAAGAGTATCTGCTTTAGTCCACTGAACCACAGAGCCCCAGCCCATGAATGTTCAACTGGCGCAACACACAACGCCAGCGAAGCATCTAGACTCTGGCATGGCAGCCGGTGCCAACATCAACCCCCGGAGAGATTACATAGAATAGTTTTATCTCTATTACGAAAACTGCCAAACCATCCCTCCACACTTAATACTGCCTCGAGCATAAATGGTGATTAGCAACTGTGACAAATCAATGTGGGTTATAAGGAACAAAAGTGCGATTGTTGGCTGAGCTATCCAATGACTCTAAAACGATTCTGTGCAAAGCCCTTAGATGACTTCTTTTCTTCTGCCAATACCTTTCACAATATATAACCCCCCTGAATTGCTAATCAGCAAAATAAACTCACTCCCAAAGGTCCTTGAGATGCCAAATACTCTTAAAAACTGCCATTACAAAAGAGGGGTTGGTATCTCGTTGTTTTCAGGGGTCAAAAAGCCAAAAAGCATTACTGCCTTTTCTTTAAATCATGCCATGCCCACAGGGTGTCTGCAGCTAGCCGGACCACTCCTAAATTACTGGTTGCTTGGATTGCCTGAGAAAACAACAATTCTAATAATAGACATTACAAATACGTCCCCCGGGCGTTCAAGCATTCAAGCTACTGACTCAACCCCTCACCCGTTCCCTGCTATTTCTTCCAAAATACAAAAACCTAGCCAAGTGTCTGTATCTGTAATCCCCCCCTCCAGAAACCTTGTTTTCAATCCACCAGCGCCAGAGACCAACACCCCGCCGGCATTATTAACACATCAAATGTCAGTTCACGCTCCCGTACCTTTAGGCAACACTCTGAACCTTCCTTTAGCAATCAGCGTCTCCAAACCATTAACCTGGCCTGCCATCTCAATGCCCCTGCTCATTTCACTAGCTTCTGCAGGAGTTAATGCTATGCTAATTCCTGGCATTACCTTTGCGCTCTTGGGCAAGGTGTTTGACCTCCTCAATCTGCCCGCGCTGCACAGTGACGCCAATCAGTTTTAATAACACTACACGCAAGCTTTTCCTCTGTACCACTGGGCAAGGCACCCAACTCTCAACACCAGTCTGATGCAACACTGATGATGCATGAGACAGCAGACACACACACACATTTTCAGAGGAAATCCATGTGTGTGTGTTTGATTGTGTGGGTGATTGTGTTTGTGTGTGTGTGTGCGAAAATCTTAAAAAGCTGGTTGGTGTTGAACCGAACCTTTCTCTAAATGTCAGCCAGGCTGGGTTGTCATGATGATAAGCATGAGAGATAAATAATGGCATCACATTGTCATGGCAACAAAGTCATAATCTTCTTCAACAGAGGAAGAGAGAAGAGAAGAGGAGGCAAGAGGAGATGAGATAAGGCGAGAGGAGTGAGGGCGTAGGAATGAAAGAAAAAGGGGAGGTAAAAGAGAGGAAAAAAAGGAAAGAGAGGCAGAAAGAGAGGAAAGGAAAGGAAAGGATAAAAGTTAAGGACAGACAAGGATAGAAAAAGACAAGAAAGGAAATAAGATGAGAGAAATGAGGACAAAAGGTAACAAGATTAGAAGAGAGGAGGTAAGGGAGGACAAGAGGAAAGTGCAGAAAAAACAAAACAAGAGAAAAATAGACAAAGGAGACAAAAGAAGACCAAAGTACAAGAACAGAGAGGAAGCAAGATGATGGAAAAAGTTGGGTGACAAAGGAAACGAGACAAGGTGATAGGATAGTAAAGGAAACATGAAGACACACGAATAAGAGAAGAAAGGAAATGAAAATAAAGGAGGACAAGAGGAGACTTGACTGCAGGAAAATGAAGCAAAGGAGAGGGGAAAGGAGGATACGAGCGAGAACTTGAACAAACTCCAGCATGTTTGTGGTTGTTTCTTCATCGTGGTTAACCCCATCGTTCATTCGCCAGCCAACATTCCCACTCTGTGGTTTCAAATGTGTAAAGCCAGTCGCTGTCTCAACGCTGCATGCGCCGGTTATTGTTATAACATTTTGCTTTTAACATTGTAAAGTAGGCAACCTTCCCTGTTCCCTGCCGTTGATTAATGACCTCATATTCTGTTAATTAGACCCTCAGCCCTGAGGCAGAAAGATTTAATTTCCCCTTCATCATCATCACGGAGAAAAAAACAACTGATTAAAGAGGAGAGAAGAGGAAAGGAGGAGAGAGGAGAGGAGAGGAAGTACTTACACCATTTACTTAAGTAAGAGTACCACTACAACATTGTTAAAATATTCTGTTGCAACTAAAAACACAAAAGTAATTTGAAAATGTACTTGCAGAATCACAAATTTAAGTCCTGGTTCTGCAGAAGAGCAGCATCTGTGACTGATAAACTTCACACGCTCAAGTTACTGATACTGATTAATCAATATGTCAGAAATACTATATTGCTGCACCCAATCCTTGACTGTTTTACATACAGATCAGAAGTTTAATGCCCTGTTTCCAAACTTCTGGGTCAAAGTAATTAATGGGACAGGAGAGAGAAAGCAAAGTTCTGCCTCTGTGCTCTCAGATATTTAAATGAAATCATCTGAGAAGTTTAGAGGTGAAATGTCTTTTTGATGGAGCTCCAGACAATTCGCTAACAAAGTGACAAGGAGGCAAAACTAGACAGTGTTTTATATAAGAAACCCTGAGCTCAAAAGATTAGAGACCACTGGTTTAACTTTTGATGTTATGTTATATTTTAAAGGGTTATCACACTTTATTTTGTTATATGAAAAAGAATAAAAGTACTAAGTTTAATTTTGAGATGTATTAGAGTGGAAGAAAAAGCATAAAAGCAAATACTCAAGTAAAGCACAAGTGCTTTGAATTTGTACATAACTTGGCTTAATTACTTTCCTAGCAAGGTGCTAAATTCTAGAAGTATGGCATGGAGAGGAGTTGAGACTCACCTTGTGGCAGGTTTGGCGAGACGTACGGCACTTCCTGGGTGTTGATGTGCGTCCAGTCAAAGTCATCATAGGGATCCTGCTGGTAATCACACTGAGAGAAACCCTCGTCAAACGTGCAGCTCCCTGCAAAGAGAAACACAATATGATTTAATTCACCTCATAGGCTCATCAATTATTGACTGAATTGACTAAATCTAATTATTTTCAATGCAACATAAATTCCTCTTATCCAGTAAAACTTAAGTTTCTTCCCCGTATGTTATTTTTTTTGTCCCCGTGCGTGTTTCTGTCTCAGCTCATTAACAAACCACCAGGAGTCTGAGCTCCAACAGTTATCACTCAAGGCCAGTCAGGATCACCTCTGACTCAACCATCAGGGCCTTCAGCTGATCATCTGAGCCCATCGCCGCAGCCTCGGGACAACCATGTGTGAGCTGGCCGCCCCGTGGCCCCGCTTAAACAGGAAGTCGCTCTAATACAGAGAGACGCCGCTTGTCCCTGACGGCCAACCGAGATAATCAACTCGCAATGATATGTGGCTTGAACTGGCAATATTGCTGATAGAAATAGCATAGCAGATACTGCTAGCTATCTGATTCATTGACCTACAAGCGATGCACGGCTTGTGTTAATAAAATGGCCAGGAGAGACGCGACTAAGAAAAGCCACAATGCCATCTGATTCAATTCACTTGTAGTTAGTGGTCATCTGTGCCCCTCTTGACATTGGAGAAAGTAGGACTGGGTGACACGGATGAAAACTTTTACATATATTTTGAAAATAGTGATATGTGAACATTATAATTTAGTACAATTACATTGTGCATGGCGTACACAAAAAGACAGACACTGTGTTGATAGCTAAAATAAATGAAAAAATTGAATGAGCCGCCAGATCATATTAAAAAAACAGAAATAATGTGCTTTTTTTAAAGACAAATGATAAGAATTAAATAATATAATATGGGAATCGCAAGAAAATGAACACTGAAATGGTACAAAAAGGCAAAAAATCCTTCCCTTATTTACTATAGCACCAAAATCATTTACGAAAGTTGCATCAATAAAGTGCAATTTCACCTTAAAAACGTGACAAAATTTAAATATGTCTCAATATTAAAGTACAATTAGGGCTGCAACAACCGTCTCTACTATTAATTATTCTGATGATAGTTTTCTGGATACATTTTTTTTTGGGTTTTATAAATGTGACAAAATATTATTTTTAAATGGCCGCCTGTCACAGTTTCACACAGCTTATTTCTTGAAATGTCTTTAATACCACCACCCACCCCAAATTTCACAATTTTAAAGTTTTCAAAATGAAGCAATCTTATGGCTGAAATTTAATTAACTAATGACTTCAGCTTGAATAAAAACACCAAACCAAAGACAATAATGAATCGTTTAGTACAATATTAATATTGTGATTGTGATTTATTGCCCAGCTCTGATTAACCTCAACACAGAGGAAAGATATAGAAAGCTGCGTCGCTGAAAGGACTTTTATTCAATAATTGGATTTTTCCTTTGTCATAACAACGTGAAGAGGAACAAGCATTAATTTTCAACTGCACACAAAAGAAATTTAAACCCTCTTGTCGCATCTCTAGTTTTCCGCAGTGCTGAAGTGATGAAACATCAGTAAATGTCTGCACTGAGATACACACAGGGTGTGTTTGTACAATATCCACAACCTCTAAGAAAAGTGCTAAGAAAGAAAGTAACAGGAGCAAGCCACCATGAAGCACTATCAGCAACCAGCACTGCCAGCAACATAAATCTCCTTGCATTCAGTAATTGCTACAGCTTTGCTACCTGTGTCCTAGAGCGAGCTGTGGCAGCGGTGATGGAGAGCAGAACGACAGGCCCTCAGATACCCCACTGATCTGAGCTCCCGCTACAGAGGGATACCAAGAGGTGACAGCCGCCGCTGGAGGAGAAACAAGTTAACATCAAACTAAGCGACTGTCTTCTGCTGCCGGCTGCACGGTTGCACGGCTGCACGGCTGGCTGTGACTCACAGCCTCAGAGATGCACTGGATCACATCCCTCCCGGCGTCATTCTTTAAACCAGCCTCTCTTGGTGAAATTCTGTTCGCTCCCATTCAATTCAATTAAGTCTTTGTCACAGTAAGTTACCTCCAGTCATCATGCAAAAAAAAAAAAGAGGCTGGGACATGTAGAGGACACGCAGTATAGTGCACCACGCATTTTTTTATACTCCAAACAATTTCACTATAAACTCAACTCGGATGTACAGAATTGAATTTTACTGATGTCTCACAAATGCTGCATGTGTGTTTGTAAAACTCCATGACTTCCTGTCTCCCACCGTGTGTGTGTCAGTTTACATCTTGCTGTCAGGTTGCTCTCTGCGTGGGTTAAAAGAGCAAAGTGTGTAACTCTGAGGTAAATCCATGTGAACGGGAAGATGTTGTATCTACAAACCTTTTACTGTCATATGTAAAACAACAGGAGATAAACTACTTTATGGTTACTGTTAGATATCACACATAACATGACGTGCTAATGGGTTTAGCATCAAATAAAACAGAGCATGAGTTTGTAGGTAGTGTAAGTTTATTGTTAAAGAAAGCATAACCCTGTGCATGATTTGCTGAAAATAGTACCATTTGTTAATACATTTTCCATTTTCTAAGCATTAGAAATGTGACAGTAAAAACTTGAAAACGAGGGAAAGACTGTTCTATTTTAATTATTCCTTAATTATGCCACACATATGCATGTTTGTTTTGAATTTCTCTGTGCTTTGTAGTGTCTCAGTAACTGTTTCAGCTTTGATAAATAATGAGTCTGGTGTTCCTGTGATTGATGCAACATTTCTGATTTCTTTACAAAGCTTCTAAATAAGCAGAGCTTGTCTATCTGCATTTATATCAAATACTGATGCTTTTGTCAAGTCCTTTGGTGTATAAATAAAGTACCTATGTTGCTAAAGTGCGGCAGTTTTCACAACATAAACCCAAGTTCTCTGGATAAAGGGATTTTACATGTTGTGCAGAAGACTTTTTTGCATCTGTATGAGATGTCAAAGGGTGGGACAAATCCAGTATTGATATTTTACAAGCTGGGATTAGAGTGTGTGATGATCAAGAAAAGGAAAAAAGCTTCATTTTTATTATGTTAACATAATGTTCAATGCATTTCTTGACCACAACTGAAGCTGAAAATGTAGCCAAGAACCACATCAAGCACTGCAAATATTTGAATGAGCGTTAAAACTACAGCTTTCATTATCAATCTGTACACATGCTGCAGCTGGGTTGTGAAAATGACCGAGTACACAGAACATCGTATGGTTCTTTGAAAGCATAAACCATTGCTTCACTTAAACTGTATGTCTTTGTTCAAAAGGCTCAAACACTCAGTTGTGTTAGTTTAGTGTAAAGGTCAAGAAATCCTTTGTTTTTCTTTAAGTGGTAAACTTTTGGACGTCTGTTTTGACATTGAAAAGGCACTTAGCCTTGGTTTACCTGCTGCAGTGTTTGGCCTTGTTTCATCTCACTGAAGCTACAGAAAACGTACAGAGGCTCTTTTTTAGTTTCAAAGCTTTATTTCTGGAATTTTAAAATATAGAGTGTGCAGGAAGATGGGATTTAAATCCACTGTTTGAAATATGTGCTGTGGGCTTTTCAACTGCGTGTACAGACACACACACACACACTGTCCCACTCAGCTGTGATATAATGCTGTGGTAGAAGAGGTATTTTGCCTTTGCTTAGCAGTGAAAAAAACATGTCCTTGTTTTTAAATTCCACTTTGCTGACTGGTTTAAAAGAACATTTCTCAATCGTAGAGCATTCCTCTCTTCTCGACTGCACACCTCTGAGAGACGTCCTTTTTGCTTTCAGCTGCTAACATACTAAACAAAGTAGCTGTGTGTCCATGTGAATGTGTGTGTGTGTGTGTGTGTGTGTGTGTGTGTGTGTGTGTGTGTGTGTGTATGAGTGTGCTGAAAAGGGGCTCTGCAGAAACAAAATATGTGTGAAAATGTCTGCACACACACACGAAAACCTCACGCTAGCTCGCTCGCCCACGTTCTCAGTTAACACTTCTCCCTTTCCTCAATGTCCTGCCAACTTAAACCAACACACACACACACACACTAACACACACATCAACAGACACATGCATCTGACAGCTAATCACTATGCCAATAATGAGAAGAGCAGACCTTGAACTATTATTTTACCTCTGCTGGAAATAAAAAGACCCACTGATGAGCCATGTTCTGCAAAAATGTTCTATTTGATTCACATCTATCTATCTATCTATCTATCTATCTATCTATCTATCTATCTATCTATCTATCTATCTATCTATCTATCTAT
>JAQMCX010000023.1:16879583-16937351 GCA_029814765.1 Acanthurus leucopareius
TCTATCTATCTATCTATCTATCTATCTATCTATCTATCTATCTATCTATCTATCTATCTATCTATCTATCTATCTTTCTATCTATGTCTGTTTATTCTGCATTTCGTTAGCTTTGTTGGTGGTTCAGGTTGCAATTACAAGGTTTTATCCCTTTGGAGGCAGCAGAAACAAGCTGTGAACACAACACTGACATATTATCACCTTTTAAGTCTATTTTTTAAACTTTATAGCAAAAAGTTGCCTGCAGAAACACAAAAGAACTCCGACATTCATTGGACGTTGTGTTTAAAACAATCTGATTAATGTAAGTGAAGTATTTATGTTCCTTTTATCTCTGTTTTGGTCTCTACAAACTCACCGGGGTTATATTTGGCTCTTTAGCTGCTACATGCACTACTATGTTCACAAACTATTCACTAACTTTGTTTTACTTATGGTCATCTGATACATTGCTATTACAAAAAATACCAACTACAACCGCTTTAAACATGTTCCAGAAACACAGGCTGTATTTGTACTGTGTCTATCTGCATGTGCTAACTGTGTTATATGGTAAAAACAAATCCCTACAACGGTTTTTCCAACTTACATGCACGAGTGTGTGTCCAGATGGGTCATTATGGCCCCCCCTCCCCTCCATTCACAAGGACACATAGAGACGGAACCCGACTGCATGCTAATCACTTCCTAATCAGCCTCTGTGATTGGCTGCCTCGCTAATGAAATAATGGTGACTCATTTGCATAATAAAATAATTAGAAGGACTTGATAAAGGCTCAAGGGCATAGAGAGGAGCCACACACACACACACACACACACACACAGAGTTACACAGGACAGCCGCAGTCTTTTCTAAAAGATTGTTGAATGGCATCAGACACAACATCTGCCACCGTCACTCAGAATCATTTTGTGGTGATTTGCATTGACCTCCACCTCCAAGAGGTGAGTCAAACCCCGAAACAGTTCAGAAAACGTCGGTGCAGACAGCCTCCAGGCTCATTTCTCAGTTATTAGCTTGGATCAAGATTATTAGTTGGCAACACAGCGAGAATGTAAAACAATAGCCAGTTTGATTGGCTTTCCTGTTCTCCAATGTGATCTAAGTGATCTGCAGAATAGGCAGTATTAAATCTGATCCAACAGCTAGAGTCTGCTCAGATAAAGGTTCCTGGGACACATTTAAATCAAATAGAGGTCTGAAGGGCTCTTTCTCTCTCTAGACACTTCCTAAAAATCTATTATGACAAAAGAAACTCTATTATGACTAAGAGATGGCTGATTAACGCATTTAAGAACGCTAAGTCGATACTTTTGCTCTTCTGCAAAACATGGCTGCTCGACTGTCTCAGACGGGGTGAATTTCTCAGTAAAGCAGCTTTACAGAGTCGCAGCAGCGTGGCATCGCCTTGGTGTTGTACAAGCTGGTACTGTTTGCACATGTTCTGTCATCGTTTCATGTACAGATAAATATCTTCATGCTGTTGAATGTTTTGTTACATTACAATGACCTGCAAAAGTCTTTGAGGTTGTTCACATCTGCTTTATCACGTAAATGCTTGAAATTTGAGCACTCGAGGGGATTAACGGTGGTTTCCTCCGATGAAACAGATGCTGCTGATCTCTCAAACAGAGCTTGCAATTCAGTACAATGGATGATCAAAACCTGTTTTAGTTTTTTAAACTGTGAGTTAATGTAATGTAAAACAGCTAATGAATCAGCAACATTGAGTTGCACAATGAAATTAAAGGTTTTAGTTCTTCATGCAGAGATGTGGCACCAACATCTACGATTTTAAGAGTCCCGTTTCATTTTCCTGCAACCGGAAATTAGCCAGAGGCAACCTAAAGTCCACACTGAGCTAATGGCTCTAATCCCGGCTCTCTTCCCTCTCCTTCAGGGTGGTCTGACTGGTTTGGCTCAGTGGTCAGAAGAAGCCGTGGGCAGAGATTGTCTCAAAAATCATCGGCTCTACATCCAAACCCAGAGCTACCTTCTCTAATGCTGACGGGTGTATTTCTCTCATAGGTAATACCTGTTTTGGCAAAAAAAAAGCTGAAAAAATAACGGACTGAAATACAAAAAAAGTAGCAGGTTTGAGGAAGCTGCGGGCTACTGCATCTGCATTGATCCGGTTTAGCTGAAAGTTAGACATCAACTCTTATGCACCGAATCATCTTGTAAGCTGCCACTGTATTTAACACTGAGCTGAGCAATAGTTTAAATACATTAACACACACTTTCAGATGAGCAAAGTGTTTGTTCTACAGTTTAAAGTGAGCCTTTAAGCATTATCCACTCCTATAAATCATGTAAACACAAGATTCAAAGCAGTAAACAAGAAGAAAAGCAACAGAACAATGCAGACTAAGAGAAAGTTGCAGGAAGAAGCTGCTTACATTTGCCCAACAAAACAAAATAGAAAACTGTGGCTTTACAAAAAAAACAGTAACTAGCAAACACACTAAGCAGCTCTTTGAAATCTGTATAGTGTTAACTACTTTCACTTGATGCATATCGGAGAGTCTACACAGGATTAAAATGACGATAACTGGAGCACTTCCAGGCGCCCGGCGTGGACAGATATACGTTCACAGAGCTCTGCAAGATGTGAAATGATAAATATAAAAGATATGCAAGTTCACTGACTCAAGATCATGTCAGCATAACTTTTATGATACGAGAGTTTCTGCATATTCAAGGAAACTTTCTCTGTGCCACAGCATTTTTTTTACTTCCAGTTCACATACACTGTAAATGAATTTAAACTGGTTCAGATTAAAGACTCTACCCAGGTTGGATAATGAGTTTAAAGTAGTCAGAGTTTTGAAAATGTAAAAAAAGGGTCAAATTTACTGAACTGGAGGAAACACTTACATTTTCTAAGTCTGCAGAGTTCTTTCATCATTTGACAGGAAGAACTAAGTGATGCAGCCAGTATTGATATTATGTTGATATCATGATATATCATCTTAGTTTTGGGATTTTGTTATATTGTGATAAGATCTAAGTGTCTTTTCCTGGTTTTAAATGTTCCATCATAATATATTAATTTTCTAAATTCATTAGACTGAAATCTGAAAGAACAAAATGCAGTTTCAAGGTGAATTAACTGAACTACTTGAACGTATATTTAAGTTAAGTTGATGATAAAACACTTGATTTCATTCAATTCCCGCATGATGTTTTGTACTGAACAACAAATATAAAAGCCTATCAGATGAAATTACTGCATGTTGGTTGATAAAACCATCACATCTTGCCTCTGATAACAAGCTGAGCTCAAACAGCGTAAATCTGTGAGGTCTCAGAAGCAGAAACGCTGTCTGATTTCCACAGAAAAATACCACACATGCTTTCTCTAAAGTACTCCAGCGTGTCCTACTCTTGCTCTTCTTCTCTCTGTTCTTTCTGACTGTGTCCAGTATTTATCAGCAGAGCTCTGTTTCAGTGTGCAGGCAGAGATTTTTATCACCGGAGAGCAGATAAGACAGGATGAGTGAAAGAGGGTGAAACAGGAGGAAGAAGTACAAAAGGATAAAAAGAAAAAATGGGAGAAATACCTTTTTGGAAGATTAATCTCAAGCCTGTTGATTCACTTTATCATATATGTTAACATCTATACATACTTAACACTTTGTCTGGTGTCTCTTTGTCCTTTCCTTCAATAATAACCAGCTTAATGACTATCTATTTAGCGTGGTTGCATCACAATTATAAGAACAGGAGGAATGGAGAAGAGAAGCCGTTCAGCAAACGGAAATAATTTTCAAGGACAGTAATTACATTTACATCATTAAAATCCAATTCCAACCACCAGTAATCCTGTTTCCCTCCAAATCAGCGCAATTTTGGCCGAGTCCAGTTAATAATTAGGTTTGCTGACCCGGATTTCAAATCATACATGGCTTTGTGGGACATTACAAACCAGTGAATCACTACAATGGTTTTGGTGTTTGGCTGCCATGCATGAAGAAAAAAAAGGCTTATAAAGGACAGCAGGAGGAAAATGAGGAGAGGATTTATGCAGAAAAGATGACACAGCCGGACTTTACACAATCATACTGTATTAGAATAGATATACTTCCCCTTAATAATGCTGTCCTGACATTGTTCTGCGCTGTGGCATATTATACTGTGTGCTCCTGTAACTGTGTTTGTTGTTTTTAATCTGTGTGTGTGTGCGTCGCTGAGTGGCCCCGACGCCGCCAGCCTCAAGGACACTAATAAAGTTGTACCTTATCATTTACTTTCCCTGTGTCATCTTTGCTTTTATTGTTCTCTCTTTCCCTCTCTGAGAATAGGTGAAATTAGCCTGAAATGATACAAGGTGACATCAGAGAGGCTGCACACACACACACACACACACACACTCAAACACACACAAACTCTCACTCGTCACGCCTCACTGGCCCTTGCAGCGCAGCGCGACGCCATCAAAGCCAAGACCCATATACACACACACCTCGCCTGTTAAACATACACACTGGCACACGCAATCACACACACACAGACACACACACACGGACACGTGCACACAGTTACGCACAGTTACACTCATGCATGTACACACACACACACTCAGTGCTGTAGTTTAATTGGAAGTGCTGAAGGCTGAAGAATTTCTCCTTCATCTCACAATGCTGTAATTGAATCTGAGACGTGTGTGTGTGTGTATGTGTGTGTGTGTGAGTGCCGGTGTGTGTGTATATGTGCATGTATATGTGCATGTGTGTGTTCAGCTGATTCAGGGGTTTCCATTGACTGTAACAGTAAAACAGAAATGTGTGTTTTTCCCTCTGTGAGGAGCCTCTCCGTCCTCCCATCCCTGACTATCTCACCCGGCTCCTCTCTTGGGGTTAATGCGGCTTTTCAATTCAAATTCAAACTCAAGCAATTTTAAAGCGCCACATATTTTCCACAAACTAATCATTTGCAAGTAAAGGCTCTTCGGTGAAAGGCGGCCATGACCTTCTTCACTGCGCATTCGCATTTCATTGACCAACATGTCTGGATGTTTTTACAATAAACTTTACTCAACAAGGTGTGATTCTTTAAAATGCTGTTTCCAGGTAAAGAGCAACCTCACTTCAGCGTGAATGATTTCTTTGGAAAAAAAACTGATGATAACATTGACTTTTGCTGTTGAATAAAGGAGGCTATTGCTGCCATTTCGCAAGACAAAGGAAGTTGATTGTAGTACCTGAAAACAAGTCGCTCTTTGGACAACCGCAAACAAAAAAAGGCACCATCAGCAGACAATGAGGCGTGAACGGCTCACTAATGACCTGCCATCACATTATCACACAATACAAAGGAAAGGGAACTGAGCTGTGAGGGACATGAAGTGGGGAATCTCCAGGCACCTCATGCTTGAATTCAATTTCTACCTCAGAGGGCAACGCGATGATAGAAAGACTGTGGATGCCTCTTAGTGCATCTCAATTCATCTAGATATATGTTTTCTGTACATTATTTAACATCATACATAATTGATGAATTAGTTATTTGACAGCTTCTTTCAGCACAACGATCCCCTGCTTTATGAAAATTACAATAAGCACCGTTTCCTCTGGTGAAAGCAAGCAGAAGCAAGGTTTTTGTGAGGTTTAGAGGGTTTTTTTCAAATAAAAGCTACAGTCATTCAGCTTCTCGTATGTTTCTGCTGATCGGTGCTCCACTTCTTTAACATTTCACTATAAACTTCAGGTGTTGTTTGTCTTGCACATGTAATTATTTGGACATGAAAAGTTGAACTTATTGAGAGGAAACTCTAGCATCTGGATGCTGTCAGCTGTCTGAATACTCCACAGTTGAGTTCAGCCTTTTTTGTTCCATCAACATTATGTTATTTTCTTACAGAAAGTAGATTTTTGACATTTGTAGAATGGTCTGTGTCCACATCGCCATCTTTCTCTGCATATTTTTCCTCATGCCTCTTGAGGAACCGTCTTTTGATGCTACAGTGGCCCTGCATACTTTTTTCATTCACCAGCAAACCTTGTCAATAAGAGTTTCATTTTGAAAAGGAAAAGATTTTCCTTCATATTTTCCATCAATGTTACAACAACTGCTTAAAAAGGTTGTAGTGCTGTCCAGTGCATACTTTGAAAACCGGTTTCCTGATTAATTTTTGATGATTCAATCACTCATCCTATCATTGCAGAACTAGAATATATTGGTTCTAGTATATGCAATTAAAAAACGGCCTCACATTTTCAGAAGTTTTGACAAAATGTTTGCCAATTAAGTTTTCTGAAGGTCAACCAATGAACTAATCAATGAACTGCATGGTGTTAATATTGTTCAGCTCCAAATTCCTTATGGAAGTGACAAAACTAAACAACTTAAATGATTTGTTGACAGTCAACACGGCACCTAAACCCTAAATACATCACACCTCCACGGGAATATCTTCTTTCTCCAGATTTCTCTTTACTTTTTTCTTGTCTGGCCACTGCAGTAAGTACTTTGTGTGTGTGTGTGTGTGTTTTGGTGAGTGTGTGTGTCCAGAGATAGCTGTTAGCACTGTTAGCAGGGGTCAAAACCATCAATAGACACTATCTTTATGACATTCACCCTTCTCCTGCGTTTTCTCTCCCTTCTCCTTCTTACGCTCTCCGTCTATCTCCCCATCGTTAATCTCTATTACTATTCAAATGCTGACATTTAAAGCAACTTCACATGCTGACTGACTGACTGACTGACTGGCTGGTTGGCCGGCAGATAAGAAAGGAGACGAGAGGACGGCGGAGGAGTTGTGGATGATGGAGAGCCGGAAAGGAAAGCATGTCGCCCACAAAGAAAATTGGGAAATCCTCCTCACCTCTCCTTTACCTCCCCACCCCCCGTCATGGTGTCTGTGAATGAGTTCACCCATAAGCCCCGGAGGGAGTCGGATTTCTCTCGTTCTCAGGAAAGCTGAACCATCCACTCCTCTTTTTTTTGTGTGTTTGTTCACCCATTTACCTCAGCCAACACCCACTTCTTTGTTTACCTTCTCCCTGTCCACCCCTTTTTGTTCCCGTCTCTTTCGGTGTGGGTTACAATACAATTTGTGCCCATTTAACTATGTGCTATAAAATATAGTGGTGTTTAAACACTGACACACTTCAGCTTTTTGTCAAACATGACAGGTCAACTTTTCTCTCTGTTTCTCTGCAGCAACAAGAGCTGAACTGAAACAAGACAAAAGTTTTATGGCCGGCAATCAAACCATAAGACGACTCCAGACGTCAGTAGCTTATAATGTCGCCGAAAGACTAACCTATAAACCATCCACAGGATCAGATCCCATGTCAGTGTGTGTCATTTCTGAATGAGTCAGGGGGGGGTAATTATCGAGCCCTTAGACGGCACTCAAGAACTGAGAACTGAGAGCACAGCTGGTATTTTCTTTAAAGTAAAATCCCCAAACAACAAGTCTCTACTGGCTGCTTATCTCCACCATTCATCGCACACTTGACCTCAAAAATGCTGACTGCCTGACTCACCGCAGACACTCAGCCGATGTAAACTTTAACCAGATTATGACTCAAAGCAGGAAAAATGCTGGAAGCAATTAATATTTTATTGCACATCTCTCAGCCAAGCCTCTAAACATCATGCGCGGGATCTGAACGTCATAAGATTCGAGCAGTAAAACTTCTCAGGTTTTACTGTAAAGCTCCACAGAAACACACACACAAATAATGTGAAAGAGGCGAGATGGACAAGTGCCATTTAGTTATACGAATAAGGACCGGACTGTAAAGGGATCAATACGGGACAGAATGGGGTCAGGATGATTGCTGGCGTTCGGTGGGCTGCATTCGGGCAGCGCAGCGAAGCCCCACACCTGTATTTACCCACGTGCCACCGGAGACAGCGAGCTTCTTTACACGTTGACACTAAGCCATTCATCATGTTCCCTGATAGCCAACTGATAAATTACCAGGAGAACACAATCAAATAATGCTCCATCTATTGTAGAGGATTCGAATGAGCCAATCAGAGAGCAGACAGGAGGCAGTTTGTTTCTGAGCCAATCGGGGCACAGCTGAGGTTTTGGACTAAAAAGCAGGTCTGGTGTGGACGAGATAAGAGCAGAACAAACACACATTAAACACCAACCCCCAGAGACATGAACACACACACACATAAACACACACAAACACACACATTCAAACAGACACACAAGGTAAGTGAGGCCAGATGGAGAAGGAAAGGGGAGAATTTACAGAAAACAAAAGGGAAGTGGGGGAAAGAAAGACTGAAGAGGAGGAGAGGAGTGAAAAAAAAGTGAGAATATGAGGAAACCTGAATGTGAGTTAATAAGAAAAAAAAATCCAATCTGAGACCTATAAGCAGGTCAAATCTGAAGCAGCTAGCTTAGCAAGTCAGCACAGAGGCTGGTGACACACTGAACTGCCTGGCTGACTTCTCCAATTGTCCGGCAAGCTGGTTCAAAGGCTGACTGACTGATTTACTGACTGACTGACTGACTGGCGGGTCGGATTTACTCTATCCTGTGTTTGTGCAGCAGAGGCACTTCTGTTGTTCGGCCCGTCGGACAAAAAAGCAGTCCTCCACACCGACACACAAAGAAACAACCTGAAACAGCACTAATACTGGGGAGGCCGACAGAGACGAGGAGAGAGAGAGAGAGAAAAAAGAGAGAGACAAACAAATAAACACAGAGGGGAAAAAAAGCCTCTAAAATATCTTACTTCAAAGAAGAAAAAAGGGCCTAAAATAACAATTGGAAAATGTTTCTGGGACTTCTTAAACCAATAAAATCAAATACAAAAGAAAAATAACTCAAACAGAAAAAAAATAATGTGTCAAAGAAGCTCTTTTATCTGCGGTTGTGACACAGTTCTGTCGAACAACAAAGATACCTAACGATAGCATTTACTGTCCTGGAGGAAATTTACTTTTTTACTGCCAGCACAGAAAACGAGCACATTACACAGAGGTGGAAATCTATAGAGACCCAAACAAAGGGAATAACATACGAATGGGAATAACACACAAGCAGGCCAGACAACCACTAAAGCACCTAGTGCTGAGAGTGTCTGCAGAGCTAAACATGCATTACATATTTCAGTTATCAAGTCAGGACTGCGGACGAGCTGAGGGCAAAAAAACTGTGTCTGCAAACGATAACGGGCATAAAAAAAGACCACTGCTGTACGTCACGAGTGCTGAACTATGTATATGAATGGAAATAAACATGGAACAGTATTTAAATCTACGTTTGTCCTGAAATCAGTGGGTTATCTATTAAGACGGGTGTTTATTTAATGAGATTTCAGTTCATAAAACCATAAATGGTGTTTTTCTGCTGTTTTTTTGCCATTATTGCCATTTGTATTAATAACATTACTCTTAAAGAAAGAATGTGCTTTATTGGGCTGTTCTGAATGCCGTTTTTTTGACATCCAAAGCTTCTACAGATGTTTTTTGAAGCTATGAATGTCTTTCCTTTTTGTTTGTCTTGCATTACTTGCATGAGTTTGACCCCTGAATCACTTGAAGGTTTATGTGAGGATAATTCCTAAACTCTGACTGCTCCTCCCACCAGTAAACAGCTCCACATCAGGACAGAATCAGGATGTTTACTCCTCCAGATGTTGCGGTCCACCCCTGACTCGTTCGTTGGTGCTTCATCATTAGCAGCTGTTTGCCAGCATCTGTCCCTCACCTCTTAACCAAAACAACCCGAACAAAAACACTCAAAGTCCTGCCATAAGTATTAACCCATGCAAGACAGTGTTGATATAGAGTCGACCATATAAACATAACTTTAAACTATTTGGTACAACCTCCACTCTATGTGTTTTTGTTCTGTGCTAACTTGTGGTTTTACTTCAAGATGAAGTTGTTTAGATGATCAGGCTAAAATGTTGAGATGTTTTTACATCATGTTTGGAGGATATAACTGTGTTGATCCATGCTAACAAGGCTGAAAGCATCTGGAAAGATCTTCCCCTAAAAACCGAGCCTTGACTTGCATTTCCCTTTGTGGTTCATCACTGACGATCTGCACTTGCTGTAGTTGCATGCGGTTCTCCTTTGCAATGACGGATCATTGCTGACAAATTGGCTGCTTTACCTCAAACTTAAGCAGCTAAGACAAACTCTGGTCTTGTTTAAAGCCTGACTGATCATCAGATGTGATTTATTTGTTCTGTTTAACCTTGTGGTAGATATGCTATTGTGTTCCCACATCTACAATCTCTCAATAATCCTCAGTCAACATGATCAGAGTAGATCAAAAAGGATGATAACAGCCACAAAAATGACACCCTGGTTGTGATAAATCAGAATCTTATTTGAACCACAAATTATGACAAAGCAAGGCATCTTCAATTATATAAGCTATTCTCCAAGGCAGGAGTAAAAGGAAACTACAGGAATGTGCACAAACTACTTCGCCACCACCTACTTTCTCTCCCGTCTGCTCTCTCCTCCTTCCTTCACAAATACTCAATCAGACACACTAGCCCCAAGGACCGGAGAGAGTATAAACTGCAGTGTGTGTGCGTGAATATAAGTGTGTATGTTGTCACCTTCAGCTGTGAAATGTGGTCAAACGTCACTTACGGGCTGGGAAAAGAGAGATACAAGACAGAAAGAGAGAGAGAGGAGAGAGGAGAGGTGAAAAAAAGTGGTACAGAGACCTCCACTCCTCCTCCTCCCTACAGGTTCACAGCGTGTGTGTGCGTGTGTGTGAGTGTGAGTGTGAGTGTGTGTGTGTGTGTGTGTGTGTGTGGTAAATGAGTTTTGGGAGTTGTCGTCTCTTTACGATAGCTGTAACTGGCCCGAGGACAGCTGTTATTACACTTTACAACAGGGAAATACTGTATGTGAGTGAGTGTGTGTGTGAGTGTGTGTGTGTGAGAGTGTGAGTGTGTGTGAGTTTTCAGAGTAGGAAATGGAGAAACATTATGGTCATGTACTTGGTGCTTGTGTCCTTGGGTGAGTTTAATGATGAGGAAAATTAAAGATGTTTTGAATTGGGCTCATTTGGAAAACGAGCCGTTTTAGCAAATTATATTAATTCACCTTGATTCAATAACTCACCCAAGTCTAGTTATACAAACTCTTATGTTTCCACGTACGAGTAGGAGATGAGGAGTGGCTCATGGGAGGGAGAGGCCAGCTACCTTGAGGGGAGTGGTCTTTTAATAGATATGTGTGTGTGTGTGTGTGTGAGTCCATTGTTAAATGACAAAGCTCTGAGCAGGAAATGAGTCGAACCGGTTTGTGACTCACATTCAGGTTATAGAGCACTGCCTCAGGCTAACACACACACACACACACACACACACACACACACACACACACACACACACACACAAACAAACTCACACAAAATTCAAACACCAGACATTATTCATAAAAGTGTGCCTCCTCTTTGTTTCCTTATTTCTGTCTGCACATATCGAGGTCAATAGACAAACACAGAGACTAGTTTGAGGCTTAATGGTCAGAAACATGACTGAAGGGTTGCTGGTTTGATTCTCTGCACACACACACACACACACACACACACACATGCACACACATACACACACACAGCACCAGACAGTAACCAGCAGCCTGTCTTTCAGCGGTCGACTACTGAGCACTTGTCAGTGGTGTTGAGTGAACACCATGAACTCTGGGTCACTGAAACCCTGTCAGCCTTTTTTTGGAAGAAACTCAAAAGCTTGAATGTCAGAGTGGAGACTTGACTTCTTATTGATGCCAAAAGAAGAAAATTCTTTTGGCATCCGGCTCAGACAGAAACTCCTCATTACATCCACTGAAAACTGAACTAATTTGTCACTTAGAGTGCAAACTGTTAAACTGAATAAATATAAAATATGCACTGTGAAAAACAAATTAATGTTATTCCTTTCTGTTTTTTCTGTTTGTTAAAGTTGTTTTTCTTCATAACCAGACTATTTCTTCTTCTATCAAACTTCATGTGGAGAAAAACAACAACCTCCATTAAATGAATATTATAAACAGCCAATTAAATATGAACAGTGTTCATCGAAATCACTGAAAGTCCAAAACGATGCCTTCGAATTAGTTGCTTTTTGTCCAAAGAAAAACTCAAAGATATTCAGTTCACAAATATATAAAACAGATTATCTGTCACGAAACATGACATAACGATTAATCTGTTATCAAAATCACTTAAAAAATTGATTCATTATTTTGGCTCCACTTGTATTAGGGCTATTTTGATTAAAATTCACATAAATTCCTTCATTTTAGATCATTATAAACACTCCCAGGAATGTCCAGCTTGCACATTTTCACGACACTGAGCAACAATGGGACTGGTAGGGACCATGTGAGTCAGACTGTAAATCACTAACAGCAGATTCACAGTCTAAAAAAAGGACAGTCCTGCACAGTTAGCGGATGTGCTTTTATCTTGTTGGTGCAGCACAGACATCAGCATCACTTTTACTCCAGCTGACAGTAAACACTGTCTGCTGTTAGCAGAAATTGTTTCCTGACCTTGACAGAACGCCTGACCATTGATTTGGTGAAGGCAGGGCATGAATGAATGTTTCTCAAAGTGGTGATGCAAAATGTCAAAAAAATACACCTTTTTTTTTTTTTTTTTTTTTTTAATGCCAGATAAAAATACACTCCAAAGGTACAAAGAGTCTACCTGGCCTTGACAACATTTCCTGCACTGCAACGAAATCTTTGATGATTTTATAAAGTGTATGAATGGAAAAAACTTGAATTACAGGGCGCCATTGATTGTCACTGCAGAGCTTTATTTGAATAGATAATGTGCTGAAATGATGTCAAAGGAAACAGGATGAAGAAAATGTTTCCTCCAAGGACGCTGGCTGTGCTGCTGACCCTGAAATGTCCATTTCATGGGGAGATTGTGTGCACATTTTGAGGGGTTGTGGCCTATTGCTTCAGGGCATCAGACCCTGTTTTATCAAGCATGGACTCTCGCTAAGACGGACCCTTTAATGTCAGCGTCATGGGTGGAGATATAGATGAGGGCATCACTGAAGCAAACACACCCATCCAGTGACCTCAGACCCAGACAGGCGCATGACACAGGCTACACAAGTATTACAAGTCTGTTCACAACATACTTTTTTACAGCATGGATCACTTTCATAACATTTCATTTAAGCAGCGAAGGAAGTCTGTAGTACTAAAACACACACATACAGTCAATGCATTCCTGTTTTACCTCATTCCAGCTGAAATTAAGAGAGAAATCGAGCTTAAATGAGACTTTTTTTCCTTGTAAATATGGTCTTTAGCTAAAATATTTTGGCAGGGGAGGAACAATTCAATGTGATTTCTTTTTATGCCCTTTTAGGTAAGTTTTCCTCTGTGTAATCTCCCTCTGGAATGACAATAGATCAAGATTAGAAGGAGAACCAGAGGCTTAAAGCTTGCAGACTGCATGTCACTGCACAGTCTCTTATGATTACAGCTGAGCATATCCATCTCTCAATATGTCAACTTGTTTTTAATGTCAAGAGTGAACTTTTAATCTCATATTTATCCCTGTTTTGGGCAAATGTGCACTAATTACACGGTATAGGCCTAAATCAATAATTTTATGTTAAAAGAATATTACTTTTTAGAGGTTCGTGCTGTTGAAATTGCAGCAATACAAACTTCCTCAGGGATCAATCACTGTCGTCAACAAAAGCAGACATTTTTAATAAAACTGCAAGAGAGCAGAGTCAGTTCTTGGAGTCATTTTTTAAACAAAAAGCTACTAAAAGCAGTCAGTTAGTTTTTACTGGCTCATATGCTGCTCAGGGTGGCAGGAAACTACATTCAAACTTAAAAATGCAAAGTTAAGGTGTTTCAACATGAAATATGGCGCAACCTCCAGCTAAAACCTGTCTGTATTTTGACTTTGTCTGGTTTTTCGTCTGCATCATGTTTCATGTGGATTTGAGTCACATGTTTCCAGTTTACCTGAAGTTGTTTGTGTAATGTTTCCTTTTGGTCTGAGTGAAAGAAACATTATGAAATGTTTAAAAGTGTGGTGACTCCGACTAAAATATGCATACTGTGCTCTGCCAGTTGACTTGATATCAGGGCCTTTTTATCATCCCCATGCCGCATCATAACTTTTTCGTATTGCAAAGTATATTCCTATAAAATAAATAAGTTATATTTATTTTAAATAGTTCACTCTGTTTGGTAGCAGCTGCTCAAGACCAACCATGCATGAGTGTTGCTCTGCATGTTTGAAACTTTCCCACAACTTGTCCTCTATATCCATCCGTCTATGTCACACATACAAACTCTCCTCCTTCTGTTTTATATACATACATACACACACACACACACATTGGGGAGCTCCTGGTCCCACTGCGGCACGTACGCCACAATGTGTGCCAAGTAATTAACGCTGTTTGTGTTTGTTCTGTGAACAGTTTGGAACCTTGATAATGGAAAACAAGTGCAGACTGGCCGCATTTTCATTTATCCCAACTATCTATCTATCTATCTGTCTATCTGTCTATCCCTCCTTCTCTAGATCGCTCATCCCTCCCACCATGAGCACTAAACACTCACCGACACACACACACACTTCATCGCTTTCCTTCTCCTCCTCCTCTTCTCTCCTTGTCAGTGCCATCGTTTACGTCGGGCAGAAAATGCTTGTTTCTCTCTGGTTTGTCGCACAAGGAAACTATTGGTTGTTATACAACAACCCAACAATCACGGCTCTGTTTGGTTGTTGACTTGTGTCTGGGCTGAACACGCACACACACACACACACACACACACATGCGGACACACAAACCCAGTTACTCTGTCTTTCTCTATAGCACACACACACACACACACACAGCCAAATCCAGAGCGCAGTCTTTTTCTTGCTCATGTTAATGTAAGTAATCAAAGTGGACAAGGGGCTTTGTAATGCCGAGCGAGCGAGGGTGAGGGAGATAGCGGGAGAGAGAGAGAGAGGGGGGAGAAAGGGAGGGATCATCTCCTTTAACTGTCCACTCCTCGCCGCCTCCTGTCCTGCAGGCGAGGGGGAAGGGAAAGAGAGACGAGGAAAGAAGACATGGAAACTGATAGTGACACATGCAGAGGAAAGACGAAGAGCACAGACGTGATGAAAAGAGAAGATCAAACTAGTTTCCCACTTTACCAGCATAAACAGCCCATTTGGTCCTCCTCAAACTGGGATTTCGCGATCAAAACATGTTTTTGTATCCTTTTAGAATAAACAAATCCCTTGGCAATGCACAATGTGGACCATTTACTGAACATTTACTCTGTAAAACCCCTGAGATGGACTGTAATTTTCCCAAATCGCTGCACGATATAACAGCAAAACGCATCAACTAGCAATCTGTTGCAGCTCCATCCTTTGATTTACAACAAATCTACTGAAACATGCAAGAGCTGCTGTAAGAAACTTCTGCCATAACAACAGATTTAATTTGAGAGAACATACACACAAACACACACACATTTATAGAATAATTGGACTGCACAGAGAGTCTGGCAGGTAAACTGGACTGATCTAGTGTTTGGACGGCTCCTCTTACTATGGCTGCTGCTTCAATAGGAAAAGATGCAACCATCAAATGTATATGTGTGTCTGTGTGTGTATCTGTGTGTGTGTTATTATGCCATGCCCACAGGAGTAGAAGTCCGTGAAGTCAGGCCTTACAATGTGCACGAGTGTTTCCACATTTCTCTCTGGATGCATGCATGCATGTGTGTTTGAGTGTGTGTTTGTGTGTGATGTTATGCCAAGGGCGTTGTGTAAAAATCCACTCAAACAAACAACTTGAAGAGTAAAAAACAGCTTCCTTGGACTGAATATGTACCCATGGGCAATGTGTGTTGTGTGAATGTTTGTGTTTGCGTGTGTGTATGCTTGTGTTTACGTGTGAGTGTGTGAGTGTGTTGGCCTGAGGCGGTGTGTGAGTGTGTGAGGAGTGGATTGTTTCATGCCTGGACGGACATGAAAGGTAGAAAGAGACAGAGAACATGCCCACACACACATACACTGAAACACACAGAAACACACACTGAAAAAAAAACCCAGGAAAAGCCTTTTGCCACAGTATTCATGTACGGATGCTCGAACAAACAGACAAGTGAATGCACCCATGTCCTTCCAGTATGAATCCAGAAGAGACAGACGCACAAACACACATGATCATCGTGTGCAGTGAAGCGGACAGTTTTTCAATATCTTGTAAGTCGAGGAAGATGAGAGGAGGACTATTCATATTTTACCCCTTTGATTTTACATTTATGTGCTTAAGGTTTCTTAAAAACAAACAGTTTTGTTGTTATTATAACCATCATTTGCTCATTTTATGTGATAAAAAGGCCACTTATTTATGATTTTGACTCACTGTTCTACTTTTTATTGTTTTGGAGAGCCACAACAATATCCAGTTGTTTAAGATGCCGACTGCATGCATGAGGCGCCGACTTAAAACAGAAAGTCTGCAACTAGGTTTTATTTTCATTATCGATTAATCTGTAAAATGTATTTTTTAAAGAGTGGTTTGGCCTAAAAAGTGAAGGAAAATAATGAAAAAAGGAATTTGCAAGGTTCAAAAGCCTCTGGAGAAACCTCAAAATTTTCTCAGTCTGACCACAAAACAAAAAGATATTAATTCTTACAGTGATAAAAATATTAAAAAGACCAAATTTCACATTAAAAACAACGTCTAGTCTTATTTAATGATTAATAACCAAAACAAATGAATTGAATAAATTCAATTGATTTCTATAATAGATACATTTTTTAAAAAGATTTATTTATTAACAAACTAGTTGTTGTAGCACTTTTAAACAAAAACAGAGGTCAGAAAGTCGGCTGCTCAGACATCCCGACGTATTTAGGAAATGTGAAACATGTGTTGCACATTATAATAAAACATCTGCATATAAAATCTATTTTAAGCTATAATGATGTAAACAATGTTGCATAAAACAGCAACCTTTTTTCTTTTTCCTGATGACAAACGGTTGACTTCATGAACAAAAATAATCAATGTTGGCTTGAGTTTTGACCTTAACATGTTTTGCTGTTTGTTGATACTAAATGTGATTCACTGCAGGCCCATTGAGGTCATGTGATCACATGGCCATGCCCACCTTTACCCCTCCTGTCCGATATTTTACATATTTACTCATATAACTGATCTCCTTCCCTGTAGGGATTTTGGTTGACAAAATTAGCTTGTGCTCTTTGGTTAGACACATGGAGAAAGATGAGGTACCAACATCATCTTCAGATGACTAAATCTGTATTTTTGTGTATTTTTAGTTTGGTTGAATCACAGTATCCATGCTGAGGTTCACGTTGTTGACTCTTTCCACTGAAATGTGATAACTTTGCATTTAAAATAGGCCCAGTTAGTGGCTGCACCTCCTAAGCGTCCTGACGGTCGACGTGCATCTCCTCACTCTGATCTTTAGAATATTAAACGGGTAAATCTGTCTGTAACAGCAAAAAGGCTGAATAGAGCAAATTCCTCCATACAGACTGAAGCTGATTTCATTATAGATAAATCAGATTCATCTATTCAATCTCTTTCTTTCTATCTGTCGATCCTTTTTTCCATTTCTCTACCCTTCTTCCTCTATTTCTTTCTTCTTTTTTAGCCCTCACTCCTTATTTTTAGAGCCGTCCTTTTACTTCTTCTACTCTCCGTCTGTCTTTCTCAATATCTGTCATTCCCGGTATCGGTCTCATTATCTTTGTAATATAATAAGTTTGCACACAGATGAGGAGAGAGGAAAAGAGAGAGGAGGCTTTAGGAATAAAAAGCAGTGGATAGTAGAGAGAAACCAGAGCAAACAAAAAAAAGGAGAACAGAGAGAAAGAATTGCTGCTTTAAAAAGCTGAGTCCACCAGAGCAGTCACAACAAATTCTTCTCCCTCGCTCTCTCTCTCTTTCTCTCCATTCTTTCTCTACCTCTCTCGCCCTCCCTCTGATACAAGCTGGCCACAGTAATACAATAAAGAACTTGGCTCAGCTCTGCGCGTCTGCATGCATGAATGTGTGTGTATCTGTGTGTGTGTGTGTGTGTGTTAAAGGTAGAAGACACCTCTTACTCCCTACTCTCTGTCTCATCATTGCAGCTGTTCCTCAGAGGTGTGTTTCAATATATCACCCTGTCACACACACATACACACACTCTCTCGCACACACACACACACACACACAGAGTCCCTGCTTAATAAGCAGTATTCAGAGCTCCTGGGTTTATAGAAGCTGAAACTGCACTCCTGCACAAAATTGGAGCCTTTTCTTTCTTCTCTTTGGTCTTCCTTCATTTCTTTTTCTTTATTCCACTCCTTTTGCCCTTTTTTGACACCTCTTCTTTTATATTTCTCCTTTCTTGGCTCGTGCTCTTTTTATTTCCTTGACCCGAGCACATAAATTTCTTCTCTTTCCTTACTCACCAAATCTCTTCACCTTCAATCGGTCCTTCATTACTTCACTACATCCTACAGACAAACATTCACCTGAGTAACTTGAAGCAAGTGGGTGTGTTTAAGCCCTTTTCACAAAGAGATTGTGCAATAACGCTGCAAACAAATCTGCTCTTTATACAGCCTTTGTATTTTTTTGAAAGACAGGTAAGGCGTGTAACAAAACAGCGGTGAGGACCAGTGTTACATAAGACATAGGTGTTGGGCAGCACTTTCTAAACAATTGCATAACTTGGCAATAACATTTATTTACCATCCCAGTTAAATGGTTATTAATCCCATCCTCGGCTAAGAGGGTAACAAGCTACTGGACTTCGTTGTCTTCCCTGTTTGTAGATTTTTTTTGCTGTTCTTCTTCTTTGAAATAACTGCAAACTGCTGTATTTTTTTTACATTTCACATTAGTGAGTTGCACACTTAAAAGGTCCTCAAAACTCTGTCCTGTCCTGACATGCATGCTTATACACAGATGTCTGGCACTGATACCACCTCCTTTATCAGCTCAGATTAAAAAAACAACAATGGCCATCCCATTTAGGCTTGGTAACTCTTACACAGACCAGTGAGGTGCTATAAGGGTGCAATATTTCTATTCAAACAGGCTTTATAATGGAGTCATGCAATAACCATCATTAAAACTGAAGCTATATGGACACAAAACAGAAAAATACCTCAACTTTATCGATAACATTGGTGTGTTTGCAAGCTGAATTTCTAAAATGGTTAACACCAGTTTATTTCTAACAAAAAATACAAAATCAGTTTGATATTTATGAATTGAAGGCATTATTTTATATCTAAATTGACAGTGAGACATTTTACAAAACGCCCTTATTTGAATTCTTGCCACGAGTTAGATAAGACAGGGCTGCCACTCTCTTATCTGTCAGTAATGTACAAAGCCACAACTCACAGTGAGTTAGCTTATGTAGGCATAAGTACTAAAACTTGTGGTTTTAACACTTTAGTTTTTGTATTGATTAGAAAAAATCAACATTAAATGCGTTTTCAAGTGAGTTTTAGATGAGCTTTTGGCAGGTTTTTATAACTTTGGATGGAGCCACGCTAGCTGCTTGTTTAAATCTTCAATCAATTTCATGTTTCACAAAAATTGCAAACTATTTCTTTAAAGGACATGACCTCAAACATTTACAAAATCCCATTAATCGTGACAAACTGTGGCGCTGTGAGAGCAAAACACCGCTGTTCATGTTGTTTTTATTCCTTCCTGTCTTTACTGTAATCTTCCCTGACCAGTTATCACACTGAATGTGAGGAATCTGTCAGTGGTCCAATGATTTTTGTACACGGACACAACAGAAAGCAAAGAGCGAACAGAAAAGAGAGGAAAAAGAGCAAAGAAGCCGGCGGAGGAGAGTGGACACCTGGATGAGTCCTGAGGCTCTGCAGGGAGGAGGGGAAAAATCAAGGAGGAGGGAGGACGGGTGGAGGGGTGGGCAGCTCCTTTCAGCTGTTCACTCATATGGGTGTGTATGTGCTGTTATGTGTGTGTGTGTGCAGCCCATATGTGCAATGGTGCTGGAGGAGTTGAACAGGGGGTCATACCAGATGGACACACACACACACACACAAAAATGACAGATTCCACCCACTAGCATCATGTAACCACAACTCAGCAGCTCCCTTGATTGCGTGTTTCTTCACATACACTGTTCTCACTTAAAAGCCCCAACATATGAGCAGAAGACGCTTCAGTCATGGAAAGTGTCCAAATCTGCAAAATACACTAAAACGAACCGTCACAAGGCTTTTTACTGTTGCTCTTTGTATTAAACAGGTCCATATTTTTCTCCAGGGCCACTGCAGCAATTAAGTAATGAAGAGGCATTTTCTTGTTATCTGTCTGTACATCAAAGCAGGTGTTCCCTCTTTGATTGCAGATGGGAAACACCTGGTGTGACACTGCTGGCTGGGATGTGGACATGAAGTGCAACATGTCACTTTCAGACCACTGAGATCAGTGCAGAGCTAATTTAAATGGATATTTATCAAAAAATTAGCACGCCTTTAATCCATTTTACAAAGCTCATTTCTCACACTATGGACAGTCTGCAACTAGCAAGTATTTTCATTGTTGATTTATAATTTTTGGCACATAAAATGTTGGAAAAAAGTGAAAAATGCTCATGAGCCCAATGCAACTTCTTCACATTGCGTCCAACCAACAGTCCAAAGTGTCAAAAGTGTCCAATAAGACAAGGAGCACTAACATATCCACATTTAAAAACCTAGAGAGTGAATTTTGGACATTTTTGCTTAGAAAATGTTTCCCATTTGTTTTCTGTTAGTTTTGTAGTTTCATATGTCAACTCCTAAAAACATGAAAACTTCCTGGATGAGTCTTCATTATAACATCAATAGTTCTGCTGCTCGTCAGGTTAAGAGTCGATCCTGCAAAGCTCTCAGAGATAAATTGTGTCTATTGACCCCGATCAACCTCTCACTCTCAACACACACACTTACAAAGATCACAAACATACAGACACAGACTCTTTCTCTCTCTCACACACACACACACAAAAACACACTCCACTTGGTATCCTCAGCACTCCACTTACCACTCCATTCCTCATCCAGTAAACTAGCTCTTTGTGTGTGTTTGCGCCTGTGTGTGTGTGCACATAAGCTGAGGTGAAAGGTTAAATGGTGGCCATTAAGATTCATCTCTGAGTTCACCAAACCAAACACCCACATGCACACACACACACGCACAAACACAGACAAAATCAGACAAGGGTGGTCTCCGTCAGAGTGCAGCAATTGTCTCTCCTCTTGTGTTTTTCTCTCCTCTCTTGACGTTTAGACCAATTCAAACCACCGAATGCATAATGAATACGGCAATTGCAGCACTAAAGCAGCGGTGAAAAAAAAGAGATCAAGTTGGATCAACCTGCTCATTATGTTGCTTATCATTATTTAGCTGCAAACTTCTGTTTTGTTAGGTAATTTTGGAGGGGGGAATGTTTTAAAAAACTCCAGCTTTAAGTCACTTTTTGCACAGATGACCATCTCTCTGTGGATCTGTTGTGACAAGACGTCGCCACATTTCATAATATTCACTCTCTCTGGCTTCCTGCTGCCTCCCGGGATGAATAAAGGAAAAAAAGAAAGATGAGGTGGAGAGGGTTACAGATAGAGACCGGAGGGGGAAGAGAAGGGGAGGATAAAGTGATGATTGAAGTCATTTCATCTTCACACCTATAGATTGAAAAACCGCCATTCAATTTCCTTTTTTCACTATGTTTACCACACAAAAAGTGTGCGTTTGAGTGTGTTTTTGTTTGCCTCTCGGCTTAATCCCTTCCTCACGGACTAATTGACTCGCTGACTAACAAGGAAGTAACTGCCTGGCTGATTTACTTTCAATCTGAACTTTTACAAACACTCACACACACACACACACACACACACACACACATGCAGCATACACAAACAGCATGATGACTGAGTGCACCCTGTGTCAATCCCAGCATGCCTTTCTGCTCCGAGGCAGGAGATTCTGTCATCACCACAGCTACTGTCAGGACACATCATTTGGTAGCCGTGGCAACTAATTAAGACCTGCCTGTCAGGCCTGTGGTCAGCGTGTGCGTGCGGAAACATATACGAACGGACAAACACACGCGTATAATTAACTACCTGTCATAAATACACACATGCATGAACACATACACACACACACACACACTTCGGAGCAAAAGCTACAGTATCTGCCAGTATGCATCAGCATGACCTGTGCGTTAGTCACCACGACTCACGAGTCATTCGCCCCACAAACACTCAGTTCACACGTAAACTTAAAACCTTGAGGAGTTTTGTTCATGTGTGGATTTTATTGGTTTAATTTGATTTACTTTTACATATTCTAAGTTGCAGAAAATTAGTGTTTTGAATGCATGACAGTTTATCACTGTCCTTGGCTCTTTGAATCAGTGGTGGAAATAGTATTTAGATCTTTTACTTCAGTTAAAGTTACAATACTTCATTTAAATGTCCTTGATTAGAAGTTGAATGTTACTTGTGTCAGTAAAAATAAAAACCATTAAAAGAAAAAAGTACTTTAAGTTTCCAGAATAAAAGTTTTTAATGCAAAAAGGGACCTTTGTGACCTTTTATCAGCTTACTACTTTTATTATTACCATAATGTGATTATCACTGATGCATTAATGTGTAAGAAGTACTTTAATATTTTATTATAGTTGCAGTGGAAGTAATTTTGACTATTTATAAACTTTTCTGTAAGAATAAATAAAGTGACAAAGAAACTCTAAATGCTCTTTCCCCATTCCTACTGTGAGTTTCTCATTTTAAAATTGATTTTCATGGCGATAGAATATTTTCTGACTGTCACTTCTAATCTGTCTCAACTCTGAAAACAAACAGCTAAATATATCGTCCAGTAAGCTAAACAACATTAAAATGATGCTTCAGCCAGTTGCTCCTTAGTGAGCGTCGACATTCATCCTCACCACATTAGGCAGTGATGCAGGTTCACTGGCTGAAAAACTGTGTATATGTGTGTGTGTGAGTGTGTGTGAGTGTGTGTGTTCGGTCAGTAATGAGGTGTGACTACTGTGTGTCAGTGAAAGTTGAGTGATCGGCGTAATGAGCAACAGAACACAGAGGGAAAACAGAGAGCAGACAGGATGGGAAGAAAGACAGGAGACGTAGAGAAAAAGAGGAAGAGGATGCATTAATATCTTTTTTTTCATAACGATTGATTACACATCTAAAGGCAGTCTGTGTCTGGGCGACTTGCTTCTGGTGCTGCTGGATGTTTGATGGGACAGACCAAAGAAAGGCTGCATATAAGGGAAAGCTGTTTTTCTGACTTGGGAAAAAAAGATACTAACACCAAATTCAACTCGGTCTACCTTATGTTTTTCTCCTCATTTGATCATTTTAACAGACAGAATTTATTTCTATATTACCAAGTTGAATTTCACAGTTAAAAAGTTAGATTTAAACCCCATAAAAGTATAACTTTTGGAAGTTTTGCAGCAGGCTGTGATGCAACCCTGACTTCTATTTAATATAAATGACTTAATTGTTTTTAATTGGATGCCTCTATAGATGTCTCTTTACATTTGATTTATTGCTTGTTGCTTGCAAAGACATTCCTTAAGCTTTAACAGCGCAACTCAATTTAGTAAATCACATTAAATTAGCTTGCAGTTACAAAGAGCATATGAGGACCTTTGCAAACACACTTAGTATTGGATTTACAAATTACCGGTGCAATCGAATCCATATCTCCGTGTAACAGACTTTTAGCTATTAAATCATGCATTTGCATCATGATTTATGGCACCTTTTAAAAGTGGGTCAAATGTGAAAATGAAGTGGGTCAACTGACCTCCCCGGTTAAATCCAAAAAGCTCCAGCCAAAAAGCTGAAGAATGTGAAACAGAAACAGGCCCCCGAAAGACAAACACACTGATTTCAGAGCAGAGCAGCCCTATCAATCTCTACGCAGGATTTCAGCCAGTTAGCAATGTAAACACACACACACACACACACACACACACACACACGAGAACAAGGCACAAAGTCCATCTCCCAAGTCTCTGCCTCCATCTGTGTGAATGTGGGCCAACAACTTGTATTTGTCCTCTTCCTGTTGGTCAAAGTGTAACATGACCAAAACCTCTCATGTGACAGCAACACGACTCTTTCTGGTCTCCTTTTTCCAGCATGTTCGAGCATTAAACCCCAAACAGGACTCATCATGAGGAGGAGAAAAAAACTCTCCTTACAGACCAAGATGAGACAAAGAAAATCCGAGCTCAGCATCCCATCAAACCAGCATAACTTTCACTCCCTCCCTCCCTCTGTCTCGCTCTCGTGTTGTTATCAGCAGATATGGAGGGGGGTTGAGGAATGAAAGAGTGCAGCTGCAAGAGTTTGTTGTGTCAGTCCGCTCCGCTCTGTTCTTGCGTAGTTTCTTATCACACTTCAAACAGCTCTTGTTACTTCTCCCACACACTTTTCTCTGCCCACTTCGACTCTCTATCATTTACTCCCAATTCATTCGCCTCCATTTTGTAAATGATTACAGAGTCCATGTCTGTGTGTCACTCCCGTTCAAGGCTGCAACATGCATCCAAATAGCTTCTATCACGGTTATAAGTCATCCACATCAACGCGCTCTACTTTCCTGAGTCCTGCTTTGTTCTGCTCTGTGCAAAAGAAACAATAATACAAGTTCAGCTAACTCTCAAAGTTTCAAAAATATATATCTGTACATCTGCCAGCCGAGCCATATTTTAATTTTTTTATCTTGTTGTTCCTTTCAACAAACTGTGAAATGGTAAGAAATTGCAGCTTTGCTGCAGAAAAACAGTTAGCAATGAGATTCATTGAGGCCTCATCACTGAATTTAATTTCGATTTACAGAGCTCACGGTTTCAGGTGATCTGATTTTATACATCGATGTTGGTGTCAGTGCTTCCACTGTTCTCAGTCACATCTTGAAATAAGTCCATTTCACCTCCGTTTCTCACATAATATTCACACTGTTCAAAGTGGGCTCTTGAAAAACAATTTCTTAAGGTTATTTTTCACGTCTTTTCCTCCTTGAACACACACATAAACAGGTATTTGTGACGACAGAGTGAGAGCCAACAACAAAGGAAAATGACATAAAAGTTCAGAGTTACACTGAACTTAAAACAATGCTTCATTATACTCTAATAACACGGCAAATTTACATCACAGCGGCCAAGAAAAATGATTTACAAATCACTTAAGGAGTCAAGACAGAGCACTTGTAATAAAACAGCCGTTGAGTGGGGGAAAAAAATATAAGAAACAGTTTTCTGTCAAGCCCACTCTTTGTTCACAGTGTCATTTAGAAGAAGTTTGGCTTTCTCATTTGTTCTCGAAAGTAGGTGGAGGTTTTGCACTGCTCTCTGACGCGTTGGCTGCAACCAACAGCCGTGTTGATTTTTCTGTGATTCTAATAAAAACCAGGCAGCATCATTAACGTGACTCATGTTCTGAGGAATCCCAGAGGAAACGGCTACATGTTGAGTAGCTTTCTCTGCAAAAATTCCTCATACAAATACTCATCATGGACCAATCTGCAGTGTTTATATTTCATAGGTTAGGAATTTGGTTAACTTCTTCAACATGCAGTTTCTTTCCTTTTTTTTCCACCTCAACATTGTAAAAACTTCTTTGGTTACGATAGTTGACATATTTCTATTCTGAATCAGCTAAGTCTTTAATAAAGCTTAGTAATGATTCAAGAAAGATTTTTAAAAAATCAAATCGAACAGAAATATATGTCTTTGCATCATTTTAAAACACTTTTCCCCAAAATTCAACCTGAAATTTATATTTTTTTTATGGCTGTAGAAAACACTCAAATTTGAAATAAAGTTGCGTAGGTTTGAAAAATATTTAGCTTCATAATCTTCAGAAAATTAAACGTCTTCATGTTCACAAAATTCATGCAAACACTTTTTTTGCTTTATGCAGAAGTATGGATGTCTGATTTTGTGTTTCTAAATTTCAGCCAAAGCACCAAAATCCCTAAAAAGCTCCAAAAAATCTGCAAAACCAAACAAAACATCACAGTTTAAATATTAACACATCTAGTATCTTTACAGAGAAGAAATATACCCCAAAAAAGGTGAGAGGTGGAGCTGAAGAACCACAGCGACTCAAACTTTGATGATCCCATAATGAGGACACTTCAACCATCAGAAAAGTACCAAACTAAGTCTGTAACCTTCAGCTGAGTTATGGGAAAAACAGAGGAGGTGTTGTTTATCAGGCGTGGTCCTACCAGCTATGAAGTCATGGGTTCATGTAGAGACAAAGACGTGTTAAGTATCTTCAGCATATTCACAGAGCATGCACAGCAGCACACAACGACTTTCTTGGCTGATGGGATGTTAACTTTGTGTAAAAGGTGAAGGGTTTGAAGGATAAAATGGCTTTTGAACATATATCGTTGTGTTCCTCTGCTACTTTTGGTTGTACCTTACAAGAACAGGAAAATCCATTGTATCTGTATGATCTATAGGTGAGAAAATGGGCAGCAGGAAAAATAATACAGAACAGACTATAGCCTATTATTAGCAACAGAGGAAAGATCCTCTCGCAGCAGATGTTTTCGCTATAAGCCTGCATGAAATAAAATCCCTGCCTTGACCTGCTTTATTGAGTCCACACTGTAAGGCTTCTGCTCAACATCATCTCCAGTAATGATGAAATAATTATGTTTCGGCCAAAAAACACAAGTAAGAACTGATTTGGCTAAAAGCAGCGAGTCTCTCCTCTTCTTCTCTTTCACTTTGTCTCTAACTTCTGCTGCCTCTATTAAAGTCTCTCTCCCCTCCTTCAATGTCTCTTGCTCTCTTTGGACCACTAACCTTGATTCACTGTTCTCACTGTACTCCGCCTCGGGCCGGGACATGCATTCTCACACACACATTCACACACACACAAACACACAGACAGGCAGATTTACAGGCCAACACACAGCGGCATAAGCTGAACAGGGGGATATACACATGTACTTGACCATGGTGAAGTAGACGTGGTTAGTTTGGGGCCTGTGTGAGGGGAGAGTGTGGCTAACCGAAACCACATGTGGCTGACTCTCTCTCGCTCCATCCAGAGGTATGTAAGCCTCTGGAGTGTGTCTGTGTACGCGTGTGTGTGTGTGTGTGTGTGTGTGTGTGTGTGTGTTTGGGTGTGTAGGGGGGAGGTGTGGTAGCAGGCAGCAGAAGGAGACGCAGAACAAGCTCATGGTTTGACTTTAACCTTTTATTCATCCAGGGAGCGGTTGTGTGGAGAAGACACGCTGTTTGTGGCCAAGCTGCTACACTTTTGCAAGGTTACACACCTGGGAGCTGCTCCACTGTAACTACACTTCTCGACTGGTGGCCGCTGCTGCAGCGCCACTCGATCAGTCAGAGGTGAGGCGCTGTGCTCAAGGGCAAAGTCAGAACAAGCACCGAGCGGTGGTTACTGAAGCCACAACCTACATCTGAATTCCTGGTTATGTGTCAAATAGGACACTTTGCATCCAAATGTCTCTTTTCTGCTCACACTTTTTAGTTTCATGACAGCCAATCACGCAATATGAGGAAGCTCACAGGATATATTTTTGCTTCTACTGCAAGATGACAACTTATTGCATGTCATAAATGGCAACTCCTAAGCGCAGCTGATGAGATGTAGCCACAATGACGTCACCCACTGGTTCATGGTTTACCGTTTAAAGCTTTGAGGTTGGCATTTTGACAGTCGCCATCTTGTTTTTCTGGACCCAGTAGTGACTGTATTTGGACAAGAGGGTTGGGCTGCATGAAAACTGATTGCTATGCCCACCAGTAACACCTTGCAAGCAGACAGACATACAGACATAAATTTTAATGTGATTTAAATAACTATGGTCTGTAAAAATTCTCCTCAAATTCTGGCTACGGGTCATGATAACTTAACTCGTGCAACCTTTCCTCTGCCATTAAATTTGACACATTCAACCCTCAAACCAAACACCATATATCTGTAACTCATACAGGAGCATGTGAAAACCCTCTGGGATTTGCAAATGTATCTGTTATTTGCTTGCCAACAGTCCTCTGGGTAACATGTCTGCGCCAAAATAACGTACAACCGGGCAAACAGCTTTCTGAATGCGACTAAATTTTACATAAATCATTCCAAACATTTGCCAGCTACGGATCAGACAGGAGTGAGACGTTGACATAAGTTGAATTTTAACATGATAACTACACAATGGATCCAATTATGTCTGTCAAAAACAGGCTCATTAGCCAGTACTGTCAAACAGGAGTCCAAATTTTGTTACTGAAGCCACTCTGGAGAAGATTTTAAGAAGCTTTGTAGATATGACCATGTATTGATGACATTTTATTACATCTGTATAAAAAACTCTGAATGCGAGCATTTAATTTTTTGCCTCCAACTGAAAAATACTTTACAGGTCGTCACTGGAGTATTCAATTAATTTCTCTCATTTAAAATTCAACGCACACTAACCACTTTAGTTCTGTTTCAAACCTGTACTTAACTTCATATAACTCACTTTGTACTGAGGGACTAATCCTAAAAGACAGAGACACAACACTCTGTGTGTGTGTGTGTGTGTGTTAAGGTGGTATTGTGTGCATGGTAAGTATGTGTGTTTGTGTTTGTGCGTGAGGTTGAGTCCAAGAGACAGTTTATGTCATGGGGAGGTAGAGCTGTATCTGCTAACCGTTACTCCGACAAGACAGCTCGCTTGGCTCACACACACACACACACACACACACCAAACACACACCCATGAGATGCACACACGGACACTTTATTTACCTTTGGCCCAATGCAGACATAGTGACAGTTAACCTCACAACTTAATTCAAAGAGACAGTTTTTTCTACATGGACTTATATTCAAGGGGGTACTGTGTGTACATGTGTGTGTGTGTTAGCATGTATGTGTTTGTGAGTGTGTGTGCGTGTGTGAGTCAGAGTAAATCTGGCTGAGCTGAAAACAGAGCAGAGAGAGAGAAAACACTAACAAAAGCATTCCAGAAAGTGGGTGAGAGAGATAGCAAGACAGAGGAGGAGAAGAAGAAGGGAGAGAGAGGGGGGAGGGAGGGGAGACCTTGACGTTATACAGGAGAGGGTGAGGCAGAGACGAAAGGGGTGAGGATGTTTGGTGCCAGCATGACACTTTGGGGAGGAATGTGTTTCTTTAGTTTGGGAGCTATCAGATGAAAAACACAGATGTTGTTTCAGTTGGCATTTTAAGCGCAAATGTTTGAGTAAATTACAATTATTCTTCAAATTTTTAATAATATAATGTTTATACAAGTTTAAAAGCAAAACCACTTAAAAGTTTCTAGTTCCAGCTGCTCATTTTGTGAGGATTTGCTGCTGGCTGCCTGTTTGATGACATTAAAAACAAGGTCAGGACTCAGGACCGGTGGCTGATGTGAAAACTGAACCACAGGTTTGATATTATGGAAACTTACAAAAACTGCAGTGTGTGTAACTTTATTCTAAAAGTACTGTATTATTCCCATGTTGCCCCTGTGTTGTCTGCAATTACAAGTTCCACCTCAAACGTAATCCACACACTTTATCCTTGTAATACAACACCTTCAGTCTGGATTTGGGAACACAAAATCCCACCCTTGATGCTGTTGTGGGTATTTGAAGGCAGGAAACACTGAAATCGGAGAAGGGGAGGGTGTAGCTAAAGGGGAAAAAGGGGTAGCAGAGATGGGGGGAATGGGAGCGGGAGGAGGACAGGAGGAGGGTATAAGGAGTACATGAGCAAGGGGGGAGGGTTTGATAAACATTGTGTTGCTTTGTTTAGGTTAGTGGGCCATAAATTCCAAGTAAAGGGAGGGAAAAGGGCTGGAATGGGGGGAATAAGGTAAAACAGCATTTAGGAGAAGTTCAGAGGGGAGAAGAGAAGGGAGTACAGAGAGGAGAGAGGAGAAAGGAGAGGGGGATGAGAGCTTGTTTGACTAAACTGACTGATTTCGCTCGACTCCGCCAGACACGGTGGAGTCTGTATAGTATCAACATCACTGGGGAGTGTGTGTGTGTGTGTGTTTCAGCAGTGAGTACCAACATAAAAAAGTCAAATACCTTCACAACAAGAATCTCACGTTTAATTCCAAATGAAAAACTCTCGTGTCTTTCTTTTTTCCTTTTTTTGTGTGTGTTTCTTGGTTCACATGTTTCCATTCAGCTGTGTGTCAGCTGGGAATTTTACCACAATGCCGTCTTATCACCTCTGATGGAAAGGAGAGACTATTCGTTTAGTTCAAACTGTTAAAAAAATGTACTTATCAGTGCGGCAGCGTTCAAGGTTAGTGTTTCCCACGAGGGTTTATTCAGCGCTGCTCACTTAAAAAACGCAAGTGCCTCAAAGAAACACGATCTCAGTAGGTGTCCTGACCCTATAATTTAAAGACACCGTGGAAAAACTCTTGTTTGGTTTCATGAATGCATGGAAATAAATCTGAACTGCTGAATGTTTGGAGGCACGAAGTTAGCAGGCAGCGCCGGCCCCCTCTGCCAGCTCAAGCTTTTGGCAGTGCTGTGTATTTTAATTTTGATGTAAGCCAGTGACATACTGTGATGTTTACACATCATTTGCGACCTCTTCTTGAGCCCTGATAAGTATGCATCTTAGCTGCGTTGGCCAGTTCAAAACTGCCATGCAATAACACTGTTTTTATGGTTTTTATTATGTATTAAATTCAGTTGAATTCCCATTGAAAACAAGAACTGCAACTGGAGATTTTGCTTTAACATTGTGTTGGTAACAGTCCAGAATCCACATATAATCAACTTAAATGGCATAAAACTCAAAAAAATAAGTAACTACTCACATTTGGGAAACTGTAACCAGTAAATGTTGTACATTTTGGATTGATAAATAACTTAAAATGTTACTTAATAATCAAATTTGTTATTGAATGATTCCATGAGTCCATGCACTCAGCTCAATGTACAATAGAAATAAACTAGAAAGTTAAAAAAGTGACTCAGGGACAAAACTGAACCATGATCCCACTTAAAAACTCTCCTGTTTCTCACTTAAACGTGCTACATTTATATGTGACTTCATTACAGACAGTGTTTGAAGAAAAAAAAAAAAGGACTGAGGAGGACCAACCAGGAAACTGACAGACAGATGTTCAGCATTTAAATGTCTGTCTCCCAACACTCCCACACACTGGCTGTCCGTTAGAGTGATTGATTGTAGGTGTGTACGCGTGTGTGTGTGTGTGTGTCTGCAACTGCTGTCAGGCTGACCATGTGTCTGCAGTCATCTAGTCATTTACAGACAGGAGAGACAGACACACACCGGCTGGCAGGCAAGCAGGCAGGCAGGCAGGCAGACAGACAGCCAAACCGCACGACAGATTAGGATGGCAGACAGATAAAAAAAAAAAAAAAGAACCCGTGTAACATCATTTAGAGGAAAAAAGATAGCTCTGGAATATCTGCTAGAAGATTTAAATCTCTGCTTACAGAGACAGACAGAGGACCAGCATCGTGGTGATGTGAAGATACATGAACAGGGATGGAGATGATAATCTTAATGGACTGGTCATCTGTCTGTGAGCCCTTTCACACACACACACACACACACGCACACACACAGAGGAGGCTTTACAGTACGTATCTCGAAAGCTTTCTCCTGCTTTCTACTGAAATCAGCTTAAAGAGCAGAGGGCCGACTTATTGGACAGGAATGTAAGGACAGTAATAACAGCGTCCTTTTATAGATCAGGATATGCTGTACATACTGCAGCTGTATGGCTGAAAGTGACTGTAGCAGAATGACCTCTGGGATTTTATCAAGAGGCTCCACGCAGAGATCAGGAATGAGACTCGCTATGGTTTACTGCACAGAGATTGCTTATGGCTACTTTTTGTGTGTGTCAGTGTGTGTGTGTGAGTGTGTGGTGCAACTTCATGACAGATGTCCTCTTAACTGGACTAATGGAAAACACTTCAGCCACTGCCTATAGCTACAAACACACACACACGGACACACAACAAGAGCCCTTTGGTCTTGTCTATACATCGTGTCCACCTGAAGGCCACATGAAGAACGATCACACACATACGCAGCTTTGTTTTCAGATTTGCTCAAAATACAGACAAAACCGAAGCCTACAGTAAAGTAAAACACAGGAGGCATCTTTTTATGGATGGCTCATCTCATCTTAAACGAATTCTGATGTAATTTTAGGACACTTTCTAATCTTAACTTGTCTAAAGTGTCTCTTAAGGAGCTTTGAGGGCGACAAAAATAGCCCTAGCAAGGACAATAAAAGCCACATGCCCTAAAAAAAGTCACACTTGCAATGATTTTCTCATTCAAATTGTCCTTTTTGATATCAAATTTGGGCAATTTGTCATTATTAGATGGTTTATGGTAGAGGAAGACAAGAGAGGGAGAAAAAAAAGAGACGAGATGATGTGGCACACATCCCAGGACACATTCCACAAGCGAGGACACCGAGTTACACTTTAGCTCAGAGAGTCACCAGAATTTCCCAACACTCTTGTATTTTTGTCCTTGAGTGGGTTTGGCCTGACCTCAAGCAACATAAAAACAGTTGCTAAACATGCGCGATAATTCCTGGTTTTGGTTACAGTGACAACAGCAAAACTAGAGATTTACGGTAAGGTCTCTGCTCCGGATCAGCTTTAAAAGGAGCTCTCAACCTTTTTGCTCCAACAATAAAACCTTCACAACAGTGTGTCAGTGTGAATACTACAGTATTATAGCTAATATATTTTACTGATATGAGAGTTTCTTTAGTATTTATGTCAAAATACTCCACATACTGTAAGAAATAACATTGTAGGATAATTAGGTGTTGATTTTCCCACAGATGTGGCGATTGTGACTCCATGCAAACATCATGCAAATATTGTAATGGTCACCTTCACTGGAAACACTTGAGCAAACGAAGACTCATGCAAAACTACATAATTAATGCAAGCTGTGCAAGGTCCAGCTTTCCAAATAAACATTATTTCTTTACATGATTGAGAATAACACAGAAAGTGGCTGCAATTATGGAGAATTAAATATTTAGTTTTATTGTTTTTGTGATGCAGATTATTGTATAAGACTTTGAATCCTTATGATACAAGTTAATTAGCAGTGGACATAACTGGTTAGATAGGACCTTATTGCTGCACATGTGCAATGAGGAAGATACTGTAAATCATGTTTCTGGTCAGGCAAAAAGGTAACGAAAGAAGCTAAGAGGAAAGTTAGCTAAGATTAAAGACTGTTTGAAAGTTTTCAAATGTTTCTGTTTTGAGAGAAGCTCAGTGGGATTTATTTTGTGGATGGAAATTGAAATTTTGATTGGATACGAAGGATGTTAATAAACCGCTGGAGCAGAAGATCAGATCTTTGTGCTTCTTAAGAGTTGTGAGTTGTTTACAATAAAACAAACAAAAAAGGCTTTCTCTGCATTTTCAATTCAAGTTTGTTTTTTTTTCATATAAACTGAGATGTAAATATGTAATTAAACCACAGTCGATCAACCAAATCACCTTCAAATATCAGAAAGATGGACTAAATCCAAACCGAATCGACTATATATAATACAATTTCTGTCTCACCTACAAACTACAGAGAACTCAGAGCAAAAAAAAAGTGTAGCAAGTAGAAACACATCCTGATCTGAGGGTTTGATTGGAGCACAATCTGCTGAGATTAGTGCGAGCGAAAGGTTGAACCTGCCAAAAACCATTTTCAAGAACCTGTCCTGCTTAATACGAACTGACAGTATTTCTGCCTCGCTGGGCTTTCATTAGGTCTCTATTATTTTTGTGTTAAATATTTTGTGTTTTGGAGCTTAACGCTGCAAAGTCTGTTTGACTCCCACACACATACAATTCAAATATAGAACAATTTTTTAAAATCAAAGCATATTTTATCAACTTTTAAAGGATTAACTACAATGTGACTTTGTGTTAAATGAGGAAAGTATTTTTATCTTCTTTAATTTTATAAATACAAACATCCTGTTTTTGCTTTGATTTCATGCAAAGATTTATGGGATACCAAACTCTTCCATTGCACAGTGATCCCTTTGAATGTCTGCAGTATATTTTTACTAACTTGTCACTTTCACAACAAAAAAACAACTCCCTCATTAACATCCATCTGCTGCGAGTGTTTGTGTGAGGAAGAGAGGAAAGACAGTGGGGGGAGGAAAGATCGAGGATATGTGTGAGATGGAGTGAGAGGACGAGTGGATGCTGAAGAAGAGAAGAGAAGAAAAGAGAAAAGAAAAGAGAAGGGAAGGGAAGGCGCGTTAGGCTACAGCGAGAACAAAGTTAGTCAGAACTCCTTTATTAGAGACGAGGTTCGACTAAACAAACAGCACCTGGGAACTTCAAGCTTACCGACAGCACAAACACAGACAGACAGAGACGGGAGGAGGGCACACAGACAAATGGCAAACAGATTAACTGACAGGCGGCCATAGACTGTATAAACAGGAACCAAGTCTCTGTGACGTCACCCGTAGGTTTCTGCAGAGCCAGCGTGAAGCTCGGGGTCGCTCTGTTCGTCGCCATCTTGGCAGTGTCTCACTCTGCCGAGCTCTCAGCTAACCCGAGAAAAAAGTGCAAAGAAGTGGCTCGTGGGTGGACCACAGACTTCTAGTGCAATTAACCTCACAGCAAGCTTTTTTATTTGTCCGGTATTTGCATGAAAAAGTCTCTCTCAAACACGACCGGGGGTCAAGTTCAGTGATTTTAAATTAGCTGACAGACAGTTAGCGAGCTTGCTTTCACTCAAAGAAACCTTGCACTTAATTATGCATAAATTCAAGCCTTATTATAATTTAAATGGTTGAGTTATATAATAATTTTCCTCAATACAGCTGAATAAGAGGGAAACTAGCTACAGCAATAAAAACCTTTGAAGACTGTGAAGTTCTTGACTTTAATAAGAGGTTGACACACTTTCGGATCCAACCTCAAGTGGTCATTCAAGGTACTGCAGGTGTAGGAAATGTTCTTGAAAGTTAAAACAACGGACAAAAGCAAGAGCACTTCAAATATGTCATTAATTAATTCAAAACGTGCCATCATGAAAATTATTTCTAAGGAGAAAAATAGCTGTGGACAGAAAATTTAAGTTCTACAAAGCACTGAAACCATTTTAACATTTAATCAAATAGTTCCAGTGAGAATCTTAAAGTACATGTTACACACCTGTGGAAATATCACTGTACATTGCACTGTAATACCGGTTTAATACTGAGGAGAAATTTTGCACAAGAAGTTACACTGCTCAAGGTGTGATTGACTTCAAATGCAAAATGACTTCAATGAGCTTTAAGTCTAAATGTTATGAACAGTTAAGACATGTCAGCTAAAAGATGTGATGACAAAACTAACAATTAGATCACTACAATGGACATCTACACATTGGACAGGGAACTTAAAGTGACAGTTGAGGTGAGGACTATGGGCTAACAATAAAGACTACGACAAAGACGATTATGACGATGGCGATGACGGATGAAGCTCAGCTCTTGGCTGGCCATTTGTAACTCACCCTTCTCAGCGCGCCCCATGTGAGCTGCGTCCAACAGAAGCAGAAAATAATAAGACAGAGTTAGATTAGAGAGCATGCACAGAAGAAAAGTCACAAATATGAGAAAGAAGTTGTATTTTTGAAAGATTTAGCATAAAGTTATGGATCCACAAAGGATGATACCGTCTTCACTGTCAGGCAGCAACCAACAATCAGTGTCTCTCTTGATTAAATGAGTCATAAATTGTAATAAAAAAAGGTTTAAATTTCCAAAATCTATTCCTTACAGTTCAAGGTGAATTTGTTTGCTTTGATCCACCCACAGCTAAAATGTTTAATATCACATAAAAATGAGCAAATCTTCAATGACTGCAGAGCTTCAAAGAAAAAAAACTAAAACAATGAATCAATAATTATTCTAGTGTTAAACTACTCGATTAATCGACTAATTGCTGCTTTGCTCAGTAATAACAATACTGTTATCTACACTGTGTCCAAAGCACCGAGTATTGAACTTTCCAGTATCAAAGTGGAAATTAAACACTTTATTTTACACTTTTTTCTTTCATATCTATAATATCTCTGCTTAAATTTTTATTTTCCCAAATTGATTTTCTTTGAGCAAAAAAGAAAATGTCACCTCATGTCTGGACTATAATATAGAGGCTTTATAAAAACCACTTGGGTTTTGAAGGAACTGTGATTGATCAGCTTGTGATTTCTCCTTCAAATTTCAGATGCTTGTGGACTTTGTTGACGGTTTAGACAAAATTAAGGACCTCAAGGAAAGACTATCAAGAGGAAAACGAAACCTTTGCAGTAGGTGTCAAGGTTGGCTTTTAAGTATAAACTCCTCAAAGCAGCAACATCTAAATAAAGCAAAGGCTTCAGTACGTGACACAGTGAGAACAATCTGTTGACTTGCTCACGTTCGCCAACACACACGCTCATTCGGCCGACAGATGCACGACCTCAACCTTTACCCTCTGCCTCACCTCAACCCCCGTGTTAACCCTAAAAATAATCATTTTCCCAAGACTGTCATCACCTGCCACCACTTCTCCTAATCTATCTCCCTCACACACACACACAAACACACACCAGCTTTGTCTCTATTATATGTATTATTATTATCATCACACACTAGACTACACAACTGGTCACATCTGTGTCTGTGTGACGGGAAGAGAGAGAGAGAGTGTGCGCATTGTAATGTAATTAATCAGCAAAGAGTGTTGATTACTTAATCTGTCATTAGCCAACCATGTGTGTAAGTGTGTGTGTGTGCGTGTGTGTGTGTGTATGTGAGGGAGCAGGGTGTTTCAAAGCCCCCTTGTACCGACAGCTGTGACCAGAGCCAAACAGGGCAGAGCGGAGATTGATGATACTGGACTAATACCATCATTCATCAGGGATGTGATATTTCAGGGATTCGGGATTTGTTTTGGACGTATGGCTTCCCTTCATTTCCAAAGGGACTTAAACACTTTCCTGGTTCACTTCCCGCTTAATGACTGATGATTTACACTCATCATGTACCAGCATCTGAAGGTTAATCCTCACTATAATATTGAGTAAATTCACATCTGTCTGTTTTTGATGCAAATTTTGAATTTGTATGTATAATGTCTGTGTGAACTCTTTGTTTGAGCTTGCCTGAGGTTAAAAGTTGTTATAAAGGCTGGTGGGAACGGATTTTTTTGAATGCACCTTGATGTTGGAGTACCACTCAATGCAAACCATCAGTGTCATGCTGCTGCTCACTGTTGCAGGCCTCTACTGCACCAGAAAGCCCAAACATGAAATGATTAAGAATTGGGGGCATCCAGATGTACAACACCACATCTTGCAGATAAAATAACACAACCCGACAAGCTCTGGCATGCACATCTGGACAGGTGAGACCCCTGTTGGCCACCCTCATCCCAACTGTGGGCAAATTTTATGCATATTTAATGATCAAATATAATATATAATATATATAATATAATAATATTAATAATAATATATATATATAATAATATAAGCTGGGCAAAATTATTATCATGTTACTTTGAGTCTGATTGTGGCTGATCAGGGACAGGAAGTACCTCCTGGTTTGTTCCTGACTTAAGTGTTTTAAGAAGAAAAGATTCATTTTGCAACCATGTCCCTACTTTCTCCCTGCTCTCCACTGCATGCTGTTTTTTTCTCACTTTTAACTCACTGACAACAGCAAAAGGCTAAAAGGTTGCACTGTTGTATGTGACGTTAATCCCTTTTTTTCAACACAAACCTTCAAATTCATTCATACAAACACACACAAACATGCACACACACTCACATGCACACGGTCTAATGAGGGATTAGCTAATGAATTCTCTCAACAGATTAATTACATTTTACACACACGCTTCTGTGCGCGCAGACTTCATCCCCAAACGAGTGAAGAAATGAGCCAGCGCTTTCAAAGAGATGGGCTTTTCAAATCTACCACTAAATTGAAATCCGCAGAAACAGATTGGCTCCGAGCAAAGTGGTGTTTGATTTGGAGAAAAGACATTATGATGGATCTGAAGGACAGTGGACTGAAGAATTACTTTTAACACGAAAATAAATAAAACTGCCTTTGATTTGACGCCATTTTACATGGCAGGAGTAGAATGAGAAGGCATTTTCACATGAATCTAAATGAGAAGCAAATATTGCACATGCTCATCTTTATACCACTGTACTCCGGAGGGCTTGAAAGCATCGGCCTCCCTCGTTCTCTTTAAGTGACAGCAACACACACGAGCTGACACACACGCACAAGACATGACAGAGAAACACACTCACTCACACACACACACACACCCTCCTGCTGTTTTCACAGTCTCTTGACTGGAGGAGATGCCCACAACCGAAAACCAATGGTTGCATTTCTTGTTGTTTTTTTTCCTCCTCCTTCCCTCTTTCACACTCTCACTCTCTTTTTCTCGCCTTTCTCTGGGAAAACACACAATTTTATTTCATCTTGCAAATGGAGCTGAAAAGTAATTATAATTAAACCAACTTGGTTCTAATGTTCAAAATACTGCAAAAAAAAAAAAAATTTACAATTATAATTAAACCGGCTCAGATGTGGTGTTCAGTGGCAGCGGCAGCCTCCTAATTCGTCTGGAGACACTAATGGAAAACAATTATTTCACTTCATTAAGATTAAAGACGCCTGGAATCTGTGTCACAGCTCGATCAGAGAGGAGACAGATTTAGAAAGTTGTCAAATTAACATAAACTCAGTAGCTGACTTTGTAAAGACGCACTGGCGTTCACATTTATTAGACTGAGTTTGCAAGTGATAGACCAAAACAAAACTGCAGCAAAACAGCACGATTACAGACAAGAGAGGGACTGATTTATTTAAATGCCACAATTTATAGTTTGACTTTCTAAATGGAGAACTGGGAGATAAAAAGAGGAAATAAGACAGATTTAGAGAAAAGACGTCTTCACACGAACTCAAAGTGACTTTGTTAAAACATGATGGACAGTTTTAAATCCTTGCCACTGATTTTTCTCGTCCTTGTCTGTGATTTCAAAGCACAACAGCGACTGATGCTGCGCTACGACGCACATCCTCCACAGCAGCTCTATGTGATTTACCTATCTGTTGACCTCTGACACAACTTTTTTCAGCGTTGGTTCATGCTGGTTGTTTTAATGAGTTTATTAACCCCATCAGGCTTCTTGAATCAACATTTTACTGAAGTGATGGAATAAAAACAGCTTTTAAGGATAAAACAACTCTGCTGGTCTGCACTTTCTTTGCACCAAACAAGTGACATGTTGCATGTTTAAATTCTTTAATTTTTCATCAATTAGCATTCACAGTGTGCACAGAAAAGGGCATGGCAATTACCTATGTCTCCCTAAAAATTGGGTCCTGTCGTTGCAATTAAAGAATCATTTTCCCTCTGTATCTGATTAACTAAATGCTGTTTCTGCTGCTTTCTTTTATTCAAAAATCTGTACTTTTTTATCCCGTAATAAAACCCATTGTAAGTTCTCTTTTTAACCCCCCCCCCCCTTTCGGCACTAATGATACCCTGCCTCCCGCTGTCTGTAAAGCAGCATCTAGTCACTAGTATTTACTTGCAAATTAACAGCACTCGGATTCCCAAAGAGGCCTCAAAGAAATTCCACACATTTGTTACCCAGAGGTCCAAATGGCCTCAAGGGAGAGGAAAAAGGGGGGTGGTTATGAGGCATGGGGGTGGGGAGAGGGTGGGAGAAGAGGGGTGGCGATAAAACGTTCACAGTTGAAGTGGTAATTAATGTTTAATTTCTATGCAAATCATTAATCAAATACTGAGGCAGAAAATGACCTTTTTTTTTTGTAAGATTTCTGGTTATTTCCAGCACTTAAATGAAGCGTGATGTGTCCTTTATTACAGCCCTATATGGTTTTTGTGTAATCTTTTTTGGAGGTCAGCTGTCTAACAGCTGTGTGATTCTTTCTCTCTGTCCCTCTGTGCTGGAGTTCAGAGACGAACAAACGCCGAAATGCGGAAATAAAACGCACGGCGGCCACGCAGACAGAGACACAGGTAGAGAGAGTTTCTGCTTGCGCGGAGACCGACAGCTGCAGCGAATGTATGAGTAGTCCGATCAGTCCTGCACCAGCCACTTAAGCCTCAGGATATAACCCTATTCATATTTCATTAAGGGGGATTTTGCATTGGCATCGTCCCGGAGCGCACCGTGCAGCTTCTGCTCTCCGGAGAGACCTGCATGCGTTTCTGCAGACTAGACGGACGAGACGGAGCAGAGGCACTTTTACGAAACGGGTTACTGTTAAAACTGGGGTCCGGATGCAAAAACTGAGGGTCTAGGAGAAAGTCTTTACATGCATCTTTACAAATGCAAAGAGGAGTTCAAAGTCACTCACCAAACGATGAGCATGCACACAGTTGCATGTAGTTAAACTAGTTTGAGTTTACGTTTATCCTCTCTCTACCTTGCAAATAGCCCATAAAAATCAAACTCATCACCATGAAACAGATTCACAGTCTGTGATAAGATAAAAATAAGTGAAATCAACTAGTCTACTTCATTTTTCCTCTCCTTTCAGTTAAAAACACACTTCATAAGACAGGCTATCGGCGTTCAGACTATATTCCCAACCATTGGTTTTTACTGCATGCAGCGCAAATAAACTTGGAGCAGAAGAGGATCGTTTGGTTTGCAAAAAGAGCCAAGAGCGTTTGGGAAGCGAACCGACCACTGATTGCCTCGTTTATGAGCCAAAGTCCTTTTTAAAACACTCAAAAAACACACCACAGACTACAGAGAAAGACAAAATAATGGGTCAGGAATAATTACTGAATGCCATAGGGTGACTGCAAGAGGAGACAATCGCTGGATGCAAACCCTGTAAAGTGCAAGACCACTGTAATAACAAGGCATTATACACGCAATTACTGTGATACTACGTGGATATTATAGTTATCAAGCGGTAATCTTCGTGCACACAGTAACTTTTTTCCCCCTCATTCATGCGCTGCTGGCCGGAGGGCTGCGCGGCTGTACGATGAACGATGTTTCCCTTCAATCACACAAGCTGCGCTTTTACTACCTGCAGTTAACCGGTGACACCATGCAAAAATTTCAAATCCTGCTCGTGCACACCTCTAGGCTCATTACTACAGATGGACGAAATGTAATTGTTGTTGTTTTTTTGCCTTAAAGTCAGATCGTTTTATAAAGAAAAATTCTCACTCCGGAGTCCTGAGATTACGGTAACAGCTCAAACGGAACATTGCAACTTAGTTTCACACATTAGGAGTTCACAATGCAATCATGAGGCCGGTGTTAGTCATCGGTGCGAGTCGGGCCGACCTGCTTGATAAACAGACTGGATACAAAAGAGAGACGACAGCCTCAAACGGGGCATTTTTACATTGTTTAACTGTGACAAAAAGCCTCTTTACCCCGCAAAACCTGCCCGTCTGACACCCGAGAATATCCGAAAACAACCCAAAGCGATACAAACGAAGCAGTGAGGGACATTTTCAACACGGATGCTAACTTTTCTCCTGCACCGCGAACACACCTGTCGGGAATTCATAAGCGTATACGCGGATGGAGAAAACGGGGGATAGACACAAATGAACTGAACTTTTCCTTTTCACCACATAGAAAACTGTCTGCTTCACATCTTTTCCGTCCTTACCTGTCGGTATTTGGCCGGAGACGTTTCCAACAGTCGAGAAGAGAAACAGGAGTCCCAGGAATACAGAGAAAAGTGTATCCATGTTTCCAAACGTGGCCGTGTGATGAGTCTGTAACAGTTTTCCCCCCCTAAAAGTTTTTTTCCAGCTAGTTTCTCCGTTTTTCTCTCCCTCGTCGTCTGTCTTCTTCACTTCTTCTCTTTCACTGGGTTATTATTCCTCCTGGTGTTGCGCGTTCAGCCGCCCCATTTCTCTCCTTTCTCCGGGTTTCTGTCTTTTCGCTTCCTACGGGCTCTCGCGGACACTACACTTTGTTTCACGCGGAGTGAGGGAGCGCGAGTCGCGAGAGAAAGAGAGGCGGAGAGGGAGGGAGAGCGTGCGGCAGAGAAAGTGCGTGACGTCACGAGGCAGGAATTGATTGAAAAAGGGGAGCAAATAAATAAAAAAACAGCAGGAGAAAAGTTGGATTTCTTGCTGTTCATTGTGTTTAAATGAGCACTTTTCTTTTTTTTTGGTAAATAATTTAAAACATTGACAAAATTCTTCTCCTTTTTAATATAATTTCATCACTTATTTTTTGAAAATAAAGTACCTGTCAGATCTGACAGTACGGTACGTTGTAGGTTAGCAACAATATTTACCTCTCTTGTAATTTAAGCAGTAGCAGTGATCAATTGGTTTGGATTCAACACAAAATTTCTTTTATCAGTTTAAGCTTATTATTAATGAATGACACCAACACCAGGACAGTTCAGAGACTGGAAGTAGTTTAGATTAAACTACATGTGCATATTTGCAAACCTAACAACAGCAGAAATAGAGAAATTAAACAGAAATGTAATCATTTTAGCAATAAAAAGAGCACAGAGCCTTAAAAAGCAGGCTCTTATTTATCCTCCCCAGTGACTTTATTGCAATCAATAGCTTGAAGTGCCTTCCTCATGCTGGTTTTAAAGGATTTTAAGTTAAAAGGCTATGTTTTTACTCTATAATAATGTTAATGTATGTAAAAGAAAATAATTCACAACACAGGAAGATTCAGCAGAGACGTGCAAGAGCTCTGCAGGACAAGAATCCATCTGAGTCCGTACAGACATTAACCAGAGCACCAGCGCTTGGATCTGCAATGTCATCAAGATGAACAGCCAGGAGGAGCTTCTTTTTGATTTAAAGGAGACCTTGTGGACAGTTGTTGAACTGTGAAAATAACTGTATTTTTTATTTGTGCTAAGACCCTTTCTGTCAAAAAGTGATATAGCGTTTGGTTGAAGGGTGACTTTTATATCCTTGGTTTCGGACCATAAAATGCATCACCAGAAAACTGCATTTAGAGCATTTAGCACATTTGCGATTCATGCCCTGTATGTAGCGGATGTGGGTGCTTGTGCATTATACAGTAGCTCACTTGCTGCTTGTGTTAGCACTAGCTTGTGTATGTTCCTGTTAGAATTAAAAATAGACTATTTGTCCACATTTCACAATTTGCCAGCAAGCGTTGACAGCCGTGCGTGTCAAAGCGGTGCGAGATGACATCATGACAGGCCTGCCAAAAAAACAAAATAGATGTTTTGATTCGGTACACAGCTGAGCTGAAAATATGTGGTGTGGATAGAAATGTACAAGCGGGGAGCTCGCTGTGTATCCTCTAAGTGTGTTTTGTCTCTCTTAGTACCACCTCTGCCACATTAAAGCTGTGAAAAATCTCTTCTTCCCAAGTTTCTGGCTGTGGGAGACAGGAATATTCACATAGGCGAGCTGTGGTGTCTGCAGAGACAATAAATCCATTTCCAGACTCTCGCAGGGTTTCTGAAGTGTTGGTGTCCTTGAAATTACAGGTGTTTTCTGTCTGTCCAAGCACTAAATGCGACTGTCTGGCCTGGAATTGTAAGTGTCCCGCAAATAAAACTGGGTTTCCTGTCACCAAATATCACTCTGAAGCTAATACTCTGTTTCAAAATGTGAATTTGATGGTGGTACAAAGTCTTAGCACCCTGCCATTACAGACAACCATGCATCCCCACTGTGGTGCTTGCTGAAGTTGCAGGTTCAGGGTTGTTATTTGCAGTTATTTTCCCATACACACTGCTGTCATACCATACTTTTGTGTGCATTCATGTAGAAAGTAGGCACATCTGCAGGTTTGTGTACAATGGGCTGAAATCATCAAAGCATAGCTGTATTTTTAAAAGCAGGAATGATTCTGCATGGGTATATGTAAAGTGGATACAACTTTATTTACACTGGACTTTTCTGTCATTCATCAGCTGTCACGTGCATCTGAAGCACAGATGAAAGAAGAATTTTTAGAAAGAGAATATTCATTTTAAATGCAGAAATCTTCTATTCAGAGCAACAAACGACAGGCGTGCACTTAAAAGTGGATTTTATTTCGAAGATTTTCAAGTCAAAACATTTCCTCTGCCTCTGTGGGGTTTTTTTTTTTTTTCAGTAGCCTTAAAACCAAACATTGTCTTTCACAGCGTGAATTCTGATCTGCGGTGATTTGAAGATGTTTATATATCTTCCACTATTGTTGTTTCATCCCTCACATCAAACAAAATCATCATGCTGCAACTCTTATCTTGCTTCTTGTGACAAAAAAGCCGGCCGAGAAAAACACAGCAGGTATTCATCGCTGTGTAATGACAGATCTGGTAGACTCGACGTTAGTCTACCCAGAAAAATCTCTTTGCTTGAAATGGACAGCAAGCATAAATAGATTTTTTATTTGGAACCACCGGATGACCCCGTTCGACCCCCGATGTAGGTACATTGTCCCTGTGCAGGCAATTTCCAGCAATCTAACCTCTCTCAGCACTCACTGGAGCTTACCAGTAGCTCAATACCATTTTGAGACCAAATGTGCCATCCAGTGTCTGGTCCATGATGGATTGCAGCGGAGGCTCCTGTTTTTAGACCAACCTTATCAGCAGAAAAGAAAGGAAATTATTGGACGATTTTGCAAAAGCCTGGATTAGGTTCAGTGTGAGTATTTTTTCTTTTTTTATGTCCAATATCAATGTTTTCACTCCAGCAGCATGGCTTTAGGCAGAATAATGTCAGTGTTTCAGGCACTGAGATATCTTAAAGGCATAAAATGTAACGTTTCCACACTTAAATGTTTAAAGACCTGATTTTTTTTCCCCAAATGTTTGAAACAATGTTCAAACCGAGAGGAATCTGCACCTTTATTAAGGGTAACTGCATTTTATTTGGTTGCCTGTCAGTGTTGTCGTATCCCTGTTACCCTCTCTTGTTTCAGTAACGCCTGGAAACATGGGAAACACCTGATGAAACGTCAGAGAGCCAGGAAAAAAGTCAGCAAACACCCTGTTTGTGAACATTTCTGCCCAACTCATGTAAGATTTTCATCTGCAATGTAGACAGCAACTCCCATGATCCCACCCAACTACACAACATCTTCAAATTATGTTTGTTCTATTCAGTATGTTGAATGAAAAGGCTGCAGTGGCAAAAATTAAAGTGCAATAAAATATTTTAGACATTTGTAGTCACTTTAGAATGAGATCTACTGACTTGGACGATTACCAGACCTTCTGTCGTGCACCACCAGCAGGTTGAAGTCTTTGGTTTTTAATGAAACATCTCCACAACTACTGGGTGGAGTGCAATGTAATCTTGTGCAGACATTCAGGATTTCCAGATGATACTCACTGTGTTGTTCATCAAGCTCATTTATCGCATGAAAATGTTAGTTTCAGTCAAATTCTTTGGCTTATAATGAACAAATTACACCTTAGCTGTGCCAGTTATTAAAACAAGCATGCTAATATGCTAAGCTGAAGTGGTGAACGTGATAAAAATGCTTATCAACATACGGTTCCAGTCTGGTTTTCTCACAGGTGAGTCCTCACTGTACATGCAGCTCTGTGTCTCTCCTCGCGTCTCTCTGATCAAAGCTTGATTGACAGCTCTGTGTCCCTGCTGTAATTTTATTCCTACTCATTGAGCCGATCAACTCTTTCCTCCAGTGACATTTGCTTTATTTGAAGATACACACAGGAAAAGTCCAGATGGACTCACACCCCGGGCTGTTTCTTTTTGTTTTGAATAAATCCTTGAATTGTCACATCACTATAGCGTATTTGAAAAGAGTTTTGACTATGAAACAAAGAAATTTAAAGCCGAACTGACTCTAAAAAGACAAATTTGTCTCAAAACATCGAGTTTACAATTTCAAAAAAGGCTAATTTCGCTCCATTATTCATCAGATTTATTCAGATTCACAGTAAATATGGACACATTTCAGTCAGAACACTTTGGCTTTGACTCTACCATGTCGCAAAGTGTTATGAGTCATAAAGAGACTGAACAATGGAAGAAAAGAGGAGAAACCAAGCAGGACTTGAGGTCAGCTCATTTGATTTTGGCTTCACTTCATTCACAGTCTGTATAGAAACAACAATTTAATTTTTTAAAGGTGCAACCTTCACTCTGTTCTGATGAAAAAGTCTATTGGTGCCTTTCAATGCAAAAAAAAAATCTTCAAAATGTGAACAGTAAAGAAAAAGAAATTAAATATTGCTGAATAAAATGAAAAGATTTAATTTAAAGAGAACTAAACATATGCTAGACTGTACCAGCACTTAATGAAAGACATTATATTTAATGCTTGGCTTCATCAGCTTCATTCATTTTTGTAAACACATGCTATAGCCACATGTAGATAAAGAAACTGGAGTCTGAATTAATTAACTGCACAGGTTAGTATAGCAACATAACAATATACAGTCATTTGATATCTGTTTAATCATTTTTACTTATATAATTCTTTTGTGTTACATGTCCAGCTGTGCTGATCAAACATAAAGATTTAAACAATTCATTCCAGCTGTTGTTGCTCAAACTCAGACTGAGATGCTTAAAATTTTTGAAAATCTGCACCTTGGTGAGCATTTACCAAAAAAATTCTGTCCGAGTGACATAAAACACTGTTTGTGCAAATATTCATTTTCAAAAATAACTTTATCCATTCTGTCAAGACTTGAAAATCAAAGGCAAAAAAATGAAAAGAAAAAGTTTAAAGAGAACATGCTTTTACTTCTGAAGGCCAAAAGTCTGAAAAGCAAAGCAAATAGAGGAAAAGGAGAAGAAAAAAAATCCAAATCAAATTAAAAGGATTTAGAAAAACACATTACTAACTGATAAATGATTAACGCATAAAATAAAACAAAGAGTCCATTAAGCTGCCATGAAGACAAAGTCACTTGTTGGTGCAATTTTTTTTTTAAAAACTTGAAAGACTTTTCAGAGATGCTTTCATTCTTAGATATTAAACTTTAAGGAATTTTGCTTTACATAATTCTTATTCAATGTCTTGTAAGATTGCAGAGAAGTATTCATCAGATATTTCAGAGCACATCAAAGCCACTTTTGAACATGTTGTGCAATGAGACTGAACTGAGATCGGTCAGCTCAGTAAAGACAAAAAAAACCCACTTCATCTGTGTCAAACTCAAACCTGAAGTCAGTGCAGAGATGTGAACGACAGACTGACCTGGACTGGATCAGTCCTGTCTGGGAGTTCAACACAGACCGGATTGTGTGCCATAAAGTATTTTCTGTTGCCAACTGTGGACCTGAAGCAGCACTGAGAAGGGGAATAACCACGTCAGACTAGAACTGCTCATTTCTTGAGACCCCAGACTTCCCCGGAGCCTCGTACAGTGAGTTATTGTTGGTTAATGTGTAATTTTGTTATTACAACGTACTGCGTTAATAGTCATCATGTGATAGTTAGCTACGGCGTGCCATTCTCGCAGACACACAAGGCGACATTTTTCTGAGGATGTTAGCAGAAGATCCTTCGCCTCGACTTGCAGGAGGGTGTGTCTGTGTGTCTAAGTGTGTGTGAGAAGGGATCTTTAAACCAATAACCCACTTGGAGGAAATTAATCAACCTAAGGTAAAGCTTCCTCCCAACCTTTATGAAAACTGTTGAACTGACGGTTTAATTGAACTGATTTTGATTGGTTTGTTTTATAACCTATGGTATAAGACAATATTAATCAATTGGAAAGTGATGGACACTGATCTGCCAACGACTGGGCGATACCCATCCTTTATCAGAGGTTTTAGACTGATGCTATGATAAAAAATTGCTTTATAAAACTAAGAAGTACTCTTATTGACTCTGTATTCTTTTCTTATTCATATTAAGAGTATCTAGACTTAATAAAAGAAAGCTGTCTAGACTTAGAAAAAGAAGTTTCTCAAATTTAAAGTCATGTTGACACCCGAAGCCTTGATTTGTGACTCTGGCAAAGTGAACATGGGGATGAGCATTAATGCCACATTTCTAGTATTTATCCATAAAATCCGTCCATAAATAGTCAGGAAAGGTCTCATTCTTAAGCAATCTGTTCACACATTGACAATGCAAATCGATTAATAGAAAAAAAGTCTTTCTTTTACATAAATAAAGACAAACTCTCCTCACTGCATAACCTTAGTAACTAAATATAAAGCTGTGTAGCTTTGCATGGCCTACTTGGCGCTTTCTTATGTTTTTTAAAAAATATATATTTCAAATATATTAAATGCAAAACATGAGACTCATTCTTTTTTCACTTTCAAGTCTTTCTTGAGTCAGGTTTTTTGTTTGTGACCTTTGTCTGACCCCTGATCCGACCTGTGGCTTCGAGTCGTGCGTCTGGTAAGAACAACAGATCCGCTGTGAACCAAGTTAATTATTTATTGTGCAAATTCCAACGGGTATTTTTCAAACTCCTCTCATAAATATAATATTCTGCCTTTCTTAGTGAGCAGAGAATGGTTTCCTTTTGCAGACACAGTTGGCAAACCCTCACATTAACAAACACACACACACACACACACACACACCCAGAGTCTGTGTGTGAGAGATATGCATGTTCATGTTTAGTCTCAAGGTTGCAGCTATGCCAGGAAAACACTGTGTTCTTCCTTGTGTGTGTGTGTGTGTGTGTGTGTGTGTGTGTGTGTGTGTGTGGGTGTGTGTGTGTGTTTACATTTGAAAAAAAGACAGATGGGAAGAGAAAGTTTGTATGTGTGTGTGTCTGTGTAATTTTTCTCATGCATACTCAGGTCTGAGGTATGCAACCCGGTGTGGCGGTGTGTAAACACACACACACACACACACACACACACAAATATGCACGTTCGCATACCCTGCACACTTTCTACAACTCAAACACACTCACCTAGAAACATACTTGAAGCCAGTTTTACAGCTCGTCCTTCAACACGAGTGGAACATTGGGGTTTTGAGCTCAGCGGTGTGGACAGATGTCACACAGTCGTCCAACAACTAACTGAAGGAAACTCGTCTGTGAGTGAAACCGCTCAGCCAAGAACAGAGTCGCACGGATCCAACAGGTTTCATCTCTGAAATCATGACACAACTCTTCTCTTTCAAGATGCTTGTGTGTGTTTTTAAAAACAAAAAAAAAGGTACAAAATGTTATCTCACCCCCCCATCTGTCGACTCGAACAGCTCTGATTCGCCTCTTTCTGTGCGATGAGAACATTTTTTAAACAGCAAATTTGTTCGTCTCAGTTTGTGGTGATTTTGTATTTTTTTTTTACATGAAAATCACTCCCTGTGCGGCTTCGGCGATTATCCCGAAGAACAAAAACTGCTGCTCATCAGCTCATGTATGCTTACAACAAACCCTCCTAAAATGAAAACCACTTTCAAACACACAGCGAGTGACACAAAATGCATGTACAGTAAAGCTTCAGCGGCTTCTGTGCACATTTAGTTCTCTCTTTGCAGCACGCTGGCGACGCATGAAGACGGAAAATGAAAAAATGATTCCCGACCAGTAACACAAACAAGCATGATATTGTAGACAAACTGGAGATGATCCCACTCTGCAGTTTGGCCAGTAAGCCTGTCTACATAATGCAGCCTTGATGGAAACAGCTGAATTTTTATTTTTTGCAGCAAGTTTGTCTTCCAATTTTTTTTTTATTCAGTGCCTCTCTGCCAATCTATGTGCATGCCTGCAGACGCCATGTGACCGAAGACACGGCCAAGGATGTTAAATTTAACCCAGAACATGAAATCTTTGTTGTCGAACACGTCAGAAAAAGTGGCTCTCTGAAAGACAACAACTTTCCCTCATCTTTTTTTTTTTTTTGGTCTCCTTTCTAAAAGTCTGTTGTGTTGTTTTTGTTGTGCAAAATGTTAATTTTTTCTTTTTTTTCTTTTTTTTTTTTTAATCACAGCTTTTTAATGATTTGGCCACTTTGCACATACTATTCCCATCTAGACGAGCCTTTCCACTGAGCCATGAGGGGGAAGGGTTAGTCCACACTTCAACTGTTGCCATTTTTTTCTCACATTACTCACAGTGCTCACAGATTCGGCCAAGGCAGACACAGTTGGCTGTATTTTTTTTGTCCAGTGCCCGGCTTCACGAAAAGCTGTGAACCTGATTTAAAGTGATAATCTGCAAGATCAGTGTTGGGTTTTTTTGTTGCATTGTGCCATGGCCAGAGAGGATTTTTCCAGGTTAAGACCGACGCTGGCTGTTTTTGAACAGCAGATTCAGGAAAGATAAGCTTCTCCTGATCTGGCTGGAGGTTGATGTACAATAACAGGGGGATGGAAAATGGGTGAACTGGGCCTGAATGACGTGCAAATGTGAGAGAATGTTACTTTAAGAGGTGTTTTTCTGTGGCTGTTGTATGGAGCTTTGAAGGATCAGCATTATCAAGAAACAGTGTGTGTGTGTGTGTTTGGTGTGTTTGGTGTGTGTGTGTGTCCCTGGTCCAGCTTGGCCTATAAGGCTGGCACTGCCCACTTGTCTGTTCTGCTGTTACCATGACAATGCCCACCATGCCAGGCCAACACGGTATGGTTGCTATGGTAACGTTCCATTTTTTTTGGCCGGTGCCGGTGAACCAGGTGTATCTGCCAGCTGGTAACGACAGGTGGATGGTGGGAGTACGTGTGTGTGTGTGTGTGTGTGTGTGTGTGTGTGTGTGTGTGTGTGTGTGTGTGTGTGTGTGTTGGGTCTGTCTTGGAGCAGAGCCTCCAGGAGACAGAATAAACCGGACCAGAACAGAGCACAGATCTGTGTTTTGTTTTTTTTGGTTTTTTTTTACTAATTCCCAAATCCTGATATTTAGAAGCATGGACTCATCCTCTGTGAAACTCTCCACGGGTCTAAAGCAACGTTTCCTTTCGAGCGAGTCCATCACATGACTCCAAAAGACCTCAGCGGCCTGAAAAAAACGCAGCCAACAGTTGGTCAAAGGGCCGAGTGTGGCTAACCAGCCGTCCTAATCTCCAGATGGCCAAACAACAAGTTTCTGGAAAAAAATCACAATAGATGAAGGCAAAAGTAGTCGAATATTCCATATGAAATTTAGAATTTGATGCAACTTACCTTTTTTATTCTTTTTTTATTTCAAACAATTACAAATTTCCCCAATATTATAATTTGTTAACTTATACGTCCTTACTTCTACTTTTATTTAAACAACTCCAGTTTTTAAAATACCACAACTTTTATCTTGTTATATCAAAAATCTTTATAATATCAGATTATATATTTTTTTTCCTACAGGTGGCTTTAACACTCTCATTATGGCTTTAATTAAAAAATAAACAACTTATCAAGCGATGATCAGCCACTCTGTTTCTCTGTGGGATCATCACATCTTGGCATCTTAGTTTTTTCCAATAAACTACATTTTGTCACCTTGCATGAACTTTGCTCATTAGTTAATAAAATGAAACTGCAGTCTTTCTAATCTATAAAAAATGTCTTCAGCTTTCCTAGTTGGTAGATCATGTTATGTCTAATATATTTAAATATTACATTCAATTTTGGGGCGAATGCGTCTCATTAAAACAGATATCATTACATCTCCAGCTTTGTTTGAATAGGCATTGTCTCTCTGTGGATCATGTGGGATGTTCAAAACGGGTAACTTCCCAAAATGTGGGGTCATGAGGTTTATAATTGACATTCTCAGCAGGCCAGAAAGGACGGAGAACATGAGAAATTACATCAAGCTTTGGAGCCTGTGTCAGAGTTTGCTCTTGCCAGAGGAGAGGTGTGTGTGTGTGTGTGTGTCTGTCGCTCGTTGCTTTCCCCTGTGCATGTGTGTAACTGTGTGTGTGTCACTGTAAATGTGTGTGCTTACATGTACACTAAAAATGTCTGTGTTTTTTGTGTGAGTGTTTGAGTGTGTGTGTGTGTTTGTGTGTGTGTGTGTGTGTGTGTGTGTGTGTCTTTACCCATGGAGAGGGGAGGAGGTAAATTTGTATCACAATGTTTTTGCTACAGGCATGGTAATTATGGCAGTTTTTAATAACTATGCTTTATAATCATTTGCCACTGATGATGCACGCACACACACACACACACACACACACACACATAGATACACACACACACATCTCTTGAGGCACTAATGAATTTAGATGTGATAGGCACTGAAGCTGAACTTAAGGGAGGGGGGCAGAGAGAGATAGATGGATAAAGAGCGAGGAAGGCCGAGAGACAGAGAGGCAGGCAAACTTTGTTTTCAGACTAACAAAATAACCATTTATGCATGAAAATGTTGATCATTTCTCATCAGTGTATTCAGAATAAATCTGATCGCTGCCTTAATGAATGTGAGCCCGAGACGCTGACATTTTTAATCCAGTAAATGTATTAAGAGCCTCATCGTACAGAAGCGTGGCTGAGAGGAGTTAAAGTGTCGAGTAACTGACGGATGCAAAATTTATTAAAAATGTAAAGCTTGTAGATGTTTGATAAATGTCGTGATGACTTAAAATTGATCCTCTGATACCAAAACTGGGGGTGTGAAGGCCTACAAGGGGTCGCAGGAAAGGGAAGGACATGGATAAATGTCCCCCCAACTGAAATTTGAATTCAAGTTTTCGTGAGATTTCTCTGATCTATCCTTTTTTTAAAAAAATCCTGGATAGTCTTTTGCTTCCTCTTAATATTTAAAGTTATTCAAATAAAAAAAAATTAAGAGGTTTAGAGAGAAAATTAGTCTTTTGTCAAGTTAAAAACAAGTCATTCAACCAATGATAAGATGTTGTGGATAACCAAGGAAGGGAAAGGAAAATGATTTTAGATAAAACCATCCTCCTCTCCTCTCCTCTCCTCTCCTCTCCTCTCCTCTCCTCTCCTCTCCTCTGATAGGTTTAGACAGGTACTGAGTGTGGCAGAGCTGAGTGAATTGGTTGCTGAGATGGGTCATTAGCTTTTCGCCCTCGCCATCGATCTGAGGCAGAAGAGACGGGGGAGAAAAGAGAGGAGAGCGACAGACGGAGAGAGAGAGAGAGACAGGAGCATGGCTGTGCCTTTAAATTGAGACAATTGGAGAGAATTAAACAGTGAATGGAGTGACCGCAACAGGATTGGCCAGGTTAAATGGATTAAACTGTCTAGAATGCTTTGTTTTAACTTAATGTCACAGGTCCAGTAACTGAGCCTGATAAGGCGGCCATTTTGTGCCCCGTCGTGTATGACATTGTGTTCGATTTATTTGGAGACACAAGAAATGGTACGAGCGAAACCCATAAAACCAGCAAAGAGGATTATTTTTAGTCTCAGTTAGTCGGACCAGCTAATCTACTGAACAGAATAAATGAGCTAATTCTGAAGAGGAAGTCTGAATTTTTATTTGAATTAATTTTCTTGCTGAAACAATAATATTTAACTTATTAAACAGAGTGTTGGGACACTTTAGAGTAGGGACACGGGTGATGGATCTTCCATCCTTAAATCCATTCCTTTATATTGGTCTGTCAGTTCGTCCACAACTTCAATTTAAATTGAACAGTTTGAAGAGACATTCATGGTTCCATAGAAAATAAATGAATCCCAAAGCCTTTGTGACCTCTGTGACCTTTCAGCATCACCATGAGGTTAATTTTTTTTTTCTTTTTAAGTTTCTCACCAGTGCCACCCGCAGGTCAATTTTTTTGGACTCATTCTTTGAAATATTTCCACACTTGCAGGTTAAAAAAGCATAAATTTGTACAGATATTCACTGGCTGCTGAGTGGTGGGACTTGCTGAGAAGAACTTTGGCTTTACTTTGTGTTTTATGCTAATTAACAAATGTTACCATTCCAAAATTTAAAGATGTGAATCATAAACATTATGTTATGATCATGTTAGCATGCTGATGTTAGCATTAAACTTGAAGCACAGTTTTACAAAGCCTGCAGCGTGGCTTATGTGGCTTTAAATGTCTACAGACTTCAAAAGATGTTTTCATACACAAAACAACTAAAATTTACAAAACTTTGTACCACAAGACTGAATTTAGAGGGTGTACTGATTTGCCAAAAACAGCCTGTGGTGCAACTGAAGTTAGCTTTATGCTAACTAGCACAGGATGCAATAACTGTGTCTGTGGGAGTGTTTTTGTGTTGCAGCTCAAACTCTGACTGAAATAACCTCATTGTTATCTTTGTTAGGTATTTTTTAATACTTTATAGTTTTTAAAACATCTTTCAAAAGGATTACAAGGATTACAGTTGAAATTATCCAGCTGGCTAACGTCTGCACATTTGAAGAAATGCTAATTAATGTGAATTGCCCTTCAAAATTTATGAAAAAAATTTAAATTTCTGGCCAGAAATTCCAGTTTGTTTTTTTATTTACCTACTGCCCCTCTCCTTTTCCCTTTTGTCTATGTATTATTATCAAGTAGACTCAAAAAGCATCCGAATATTTGCAGATTTGCTGTGTTGTGTTTGAATACGCTAAGGCTTTTTGTTTACAACATTGTGCTCTTCCCCCTTAACCATACCTCCATTTTCCTTCTTTTCCCACTTATTCATTTTCCTTCACATTGCAAACAGCGTGTAATTATCCTGAAAGATGTGCTGTGTTTGTGTTTCCTGCTTTACACAATTCTCACATGCAGCCTCACTCATCCTACAGGGGTGTAGGAGGAGTCTCCTCGGATTCGACTCCCCGATAAAACACCTCAATCCACTCTGCTCATCCCTTCCACCATCTTTACAGCCTTAATGAGCTGTGACATCACCGCCTCGCCGTTCTAACGGACTGTGACATCACTGCGGTTGTGTTTATTGATTAAAACGCTGGCAGTCTTCAGGAAGTTGAAATAAGATCCCAATCCAATCACGGCTTGACTTAATGGCATTAGTAGCTGCCATTGGCTGGCTGGTTGCTCGGTAACATGATTAGTACTAAAGCAGTTTGATGTTAATGAGATTTGCTCTTATTGGTGTCTGATCAAATCACATCAGGGCTACGTGTGCGGAGACACACTCGCAAACATACACAACTAGAAGAATGCAAGAGGAGACACACACAGGTTGTTATGCACACACCAACAACAGCACATACGACTACCTGTGTGGAAATTAATGTGAAAATACGCAGCCATGTATCTGCAAGATGCACATGTAAAGAGACACTGGAGGTAGATTCAAAAAAACTGATTATACATGATGTATGAAGAGGGTAAAGAGAGCAGGAAGAGAGGAAAATAGAAGAAAAAAACATATCAGTACATCTTGGTTTTGACCCGAAGTCGAGTTATTGGTTGTTTACCATCTGCGTCCAAAATTATTCAGCCAAAGCTTCTGATTTTAAGGAACAACAACAACAACAACAAACTGGAACAGAGGGATAGCAGGGTGGAGATTTAGGGCTCCCCAGAATCCAAGTTCTGCAGTAACATCGACAGCCTCAATCTGCCGAGAAAAAAAAAAAAAAAAAACTCCATCAATCCTCTGGAATTGATCCACTTTGAGAGCCAAAGCTAAGAGGTAAAACACCCCTGCAGGGTACACAGTCATCTTGAGCTCAGAGATTCCCATCCAAGCCACGTAGGCCTTTTGATACACGACCGCTTTACCACACTCACACATCAGCTTTTTGGCCTGGAGGTTTATAATATTAAATAACTCGGTCTCAACATATTTTAGTGCGTCTGCGGCAAGAGTTGGTCACATTGTAATGACAAACTGAGAAAGGAGGCAGCAAACATGTGAGTATCATAACTCTTGAGCCTGCCACGCATAGCTTTAATAATCCTTTCTCATTGGACGAAAAACCCAAAAGGATCTGGCTTTTGTCTTCAGTGAAAAGGGTTCGATCAGCTTTCATCCCTTAGTAAAAGTTACTCTGCATTAGTCATGAGTATTTATTTGGCTTCAGCTTTAATCAGCAGTGATGGAAACAAGGAAGAAAAGCCATTTTTTTGCCTCTTTTCTGTTGGAATGCAGTGAAAAATGAGCTTTGTCAGTAACAGCTACCATGAAGGCAAATAAAGAATGCCGTCTCCATCAGTACTGTCTGCGATTTTTCCTCAACCTGAGCCAAAAGTTCATCTGTCTGGTCAAGGAGGAGGCAAATGTCATTCAGTCAATGTTGAGTTTTAAAGACAAACTAAAGTTAAAGGTATAAAGTAGTAACACCTGTGACATCCTTTTCTTGTTTTCTGGTATATTTGAATGTAAATTCAAAGAAAAGACAAAAAAAGGGGCGTCTACTTGTAACTGAAAAGGAAATGTTTGTCTATTTTTAGCAGGAATAAAAAAAAAAAAACGTGTCTATGCTCTTATTTTGGTGTATTAAGAATTCAGTTTTAAAGTTTCTCTCTGCAGATTGATGTCAGTGTTGCTGCAGGAGTTGGGCTCTGTGAGCCTTAAACCCCCCCCATCCATCCATCCATCTGTCTGTTCAGGTTGTTGTTTTGCCTCAAAATCAGCAGCTTTAACTAAATATCTTCAGACGCAGGTTGTAAACGCCTGACTCGTCTTTGGGTCAGAACCAAGTCGTACTTTCATTCAGTTTTCTGTTTTCTTCTCTTCCTGCTCTCTCTTATCGTTTGTACCATCACACCTCATCAGTTTTTTGAGTCAGTCTGGTGTTTTTTTTTAAACTACTTGCACAGACTATGATAAAACCATCTTTTGAGTATTCGGTGATTATGTCCCAAAATTAATATTGTTTGGCGAAAGTAAATCAAGATTTCATTAAAAATACATTTTTAAAAGGAAACAGACGAGTCCTTTAGTCGACAGAATAACACTTCTCACACAGACTGAGTGCTCCTGAAGCAATGCTATAATCATTAGCTTTTTGGTTCTGATGACTGACTTGGCAAATAGAGCACAGCTCATGACAACCTGCCAACTGGCCAGTACATGATCATGAATATTCATGCGAGAATCGACCGCGGAGGCTCAGACTTAATGTCCACAATGAACAAGCTAAATTTGAACTTGCATCCTTCCTGCTTTTTCACTCTCCAAAGATGGCTTTTCAGGAATGCCTTCAAGAGTTTAAAAAAAATGTTTTAAAAAAGAGCTTTGAGTTGAAAATGTGAAGGTTCCTTGTAAACAAAGCTTTTTCCAAAGCCATCATGTGAGTCTGCTCAGGTACAGTTTGGTGCTTTTATAGAAGTGATGTTAAAAAATCACCCGCCTCAAATATTCTTACAGGCTGACATTCAAACATATTCATGTTTCACACACCTATGCAAGCAAAAGATTAGGATATTTAAAGGATAATCAGTGTATCAGTGCAGCAGGTTGGTTTTACCAAAAGAGTAAAAGAAGCAAGAAAAGAGTTAAGATATCGCTGTAACTTGCCAGTTTGTTTGGAAATCATGTAAAAAAAAAAAAAAACCTTGACAAAGCTGGTGTTTCACATGCAAACAGTGCTTTGAGATTTATCCGCCTAGAGGCAAATAAATTGCACAACGCTATCCCCACTGCTTTTTTTGCTTTGGGTGTGTCAACACTTGCAAATTTGTGCCGAGCATCATTTATACAAGCAAAATACGTCTTTCTTTATAAATCTACATGACTTTGCCGAGCACAGCCTCGTTTTTGAGCACGAAAAGAGGAATCCCAAAAAACTTTTCCTGGGCCGACATTGGCCCACTGCGTCAGTGTTTCTCCATCAGTTTTTCAGCTAAATTTCAGCCCAAAGTTGCTTAAAAATGTATATTTTTCTTGTTCTTGTTCAAGCTGCCTCTGTGTCGATGGCA